>CM060836.1:32152500-32737500 GCA_030762175.1 Metallyticus violacea
AAGTATGTCCTTACGATCATTCTTTACTGAACAGTCCTCGTATTTTAGGGGTATTTTACGTTTGAGTAGAAAATAATTTTACGCATAACTTGCCAGCCTAGGGAGTAATTCAATTTATTTATAAGAACAGCATTAGCCCCAAGAAAATTGAGGGTATAGTGCAATTTGAGAATATAATGCTCCATCTTAAAACGTAAGTAAAGGAATTTCAGTGAAGCATTTGCATTTTGGATATTATACAGTATTTGTAAGCTTGTGGCTAGTCTGAGGATTGCAAATGAATGTTATTGTATATCTTCTGCAGTGGAAAAATAAATACCTCCATAGCTGAGTTGGTTATGGTGCCTGTCTTAAACAGGATAGTGCTACTTATAATTCCTCTTGTGTCAAGTGGCTTTGGTGATTTTCGAAGTTTTTTGTAAACCTGAAAAGCCGAAGGCTAGGTACTTTCAGACACCGAGTTTTGCTACATAGATCATCAATAAAAAGCATCATCAAGAAAATTACACCAAGATGTTGTAGTTATGCACAAGCTTACAAATCAGTAGCAGAAAGATCACGTTCCAGAAATGAAATTTGAATCGGGGATCTCTCAAAATCGCTTCATTGTCCATTCTCAATAACTGAGAAAGTGTGCACACTTTTCTTTTAATAATAATAACAACTGAGATTGACCTTTTCAATGGAAGCAAGAATCTGCATTTGAACTGGAAAAAGTGACGAATTATTTTTCCAAAATAATATGAGAGATGTGCTGTGGTTCAAAATTTATGATTTAGTTGTTGAATTGAGTTTTGGAATGTATCCGGGATTCCTATTTCATGGTGTGAAACGTAACACATTTGGAGGTATGGACTAATTCCTCCATTTACAGTGCCCAGGCTCTCGGTTAGTCGAAAATGGTTAATCCCCTCCAGAATATCCGGATAATTAATTTATGTTTCCCGCTGCCAACACTAGATGGAACTCTGCATCTCTATGACACGGCTACGGCCTTACACATTAAACATGCATACAAACAGCAGGCATGGTCCATATAGCTGGAATACAATCCGTTGAGGTCCACACTAAGATTCGAACATCGCTCGCGTATAAGAGCTCAGTGATCTGTTATTAAAACTCCAGAACTAAAATGCAAGGCACAGATGATTGTTTCGTAAGTCGCTCTTTTAGTTCGTTGTTGCATTTATTGAAGGAAATATGAAGAATATACGCAGAAAAAGAAATTAACAGAAGCAGCATTAATGTTCGCAGTTCATTCAACGTTTAACATCGACGGTAAAGGCTCATGAGCATGCTTAGTGAATTTACTTTGTGCTGTCCACTTGAAACACGTTTACAGAAGCAGTTAATGCTATTCGGCAATCTAAGCCACTGCAGTGTAGATATTTATAATGCACTTTGTATAATGTTGCACTTCCGACAGCCATGGCTTGAAACAAAATGTTGACAACACCGAGGAATAAACTTGTACGATGGCTATGCATTAAAGAATAGTCTAAAATTTTGTACAGGCTTAATTTCTCGCTATAAAATTTAATTTTATAATATTTTATTAGCTTAATGCGTAATGTACACAGGGTATTAGTTTAGTTTTTGTCACTTCCAGTTACCGCCTGAGAGGTATGCAAGTAGAGACACGTTTAGTTCCGCCTACAGCAAAACGGAGAAGACACGTGACGAACAACATGCTGCTCAGAATTTCTATTTTATGCAACATCACAGAAGGCCATTCAGAGAGTTTAGCAAGCTCGAAGATGATTTATAATGTTTATTGAAGGAAGGTAATCAGTTTTAAAAGAAGGTAGATCCCACGCTCCAGTTTGTGTTCTGACAGAAGAAAACATCATGTCAGGAAAATGGATACGAAGGGGAGAACCTCTCTCGTGGCCCACCAGATTACCCGATCTTACGCCACTTGATTTATTTCTATGGGGTCATTTAAAGCAAGTCTGGAACCGGAGAACCCGATCACCTTTGACAGTTACAACATGCTCAGATGTGTATCAATGAAGGAGTCCACAATTTCGAGCATATGTTTCCTTAAAATAAAAATAAGCATTTTTCTAATAATTTTATTAATAATTTTTATCAATAATGTTTTGAATACTTTAACTTTCTAGATATTCAGAAAAAAAGGTTTTGATTTAGGAATAAAATTTGTACTTGTTATTTTTCTCAGCTGAAGTTTTAAATTGAAATTAATTTTGTAATATATTTTATTATCCAAATAACTTTATTTTCCTTCCAGATGCACATTTTTATGTAATTTTATAGTATTATTGTTTGCATGTTTAGTTGTTTGAAAATGAATATGCATCAGACAAATTTAGTCTGAACATTTGTTTAATAGTGTTTAACGCCCGTTTTTACTACTGAGGCACCACAAGCGATGGACACGGATGATGCATGAGATGAAATGATAAATTGGGAAATGATATTTTTTAAGGAAGGAAGCATTCCAGGCCTAAGTTTAGGGTACCTCCCCGGCATTTGCAGTTATGAGGATTGAGGAAAACCTGGAAAAAACCTCAATCAGGGAGGACGGCCCTGGCGGGATTCGAACCCTAGACCACCCGCTCACAAGTCCGCGCCTGAACGAACTCGGCCACCCGTGGCGATTAAGTCTGGTCAGATCAGATATTTAAATATAGGAGTAGGTCATAAAACACTGAGCAAAAAGTAAATGGGGGAAAAATAAAATAAAAACTAAATAAATAAATAAATAAATGTCCGCATTTCGGAGATTCCAACCAGCATAATGGGTCTTGACATTTGATCCAAACATAACAGTGTTCTAAGTTACTGCTTATAGTCAGGACTTGTTCCTGTTCATAGTGTCGCTCAACTAAAAGCCTTCTTAGTGGTCGTTCTAAGAATCCATTAGAGTTTCTATTGTTGAACTTAAAACCCACAGTAACGATTATTTCTATCTTTTAGAGCGCCACCTTAAGCATATCGTTTTGTTAATCCTAAATGGAAACTGGCGCGTTTAAACTGCCGGTTGCATAAAACGAAAGTGTAGGGGAATGGTGAACTATCTGTGTATCTACGTTCACTTTTGGAAAACAAGAGGAACAAAGTAAAAGGTCTTCTACAGGATCATATAGAATATATATATATATATATATATATATATATATATATATATATACACGTCAAGTGCTGCTTTAAAGGAATGAACATAACATAGTTTCGGAAAGATTAGTGACCAGTTGTAGCCGTCGGATATTGTAACGGAAATAATCAGACCTCATATTAATTGTTTTCTAAAATTACTTTATATTATGCCAGAAAAAGGTTCACAGAAAGAACAATTATCTCATGAATTAAACTTAGTAAAATGTACCATATAATTCCCGAAAAAAATAACTTTATCAAAATATGTGTAACAAAAAGTTTAACTTGTTCTAAAATATAAAAGTTGCAATAGAATGAATGCATTCTAGAGATTAACATCCATCTACTGGACAAATGAACAAAGAAACTTAGAAATTGAAACGCTAGAAATTATTCTCATTATTGTATGGCTGCTAGAGAACAAAGAAAATGCGTCACTGTTAAGTTGAAGCAAAGTTTAAAAAAGAAATCTGGAAAATGTCCCTAGAAGATAAGACTTTTCTAATTTAAAAGTGCAAGAACTGTGAAACGTTACTCCAAA
Source organism: Metallyticus violacea (assembly GCA_030762175.1). Taxonomy (NCBI): domain Eukaryota; kingdom Metazoa; phylum Arthropoda; class Insecta; order Mantodea; family Metallyticidae; genus Metallyticus; species Metallyticus violacea. The sequence continues at coordinate 32,156,162 of CM060836.1, forward strand.
GGGACCAACGAGTCGCTTCACCCCTTTATCGACAAAAGAGACTACGAAGGGTGTAATAACAGGACAATGCACAACTGTGCTGGCTAAAACTGATGTATCCAGGCATTACTTTTACATTGATGTTATACTTGAAGAAGGTAACAAATCTCATTCTTCGATTGGAATGGTTCGGGTTTCAGTTTAGCATTTTAATTTTAGAAGGCTTTAGTCCTTAATGGAAAATGACAAAGTCACTAATTGCTTTTTTGTTCTTCCCAGTTTTCAGCGAAGAAAACGAGTGCTACAGAACAAAGAATTGGCATTGAATAGTTATTTCCGCGCCTAGTACATTAAATAGTGCTTTTCCGCACGAATGAGATGTTTACAATGAGGTGTTGCCGATTCCAGAAAAAATACTTGGTGAGAGACACAAACAATTTATATATCACACCGAATCTCTGCTTGATTCAATTAAAATTACTTAAATAAATTTAATAGATAGATATTTTTAATATGATATGATATTGAGGTGTTATACATGTTTGATATATAAGGTGACATATTTTTCTGTTTGTGACGGTTTCTGAATGCTTTGTTGAGAAAAGTGGCCATCCCTAACTTTTGATGTTTAAATATTAAATAGGGTGCAATTTTACCATATATTTACCTTTCTATCGTTACGTGGTAACATGAACTGTTGTTGTTGTGTTTGAAATAGGATAGAATAAAAACAAATCAGTTAATCATGGGATAAAAATCTATTTCTTTAATACTAATATTAATATTACAGTACAGTCTATTTTGGAACTCCTGGCTAATACACCTGTATTTACACCATTTTGAAACAATTTATTACATTAACTCAGCTATTACCGAGATAAAAACTTATAAGTGATATATTATGATTAAAAGTTAAGCATCAAAAAGTAGGGATACTACCATTTGAAATTTCAAAGTAAGGATGGCTGAGCCTGAGGGAGTGAAACTTAAAACAAATCATCAACATTAACTTTATACTTACTTCTCAATATATAAATTGACGTAATTTTTGTTTAAATTAAATCTCTTGTTAAATGTGTAGTTATATAGGCAAAGAATTTGTCAAAGAAAGCAATGCATGAACTTCTAAAGCAGTGAGGTAGGTTGAATAAACAGTTGCTTTTATATGTTCAATATGTTTGTATTGTTACAAAGACTTGGAGGTATGGGTGCACATAGTAAAGTTAGATTCCCAATCAACAATCAGTTAGTTACTTTCCATATCTTCTTCTTCATTCTATTTGGCACTAAAGAATAACCTGCCGCGGTGACCTCTGTTTCCTCTATCTCCGTCTTACGACTTCATTGATAGAGGGCAGTATTGCAGGGGGACATATGATCAGCATGCCGGCACCCCGTAGGTCGTTGCCTATCACGCGACTGTCGTGATCGAAGAACGCCACCTCTCCATCAGGCAGCTTCCCAATTGTCCTCAGGACGCTGAGTGGACACCGTTTCACACCTAATTAACTTAGAAGATTCCCAAGTAGGTACCGGATTTCGAACCCCGTTTTCCCGGCCACCAGTCAGCAACGCTAACCACTAGACCTAGGAGGTGGTCGTACTTTCATTATAGATGTTTGTTCCTCTTAGACAAAAGCAGTTACGGTTTAACATTCATGTATTTGTCTCTCGTTTTCTGAACTTAATATTTTGTTACATCGAGGCAGGTATTGAACATATAAACAATTTGGAGCGTACAATAACTGAGCCAAAATCACTAAATAACCATATCCTATTATTTTTAATATTTAAAGATGACTGTATGCACTCATCGGATGAAGAGTTGTCTTGGTTTCACGCTATGTTGCCAACTTGTGTTTTCAAAGTATATAAAATGTTTACTTGTATGTTTTAAGATTTCTGCGACGCTTTTCTAAGAACATTTCCAGGGATGAATAAGATTCTTATAAGAGGAATTATTAATTTATAATGTATAGGCAGTAATTGGATTTGTTGTATTGATATCCATTAGTTTGCATACGACATACTTACAAAAATTGGGAGAATAATAATAAATTATTACATAAGAGTTTCCACATATTCAATAAATATTCATATCGAACTACACTACTATACATGAGTTCGCTACTTTGTCATATAACAATGTTAATTAATATTGTCACAAGTAGTACTTTTAAAATTGTCTTAAGCAACCCGTGCCTCATTCATAAGCTTCTAAACTGCAGGTAGCAGGTACTAAATTAGGTTCTGCCTTCCATATATGGTCTTGTTACAGTATGTCTGGACTACACATTTCTTTAAAAAGCATGTACCAGTGCAACCAAACGTGCTCAATTAAAAGTTGAACAAGATATTTTCCAGAGGCTATTAATTAATTTTAATTAATTTTTTGCATGGTTTTCACTTAAGAGAAACTTTTGGTAATCATATGTGATTTAAACTATTTACCTTGGTAATCATAAGCTACTCGTCGTAATGATATCACACTCCAGTGTCTGATGAATGCTATTTTACATTAATACCTAGTTGTTTTCTTCGTAAGTTGTTATTTTGAAGTAACAGAAGCTAGATCGTTTCGGATAATGTGAGTGAAGTTTGCAACTGTTTTTAATAGAATCCATTATACCTGCGTTTTGGCGAGTCTTTTTAAGATTATTTCATAATTCCAATAATAACTGTTAAGATGTTAAATGTCTCATATTAAATGTATTATAAGAAATTTCAGATCTATTTGTTTGAATCATTAACATTCTGAAAACAGAGAACATTTACTTTTATTTAATAAAAATGAAATCGAGTATTAAAGTATCGAATAGCAAACATGTATGAATATCGAGTATCGATAACTTGGTATAATCTATCTCTAAAACATGTTTCATTTATTACTTTTAATATAATATTGTTGAGGCTAAAGTAGTCGGTTATAAACAAGACATTAATTATGAGATCAACAACTGTTTAGAAAGACGATGTCCATATGTTCCTCGGGAGAGGGGTTAGCTTTACCATTATTGCCCTCATTTTAATATCGCCTATAACAGCTTCCCACTGTTTCTTCTTCAACCCTGGCAGATGAGATGAAACAAGGTATTTTGCTGTGTTCACGTTAAAATTTGTTGAGAGTTGAAAGTGAGTTCACGTTAAACTTGTTGGGATATTTGGAATATCGTATGAGTTTACGTAAGGGATGAGAGGGAAATAACACCTTTCCTACATAGGAATGATACTTTGAGATGAAGTTAATAAAAACTCTTAGTGTCATTTTGTCCTTTTTGAAATTATTTTGTTTATTTATTTACAAGAAATAAAGGTTTCCCGGGTAATTTTGTAATGTATTCTATACGCAATATTGGAAATATCTCTCACGCCACAGGGACAGAGTATCTCTTTTTCCAACAATTTAAAACATTTTTGATAGCAGAAGTTTCGTTATTTTTTTGCACTAATTGAGAACGTCAGAAGAGAGGAATTAGTCAGCTGTTTATCTATAACTGTCTATACTGCTTGCAAGACCGTTTACGTGGTCCAGTGGTAGCTACAAATTCGGAAAAATTTCGGAGTTTTTCCCTACCCTGAGAAAATGAATGTCAAATAGCTTTAGAGCACCAAAGACTCCGATTTCATTTACACTTAAATAATTTATTTTCATTGAAGTAAGTAAGTATAAGAACCCCCTTTTGTGAACCATAACCATACCACCTTTATCATCATCATCATCATTTCCAATGAGACAGAACACTAGCGCCGCGCTAAGGGTGACTCGGCTTCTAAAAGACCGCCATGGCAGGTGGGAATGTCCACAAGTTCACGTAAACAATGGGCTGGCGTTTAACCAAAATCTTGCAAACAAAAGTACGTTAGTTGTTAAATGAAGCATTGGACACGTTTTAATAATTCAGAGTACCGTGTAATGTTGTCCATCTATGGTAACAAAAGCTTCGTAATGATGCAGTCACAATATATCCACAAAGAGAAGTGCGCATGTGTCAGAGGGTTTCGATACACCAATCCAGGATCTCGAAGAAGATTCTGAATGTAGTAGTGGCAGGTGTATCAGTGAACTGTTTTGAGAACATGAGAGTTGCAACCTTACCTAGAAGAATACGCTCTCTTTTCCTTCTACTAACAGCTATTTTACTTTACTTCTAATTTCAGTACTGGATAAAACAACTTTCACAAGAAATGCATCTAAATTTCCATGCAAACATCTATACACAATATGTCAAAATTATTTTCAAAATACATTTTGAACGACATCTGTATATATAATGTTTGTACGATCTTACTGGGTCCGTGAATTCTTCCTCGGCGTTTGACAGGCTCAAGCACTCCCCACAATAAGAAGGCATCTGTGCTTTTGCGTTACGGCGCATCTCCGCAAATAAGTGGAACAATGTGTGATCATTTATTTAAAAAATAAGTCCTCTTCTATTGAAATGCCAGATATTGAAACCTTAAAAGGGACAATTTTCGGACAGCAGATATATAAAAATATTTTTTGCATGTTTTGCAGAGACAATAAAATTGCACAAAGATGTGAAAGGGATAGGATGACCTTGTTGCATAATTGGAACAATTTTATAAGACGAAAATGGATGATATATAAATCTGATTTTTGATTTTACTGCTTGTCAGTAATACAGAGGAGATATATACCTTTGAAATCTTCACACAGCCATTTCGTTTGTCAGTAGTGTCATGTCCAAGCAAGAGGTACACTCGTCGATTGCGCAGCCCATTTTTATTACGTTTTTGGCTCAGAAGGGCGTAAAGCTGGCAGAAAATTTGGGCACAGGTTGGATATAAGATGCTATCTAAAACAAAAGTGTATGAGTTGTACCAGGTTTCAAAGAAGGTGGTGTTTTGCGATTTTTGAAATCTCTTCTGAGATTGGGATACGCTATGAAAGTGTACAATCCATCAGTTAAAATTACTACGATTACCGTGTGGTCTGGGTAAGGTGAGCTCCTCGAATTCTGGCTGAGATTGTGTAAATAGGCTCTATACCTGGATCAAGGAAAAATGTCTCTGCATCGCGAAACACCACTAAACCCCTGAGAACATTGGGTAGAGGAAAAAGAGGCATATGCTTCTGTTAGAGCAAAACATTGCCGTCAGCATACAACTGCTCGAGGAAATACACTGGACAACATAAGACGCTCTGTATAGTCCAGACTTGCGATTACCATGCGTTTGGACCATTAAAAGAAGCTTTGGGAGGTAGGAGGTTCAAGGGAACAGCTCGAGATAACTCACTGGACTTCAAGGGAACACTCTGTATAGTTCAGACTTGCGATTACCATGCGTTTGGACCATTAAAAGAAGCTTTGGGAGGTAGGAGGTTCAAGGGAACAGCTCGAGATAATTCACTGGACACCAAGGGAACATCCTGTATAGTTCAGACTTGTGATTACCGTGCGTTTGGACCATTAAAAGAAGCTTTGGGAGGTAGGAGGTTCAAGGGAACAGCTCGAGATAACTCACTGGACTTCAAGGGAACACCCTGTATAGTTCAGACTTGTGATTACCATGCGTTTGGACCATTAAAAGAAGCTTTGGGAGGTAGGAGGTTCAAGGGAACAGCTCGAGATAATTCACTGGACACCAAGGGAACATCCTGTATAGTTCAGACTTGTGATTACCGTGCGTTTGGACCATTAAAAGAAGCTTTGGGAGGTAGGAGGTTCAAGGGAACAGCTCGAGATAATTCACTGGACACCAAGGGAACACCCTGTATAGTTCAGACTTGCGATTACTTTGTGTTTGGACCATTAAAAGAAGCTTTGGGAGGTAGGAGGTTCAAGGGAACAGCTCGAGATAATTCACTGGACACCAAGGGAACACCCTGTATAGTTCAGACTTGCGATTACTTTGTGTTTGGACCATTAAAAGAAGCTTTAGGAGGTAGCAGATTCGACAGCGATGAAGTTGAGGAAACATTTGTGAGCAACTGACTGGAAACCCAACCCAACGCTTTCTTCGATAATGGAATTAAGAAACTTCCTATCCGTTTGCTCGAAAATCGGGGAATTATTTAGAAAAATGAGATGTAGCCCATTTTGCTTTCAATAAATTATAAAAAAAAACATTTCCGGGTTACATTTTGTTCTCCTTCGCATTTGAGGTTTTCAAAACATTGACACTGATTTTTCATTTATTTACATTATTCACACTGGACTGCGTTAAGATTCCTACTAAAGTCAACAAAATCACTTACGCTCGGGTTTAATTTGTCTTTAGAACAAAGTCATTTTAATAGGTTCATTAAATAATATGGTCTGTTTCTATCATACTGTGAAATATTTTTAATCAAAACATTAGTTATAGAATTAAGAAATAAAACAGCAACTTCTAAAGGAAAAAGTATCTAAGCCACATGGAAAAGAGAAGGATATTTTCATTTTTGAAAGTGATACAACTTGTCTAATTACAAAAAAGTTGTTGCCAACGCTCATTTACATTTCACCGCGGTAAAACCGCAACGTGGACAGTGCGCTTTGGACTGTAGACAGTTGAGTGTATATAAAATCGCAATGTCCTTTACTCTACATAAACACGAGAAGACCACCTTCTGAGACATTTAAAGACATTCCCGAGCAGAAGAAAGAGAACTGGGGTGAAAGGCAATGACCCATATCACAAGCTACAGCCCCTTTCCATAGAAAAACTTTGAAATTCTCACAAATGAAAATAGCTGCCCCAAATGTGCAACTGACAGTTTTACGTTTTTTAGGAAACATGTCAATATATACCGCTTTTTGTATAAAAGAACCAATGCCAGTCACAAGGAAAAACAAACAAACAAACAAACAAACAAAACCTAGAGTACACTGCAAGCAACTCAGTGAAATTCATAGAAATATTAAAGGATATTCACTTACAAGAAGATTTAAATTGGCTAAGGATGCTGTATAAATGAATTAGACTACCGCTTATGAATATCAGTTGACATTAAATATGTATTTGAATCAAATGCTATGCAATTATTACGTTAAATTACAAAAAGCAAATGACCACGGGTGGCCGAGGTCGTTAAGGCACAGACACGTGAGCGGGAGGTCTGCGGTTCGAATCCCGCTAGGACCATCCTCCCTGACTGGGGTTTTTTCCAGGTTTTCCTCAGTCTTCATAACTGGCAAATGCCGGGGAGGTACCCTAAACTTAGGCCTGCAACGCTTCCTTCCTTAAAAAAAAAATATCCTTTCCCAATATATCATTTCATTTCATGTATCATCAGTGTCCACCGCCTGTGGTGCCTCAGTAGTAAAAACGGGCGTTAAACACTACTCAAAAAAAAAAAAAAAAAAAAAGCAAGTTATATTCTTTTAAAATATCGTTTTGCACCTTGTTGTTTTTATAAAAGTAACATTTTTGAGTGAGAGAAATAAACTATAGAAATCTTGGATCTATAAGTTATATTGGGCGAGGTTAAATGAACGTATTGACCTATGAACTGAAACTTAGGCATTTGTGCATCAAGGTCGTATTGCTAGATAAACCTGCTGTAGGTAGTTCAGTTTATTGGTTATACTTTGATTACATGGCTGCTATGGCTCCAAGACTAGAAATGTCATTTGAAAATGTGCTGCATTTGTAGCATTGAACAAAGTAGATATATCGATTCGTCAAATTGTTAAAGTGACTATTTCTTGGGGAAGGAAACTTGGCATAAGAAATACTGGTAGCTAGTAAGATTTGCCACGATCAGGATAGCCTCACAACACTACCCAAGTAATAATAAATTGGTTAAAATTACTAGTACATAAATGGGTTTAAAAATTCATCACAAATATGTGTAGTGGGAAGGTGCAAAAATACTCTCAGTTACAACGTTATGGCAATAAGGAAACCGTTACTAAAATCTGTGAACATAAAGAGATACATTGGTACTGGACACCTGTTGATTGGTCGAGAAAAATTTCACATATGAAGAGCGTTTTGGTACCTGGAAAGGAATACAGTGAGAGCAGTCTTCTCAATCTGCTGATTAGTAAGTTTTTTATAGTATGGGAAATGTAGGTCTTTCAAATGATCTGCTGCATTCACCAGGGAATTTGTTTTTATCTACTGTGTATATTGCTCCAGAACTTTTTGTCTTTCTTTTGTATGTAAGAATTCAAGAAAGTGTAAAATATCAATATCTTATGTTTTTCATTTCACATTAATGTAAAATAATTCGCATTTACTTGTTATGTACAGTAAAGCAGATTCTTATAGTGATTTGTGAATTAACTGAAATTTACATAATTAGATATTTAGATTAATAAATATTACAAAATGAGATTTATTGTTTTCTTCCGTGACAGAAAACATAACAAAAAATATATTATCATTGGCCAGTATTTGAATCATGGACCTTCATCGCTAAAGGCCAGCGCGCACACAGTGCAACGCGAGTTACACATAGCAGCCAATTCCGTGAAATGGACACGGCACAGCTTTACGAAATAGTCTGTAAAACGCCAGGATTGTATCAATTTGCCAATTCGCCGGGTATTTTCTGTCGTAGACTCGCAGCACTCAAGCACCTCACCAACGAAACTCTCCTTAGAGAAGGTGCTGAAAATGCTGCCCATTTTCCCTGACACAGGAAGTTATCACTAAAGTACATCAGTTCCCCATCACTTATGGATTTAACTTGTTTCGAATGATTCAAGTTCCTTCACTGTGTGAGGGTTAGTTGAAAGTGTTCTATTTTTGAATGTTCCCTAAAGATAAAAATCACAAACTATAAGATTTTAGATACGAGCAGAGTTTTAATGGGAGTCATTATTTCGTCAAATTTTCCCTCTGTGGGCGATTGGGTCTTAATGATTTTTTCCTGCCAATCACATAAAAATTCTGTGCTGGCTTGGATTTTTCCGTGTTGAAACCGCTCTGCCAGGATTTTCATGCATGCTTTGAAGATGAATATACGACGAAGCAGTAAACGTGTGTTTCCCATGATTAATGCACTACTAAGAGTTGTAGAAAACGAGTTCTAACTTGAACCCATTTACATAAAACACATATTCTTCTTCTATGTGTGAGGAATGTGCCCTGAAAGTTTCCTGTACCTTTTTGTAACACCCGGTATATAGCATTCACCGTTGTACTCTTTACCTAATAATCATGTTATGTTCTGATTTATTCGTTTGAATTCCTCTTAGAAATTACAGAAGCATATATGATACATTAGAAGTAATGAGCAGTGTAGTTAGTAATAAAACATATGCAGTAAAAATATTCATTATCACGTGGTGGGCTGTAAAAATCCAAGGGAGATATTACAGTAAGTGTTTAATACACCATTGAAAGCGGTGAAGAAAGCATTAAATATGACATTAACGACCACTATCCTTCATATCCAACTATACACGCTGTAGACCAAAAAGTGAATTATGTCTCTGGCGTGCCTCTGAGCCTATTAGACTTAATGTTACGTGACGGCCTAATTCAGTGCAGAGAAAAATATGTAGGAAAATACCTTATTGAAACATTTATATTAACAGGATCTGACCCGACGTCATTGAATAACAATCGGACACAGCCACAGAAATGACCAACACAGTGATACGGATATATTGCGCTCTACACTCACTAATTGTCGCCAAAACGTATGGCCGACCAGATAATTCATAGCCTGGCATGTCTATAAACAAGCCAAAAGTACACAATAATTGTGAACGAAAAAGAAACTGGAATTCAGTTTAGGTGCATGAGAGTGCGATGCATGGGGTAATGTCAAAAATAAAGCAGTAAAGTGTATTTAAAGCAACGCCGTTGTTTTTCATTTGCTTCGCGTGACAGATCAGGCAGGCTGGTGTACTAAACAGTATTTCAGACTTAATGTTCTTTCTGATTCGTTTCAAACATGCATCAAAAAGCTTAGCATGGAATCTCTTAAACCCATTTTTTGCCTTGTGTGTTTTTTTGTTAAGGGCGCAATGCATGTTGCTGTTTACATTATTGGTTTTTAAAAAACCACAAACTGGAAAAGCTTTTTATTATTTTCGTTCCGTTAAACAATGGTTCTTCTCTCTCTTTAACACTTTTTGGTCTGCGAAAAACCACATCTGTCAGTCATCTTAATCCGATTACTGGGTGCGTGCGTAGAGTGTGTGCATCCACACATAATACACCCCCTTCTGATTACTCCAACACTTTTCAGTGGTACCAACCCTAGCTAATAATCTAATAAGGCTATATGTTGTAGAGAGATCTGATTATACCTGCTGGTGCACAGGAAGATGCGTCGCGAATAGGAATTAGGTTTTCTGATAAACTCACTGCCTCTGCAGAGGGAGGACTTCAGACCATAACAGTGAAACAAAGTGGAGACATTTTCCACTCCTATTTAAGTGGGAGGTGGAGGAGTAAAACGAGACGCGAAAAAAGGCAATGCATTCCATGTCGTTGACTGTGAACCAGCTCATATGCATGTTCACAAACTCCACCAACTTGTGTTAATAAAACATCTTATTGGCCAAGAACTAACTTAGAGTTCACAACGCTGCTTTAGTGAACACAAGAGGAACATGAAGACTAGAAGTATTAATGGATGTTCAACCGAACACTGAGGAGCTTCAAATACAAGAGGCACTAATTATTATAATTAGTGAGGGAATCTCTACCACCAGCACGGTATACTCTTAATGCATCTTGTTTCCTAAACTAACCCTCCCTTTCGGGGTGTAAGCGGATACGCTGCTTACCGGCACCTTCGTCCCACTGCTAGGCTACCTGTAGCCACTGGTAGGGCGGCCTAATCTAGCATCAATGAACTCTGTGTATGTATAACTCGAGTCTTTTTGATAGCTTACCACCCTGTGACGACGCAGCAGCATACCAGCGAGTCGCGTGAAGACACTATCCCACCTAGTTCATCCCGATGACACCCGAAGGGAAGGACTCGGATGTCCGGCTCGAGGTTCCTCAAGTAACACCAGGAGTATGACGGATCTGAAGAATTCGCACCAGTACATCGGAAGGTGTTGGCATTTCTTCCCCTTATGGGAAATTTCCGGATATAGTGAAAATTTCCAAATAACCATTACATCTTAAAGTACTTCCCTTCATGATCTATACATCTTTGTATCCTTCAAAGCACCCATGCCAGTGTATTTGCAATTTCTTGCTGTTACCTTCTACACTGTCAGTTCATTGCCGACGAAGTTTCTCTTTCAAATAAAAATAAGCCACATGGGCTAGATCGGGATGACATGTAACTCCTGCAGAAACTCAACTGTCCACTTCGCAGTGTGTGCTGGGACACTATCATGGTGGATGAAAAGATCTCGAAGATGCGTCTTTGATCACCTTTCATGCATTTTCCCAAAAGCTTCTAGCAGGAAAACTGTCACATGCCAATCGGCAGTAACCGTCTTTCTATTCTCTAGAGCAATGGTTCCAATTTTTTTTCGACTCACGAAACCCCTTCATAAATATCTGAATTGAGCAACCTAACAAAGAATTTCGAGTAATATTCTTTTATATTCAGTATTTAGTTTTCTCTTTATTAAAAATGTTTCAAAGAGCGACAACATTTAAAGAATTAATAAGGAGTTCATACAATATACAGTTTATAACGTGTGTATTAAAATCCCTTACAAGGGATCTATTTCATTTAGACCACACCGATTTCAACGGAACTTTGTAGTCTGGCCGATTAAGATTATAAATTTAATGGTAGTAATCATTTTCCGTAAATTAACGGCAACTTTATGAATAATTGTTACAAATAAATAAACAATTGCACCTATATACGTTTGTACAGTTTCACTTTTCTAATAAAGCGTTTAAAGTGTCAACATTGCTGCGTCTGCTGCCTATACCGTAATAGTTCTCCAGCCTATCTAGTGTTTTCATATGGACATTCATCCGTCAGAGCGCGACACGCGTTGGGGAGAAGCACGTTCTTCTAACAGATCTCTCCTCCCGCCTAAAGCAGTTGGAACGCTGTCTTTGTGTCGTTCGGACAATCTTATAGCGATAAACGTGAAACGAAATATTTCTCGATTTATTTGCGTGTTAGTGATGTTATAATGACAGAAAGTCATTGTAAATTTTTTATGTATGATTCGTATTTTGCGATAAACTCTTGCAGGAAAGTGAGATGGCGATTTGTAAGGAAATTCATCGATTTCTTCACCTCGCTGTTAAACTGTTTGTAATCTTGTGAATCTTGTAACAGGAGCTCTTATTGATAAGAATTAGAAAGAAAACCACTATATTTACCAAGAAAAAACTTGACCTGGAGAAAGGTCCGAAGGAAGTTCAAAGAAATATCTGCAAAGGCTTGCACAGGAAACTGAAATTTCGGTTTGGGATGCCACCAAATTAAAGTTAAAGCCTTATAACATTAATTGTTGTTCAGGAATTGCAGCATATGATAATTAAAGTGGAATAAATTTCCGCATCTGAGTTTTGGATAGTGTTAGGTGTGAATTCACTGTCCCATGTTTATTTTTTTATTTTTTCTTTTAGGGACGAAACACAATTCCATTTAAATGGTCATGCAGTAACACAGAACAGGTAATGGGGTGCAGAAAACTCCGATCTTGTACACGGACTGCCATTGCATTATCAAACACTTGTGTATGGTGTGCAATGAATGCTTACAAAATTATAGGATCAATGTTTCATGATCATACCGTGAAGACACAGAGATTCATATGCATTCATATATATTTTTCAAAAACATTCCACTATATCGCATGTCAAATTAAGGACAATTTTGAGGATAGGGTCATTAGTAAGGGATTATGGCCAAATATTGTAGTATGCAATTTTTATTTATAGGGGAACTTGAAAGACAAGATGTGTCGAAATAAATTCTAGACTTGGAATATGTGAAAGTCAACATAAAAAGAAAAATTGCAGCAATTTCACAAGAAGAACTAATAAACCTTCTTAAAAGGCTTGAGAGATATATTGTGGCCAAAGAACACCGTCTACAACAACATCTAGTATTACAATGGTAGTTGTTTATTGAAACTGTAATTTGCTGAGAGACCTACGGCTTGGATAGACGGGTAGACAGTGTCCTTCCAGCCGCCACGTAGACCACACTCTCGAGGATAAACATCGATTTAAAAGCACTACACAAGCAACCCAATTTACTATTTCCATGATACTTTAACAAACATAGGGATTGAAAAGGCGGTTATATTCACGAATTACCATATTATATAAAAATAATTCCATAGTAAAAAGAGAGGGAACCCTGTTGCTAACTATATAGATGTGTAGATATACAAAAAGAAGACAGCAATCATGTCATTCATTTGGCTGTCTGTACAGTTATATTCTTCTTTGTTTTGCTAGCAGTGTAGCACTCTTAATGGCAGTTATTAGTGAAACAAACAGCCAGCCATAAAATTTGCACTCAACTCCAGTCCTGCGTGATAAAGCGATAATCCTGATTAAAATAAAAATCCTCAATTCGGGGGAGTAGAAAGGAGTTTTAGAAAATTATAAAAAGCGAAGTATTCCATTCACATTTGGAATAAGCCGGTGCTGCAGAATACAAGGTCAGTCAAAACTATATCTGGAGTTTTAAAAATCTGCACTTTCGGAATATTGACTTGTGCTTAGTGTACATTACACAAAGACAGGAAAAGCTTTGGACATTTATGCTAGCAGCAATGAACATGGGTTGATCCTTTGATCACTAGTTGGTATTTTGTAAAAATGAGGGTCAGAGCAGTGGACAGGACATTTCATAGTTCAGCGTTGCAAAATATGGGAAAGATTAATCGACGGAAAGTTCTATTAAATCTACAATTAGCTGATATTTTCCTACATTTGTTCCTCAAGGCCAAAAAGCCGCAGCGATCGTCTTGTGACAGCACTGGTGAAGTGCAGCGTTGCAGGAGAGCATGTCTTACTGACAGCTTCGCACTTGTCCTTACGAAGTCGGGTGAACCTCTTTCCAGACCTTCCTAACTTAGAAAAACGTATAAGTAGACATTGGGGATCAAATCCGGGACCTCTCAGCCAGCAGTTAGCAATACGCTACCATGAAATTTATGTGTGGATCATATTCGTCTAACAACCTGAACATTTCCTTCAAACAAAAAACAATATAAAGAAAAATAATGAATAATATAAATCAACAAATTTCTGGAGTGCATAGTGGAAGACACGAGTGTTTTCAGTTTGCAAGAGAGAGTTGCGACTTCCATATGGGTCCAGGAACTACCTCTTATGGAAAATAAGGTACAATCCTGCAGGATTTTAGAACGTTTTGCTAAATTGGGAGTGATATATCATTGTAACACATCTTTGGAATGCATTTATTAAGAGCGTTTATGTGTAGAAAGACCACTTATTAATAAACAAGATAATTGTCATATTTAAATGTTCAGGTTTCATTTTAATAATAATCTCATTTATTGTTATTAAAATAAAATGGCATTACTCCACGAACAAATTGGCGTTTTTATTTTTGCAGAGTGAAAAATATAGCGAAAGTAAAAGACTTTAAAACCGGGAACTAACTTTAGAATAACTTTAAATACGCGAACAACGGCCAATAGAAGCACTAAAATTTAATTGACAATATGTTTGGCCACTTTAATGTTAATTTGGTTTGGCAAAATGCACACTTTTCTCTTGTACGCAGTTTCACGAAGCAGAAACCATCAATAATACCCATTTCCGCACAAACAACAAAAAATGTACCGGTAGTTCACACAACAGCAAAGTTTCAAGGTTGCCATTATAACGTTGCACAAACTTTAACTCTAATCTTTCATTAATTCATATAAGAAACCGAAATACGTAGATAAACGCCAACCAGGATAACAGAAACTCAGAGAAAACTTGTGGTTAAAGCCAGTACTACACAACTAATTGTCCTGCCATCTAGTGACTGTTTTAGAATTTCATTCACTGTGTATTACCTCTAAATAAACAGTTTAATTAGCTTAGACACTAGTTTTAGTTCATAAAAGGAGAGCACAACTAAACTAAATCCTTGGGGGAGGGGATCTAATTAACATTCGTAAATCCAAAGGCGGAAATTCTACGCCTAAAATGTATAAGAATGGTTTTAACTTATACCATATGCAAAGTTAATGTTGAATAGTGTTATTGAAGATCCTCAGTGGAAAACATGAAATTAGCAAGGTATGTGCCCAACTCTGGAGAAATTGTTAAGGACAGTGAAAAGCTCACTGTATCACTAAATGTTTTATAAGTGAAGTTTGATGGAATATGACAATGCCGATGAATGTAAGTCGACCTGGGTGAACACTCCTATCCGCTTGAACTTAACCGCTGTTTAGAAAGATTGATGGTTGTTGATAGAAAGATGTGGCACCCTTTTTGGGGGCCCTATAGATTGTAAGGGACGAGAGGGAGATATTTCGGTACACAAGTCTTGTTCTAGGGTGCCTTCACCCCAGTGGAGGTGAGACAAGGACATAGGCCGAGTTCTTAGCATTGTTCCTGAATTGAATACCTCACGCCAGCTTCCCCTTCCCACCTTTAGGAGTAGCGCCCCTCAGAATGACTGTTTCTAGGCCAGACACCGAGTCAGAAACCTTTCAAACGCGCGAGCAACCGTCACACCGCACCACTCCACCTTGCCTAGTACTTCCGATCCTATAGCAGAACCAAAGAGATTAAATGGAAGATCAGAAGATTAGTGAAAATGAAATATTCATCCCAATATCTAGGGAAAACAATGAAAAATGTAAAAAAAAAAAAAAAATAAAAAAAAAATAAAAAAAATATCCTCTCAAGATTAATATTGCTGGTCCCAAGGGATTTGAACACAGGACGTCCCGATACTAGTGTCAAGCTTTACTTCCTGAAGTCACCTCGCTTGGTGATCGTTAGATGCAGTTGAACTATACAAATACTTTGAAGAATTGGTTAAGAAACGTATACGGAAGGCATGTGTAAGCAAAAGGATATTATCCCGATCCTCTAATCACTGCCAATGTCCATAGACATCAACAGTCAGCTGAAAAACAATAAAGGTAAAGAAAAAGAGGGAAAAATCACAAGCCGTTACCGGGCATTGCATCACAGAGCATCGCGATTGTTTCCACGCTCCATAACTGCAAGTTCATCTTATCTCTCGCGCAATCGCTCCCCAGGCGGTCATAGTGTCTTGTGCTGATGCGAGTTATAGGCGAAAGGAAAACCTTGTTGATACGCATCTAATACAGCGTGGCAAAACGGACCATGAAACGTAACTAAAAGCAGGGTCGTTATAAAGGTTTCAGCGAAGCATTTATAACTCAGAAAAGTCTTCGTCCTTTGTGGGAGATTGGACCTGCAAAATTGCAACGAGGAGATGATGACGGTATTAAATTTGTAACTAATTTTGGCAACCGTGTGTAATAGTTCTGTGTTTGGTATATCTTCATATGACATTTGCATAGTTTTACTTTCGGCGTTTTTCCCTCCCTTTCCATAAATCTACCGCACTGTCATTTTACGTCCTGTCATTCCATTGGTTCTAATGTCTCGGTCGAAAGAGACAGAACACGCTAACTGGCTGCTGCTGCTGCTGCGTTTGGCGTTAGTGACTTCGCATTTTGGAAAGTTTTCTACTTTGGCATCTGGTGTAGAAGCAGCCCTTCTAAGGGGTTCGGATTCTCTGTAGTGGGGCTCAACGACGTTATGGACCTCATCTAAGTTCATGCCCCTGGCTCTTGGCCGCCCAGTGTCTACTTCGTCTCACCCCTTCTTTCCGGAGATGCCCCCCTTGGGGAATGTAAGTATAAAATATCCTTTGTATGTGTCTGGCTGAGGTATCGAATTTCCTCCTCTGTTCCCGTCAATCGAATCCAATCCAACTTCGTACCATTAACTTCAAATGTTCTCTTCCGTTAAAATCCAAATTAAAGATTTGCAGAAACTTAGCAACACGAATAATATTTTTGAATTTTATACCATTGTCATTTCCTTATGAAAGAGAACTTTTATTGGAAAACATTGAGGTTTACGAAAATAGTGTACTGCTTTAAGAGATTACAACAACACTAAAATGTCCATTTGTGTTCAATACGAGTTGTCTGATAAATGTCCTTGAAACCTTGTTTAGCGCAACATTGTAGTTAATAGTGATTCGTGTAACAGCTTTAGACAAATATTCAGTCAGGTGTGAGGTTCGGTTAGTTGTTGACAGCCGTATGGATGGAACAGTTTCACATGTGCAGTAAAATGGGGGGGGGGGGAGAGAACAAACTATTTTCATGCTGTTTTTAAACATTCATTTTAAGAGTTGTGCTGCAAAACAGATCAAAGTAGACTTGGATCAGGTTCATGCAAACTTCACCGTCATTGAAGACCGTTTGTGTTGAAATAATCGGTTTATACGGCCAAAGAAGCATTGAAGATAAAGTCACCCAGTTTAGATCACCACAAAGGAAGAAAAAAAAATCCATGATATCGTAATGCAAGGCCGCAGAGTGAAAGTGGGAATATCTGAGGCTGTAGGCATATCAACTAAAGATGCACGATATCCTGCACGAAAAGTTAGAAATGAGAAAGCGATGTGCACATTGGATGCCACGATTACTGACTGTTGACCAAGAACGCAAGTGGAAGAACTTATCAACACAGTGTCTGGCACTGTGGGCAGGACTTCTTGCACCGAACTTGTGTCCACCATTGCACTCCGGAGACAAACTGCAGTCACATGTATGAAGTGCGTTGAAAAGTTTTTTTGGGATTCCAAGGGCATAATCCTAATGGATTACTTGGAAAAAGACAGGACCTAACGAGGGGTATTATGCTTCATTGTTGGGTCGTTGAAACAATTAAAAACGACAAAATTGACACACAAAGTGCTTTTTCACCAAAACAATGCTCCATCCTACACTGCAGCATTCAATATGGCCAAATTGCATGAACTGGGTTTCGAATTGATTCCTCGTTCGTCATATTCTCCGAATTTAGCCCCACTGTTCCCGGACTTGAAAATTTCGCTTGGTGGAATTTTTTTCATTCAATGAGAAAGTGATCGTAGCCGTCAATGAGATTTTGTAGAGTTTGACAATTCCTATTTTTCCGATGGAATGAAAAAATTGGAAACTGTTATAGACATTGATGGAAACTATCATGGAAAGTGAATAGATTACGAAAAAGTAATGCATATACATTACCAAACGTTTTAAACGACCCTCATACACATGTTAATGTGCTTGTCTACATGCTGTTTATCTATCTTTCATTTTCAACAATTTGTCCTCAGTCGTATTTGTTGCAACACTCTGCAAGCCACCATTAAATGCTTTCCTATCTTAAAGCTTTTATAAATGTCATGAGTGCCTACGGCCTCGAGCTAAATGAAAGATGCAAACGCGGCCGTCGTTACCTAAAACTCTTGGCAGTTAGTATACCAACGAATAGTAACAGCCCTTTGCTCCTCCTCCACCGTATTCTTCCCAACACTTCGACCTCTCTTCACTTTTGTTGGTGAGTTATCAACTAGAAAGATCCAAACTGCTGACTGTGTTTGTTCTCTAAATCAAATTGGTAAATCCATGCATGATTCATAGCCCGTGATGACATTATAATCACGCCTTGAGCTCCCTCCGTCGAATCTCTGCAACATTTCTTCACAGCATTCTACCCAGGTGTGCTTTTGAGCCTTTGTCAAATTATGGAGCACCTAATGGAAAGGAAATTTTTCTGACATGAAAATGATTGTGCAGGGTTTTTGATATGCAGGCGATCCAACCTGGAAGGCTGCTTCTATGTCAATAAATGTTACGCGATTGCTTTCCACAATGTTTTCCTGAGTCATTGCCATTGCGGAACGCCCACTTTTCTCCGCATCTTGCAGTGAAGTTCGACCCTTTAAATTCCTCAAACCAGCGGAAAACTTACCCTAGATGAATCAAGGTCCCCAAAAGTCTCTTCAAAGCGCTCAAGACTTTGAGATTCATTTAAACACTCTTGAAGTCATAAAGACTGATAGCCCGAAAATACTCTTTCCAGCTCCATCGTAACAACTGGCTGCCTGTGCACGGGAGGAATGGAGGAGAAGGGAGGGTCGTTACGTGGTACCGTTTTACTCGTAAGGGACATGCCACGTTCCTTTGAAGAGAGTCAACATTCACATTTTCTCATCTCAAAAATTTCGCAGTATCTTCGAATATTCTAAGTCACTGTCAGGGAGAATTTTTCTCTGCTGTATAGGCTAGCCGTGGTATCACCACATTTGATTATGTCTGACATTTTAATAGAACCTGAAGAGCAAACAGTACGACTGGGACGCAAATGATATCAATTCAAAACACAGTATTCCTTGTTTTTGATTCCATTGTGGTTATTTGGAACTGTGTAATTATTATAGTCTAACAGAAAATACCATTTACTATGACTTATAATTTTTAAAACTCGTTTTTAAACTTCCTGTATAGTATTTTAATTTACGAGGAAAAGCGGAGCGTGTGAGAGGTAATGTATAATTGTTTTCTATTTCTATATAATTGGGATCTATTGCAGAAAGGCGCGGTATGTAAACGCGGTATGAGAACGGACGCTAAAAATTTAAGTAAAATATCAAGAATTCATTTCAAGAGTGACCTATGCATGTGCGCAAAAAAAGTAATGGAGCATTGCCTTTTTAACATGTAGCATGTAATTTAATTTAATTATCACTTGCATTATTGATAGTCACAAAGTTATAATTTTGGACACGAAAAAAAAAAACTCTTTCGCGGTAAGTTTAGCATAAATTAGATTTTCCATTAATTTCGACACCCCATGTCACAGCTTATCCTATACAAAAAGTCACGCTTCGTCACTGCTATACAGTGGTATTTACTTTAGCTCTACTCTTTTGTTCAGGAATCTGTGGAAGATCTGGTCCCAAACATTAACATTACAAAATAAAAAAGAGCATTGCACAACAGTTTTACTCAATGTTGCGGAATAACAGCTGAAAGTCGAGAGGTTAGCTGTCTCTCTCTCACTTTTCCTTATTCAAACGCTTGAACCTTTTCCACTAGAGAAGTTTCTGCGTACATTACCATCTTAAGACGTTTCCTCTTAATATTACGCATATAGCACTTTCATTTCAAAACTTTCTAGTCCAAATAACTGTTTAATTTAAACAAAAACACACCATTTTAGATACTGAGGGAGAAGATTAAAATCAATGTTGATTAATGTTTACCTATAACCTCCTTAACTCTACTACCCAACTTTGAAAGTTCAAATGGTACCTGTCCGTTTGATGCTCAAGTATTAAAGAGAATGTACCTGTTATCATATTAATGTGATTTTACAAAAAAATGGTTTTTTTCATTCTACAAATAACTGACTTCTTCTTTGCCCTGTTCAAATTCAAACAACAATAACAATAGCATCTTTTTAATATTTAAACTTCGAAAGAAGTGCTATTTTAAATTTCAAAATTGGATATCTCTGGGTTGGGAACCAAAGGTTAAAATTTATTAAACTTCCCCCTCAACATTTACAATGACGTTTTTCTTTAAATAAAGTGTACAGCGTGTCCAGCAGAATCATTTCCAATAACAAAATTGTGAATTCTCACTCAGTTAAGTTAGAAATATGCTTTTATCTTATCTTGTGTAAAAACTCTCTGAATTTTGTAACAAATGAAAATACAGAGAGTTAAAATGACCGAATTCACAGTTCGGTACAAAGTGAAATGTTTTAGGTTAACGGAATTAAAGTTCCCAATACATTCAGGCAGAAGAATGGTTTAAATGCTGCAGAGCGTCATACTATTGTGAAATAGCATAATCAACTGTTAGAAACAAGTTCTGTGTTAAAAAAGAAGGGAAGAGGCAAAAATACAGTGTCTGCAGCTAAATTTGAAGATGTTACATTTCAGCGCAGACCACAGAAATCAATTCAACTCGCCAAAGTCCAAAGTCCACTGTTCACGATATTGTCTTCTTTCAGCAAAATTTAGGAATGACGGAGCCCCTCCACATTGCGCCCATCACTTTCGACACTGTTTCTAAGAGCTGATTATGCCAATTCAAATTTGGCATGGCACAGGCGCACTAGCGTCGTGATTTTCATTGTTACAAAGTTTAGACAGTTCATACACATGATAAGACAAAAATAATATTTATAACTTAACTAGCAAGGAGATATTCACATTTATTATTGTTAGTAATTATACCGAACACACTGTGTGTTAAATAGGCAATTATTCAAATGAAAACCTTGTGCAATGGTGTATTCAACTGACATATAATATTCCAGCAAATGGACCATGAAAAAGTAATGCAAACTTAGATTACTTTTAGAATAACATACTTCAAATACAATCCCCTACCATTATCCACAATATCTTGCCAAATCCTTGGAAGTCGACGCAGCATCATTTCTGTATATCTGTATTACTGATCTATCTAGTTCTTTGGATGAAGGAAGACTCTTGACTAAAGCGAATGCCTCTCAGAGGTTCTTTGTTCTTCGAAAACAAGTCATAATCAAGGGCTCATGTCTGGTGAATTTAGTGGGTACTGCAATACACTAACAGTGCGTGGTTTATGTTGATAGTTCTCCCTTCCTTGAGGAAATGCTTACACTCATATTGCAATAGAATGGTAGAATGTCTTTCTCA
This sequence comes from Metallyticus violacea, assembly GCA_030762175.1. NCBI lineage: Eukaryota > Metazoa > Arthropoda > Insecta > Mantodea > Metallyticidae > Metallyticus > Metallyticus violacea. The sequence continues at coordinate 32,177,697 of CM060836.1, forward strand.
GATTGTCTTGTAATGCCTAAGTAATGAGTTACACTTTTTCTTTTGCAGATTCAAACGCCCTTGTTCATACCTACTGGACATTTGTAGGGCGACGTTACAAGAAATATGATTACTTCAAGACTTTTAATATTATCGGTCTATAGCGTAACACAAATTTCAATGGTCACCACTAGGAGGCCTAATTTACAACATTGTTGGAGTTACTTTTCGAATGTCTCGGTGTATATTTGTGTGTGTTGACTTTGTTAGCATTACTTTTGAAAATTTACTGTTAGCAAAAATTTAAGTTTATTTTCATTACAAAAATTATAATGAAATTCAAAGGGCAATGAGAGAGAATTATTAAATAATATACATTTTAATATTTTGAGAAGTTTTAAAAATAAAATTGAAATCGTCAAAAACAGATATAGGTATAATAAATATAAATATTTTTACTTAACAGTTTGTGATTTGACAGAATTCTTCTTATTTAACTCCGTTAAAACAGGTCAGCTTTCGAGAGATGAAATCGCCACTTACCTGAAACAAAGAAAAAAATTAAGGTTAGGTTAAGACGTTAATAAAGCAATTATTGATGTGAACTAGTACCTCTGCTAATTTTATTATAGAAATTTCATTAATTCTACCTTATCTCATTAAAAAAACAAAACGCAACGAGTTACGACTGTAAAGTAACACTTGAGAATTAATTTACATTCTTGTCGCTTATACAGAGAGGACGTGATATTTCCATACATTTCCAAGAAATAATGGTTTGTCCTAAATTACATCTATGTGGCATGTAGATATGATAGGTTTGTAGGTATGTACCTTTTATGCTAATTCAACCTGGCCGCCATCCATTTCAAGCTCGAATGTAGCTCTCTTAGTTTACATTTATACACTAGTGACTTGATAAAACCCACAAGCAAAAAGAAAATGGACGTAAAAACCTCTGAACATAACAGTCGCCTTCCAGCTGCATCTCCGCTTATCCACATGTTATGAAGTCGGTTGAGGTATTCTCTCACATCCAAAGCAAAATGAGGGAGTGCTCCATCTTTTTGAAAGACAACAGAGTCTACACTGTCATGCGAAATGTTGCACCTCTGCATGGGTCAAATCGTGCAGTCGAATTCTGACAATAGCCACTGGTTCAATAAACAATGATAAAATATTTTTGGCAGCACACCATTACTCATGTTCATAATTTAGATGATATTTCTAAAATTAGATCCTGTCCTGTCCTGTCCCAGCGTTCCTGCCAGTTATCATTGGCACACTGGAAATCGTTTTATGACAGGATGTTCAGCAACCTTCCCCACTACTGCTGATGATGGGAAATACCTCCCACGAAGGTGCTTCTTTAATTTGAGGATAAGAAAACATCACGCGGGTTAAAGCTGGTGACTATAGAGAGGGAGAGGAACATTTCACTTAGAGTTATGTGAAATATTCAGCAACAACATTTGCGGTGCATCATCGTCGTACAGCGTCTGGCTTGTTGCCTTTTGCATGTAAGAGTTTACAGGACAGATGTGCAGATATGACAAGCTATTAAATCTTCCTCAAATATCGAAAAACGAAATGACCTTCATTTCCATAGTAGATGCAACCACTTGTGTTTGTGATGATAGCAGGCATTTCCACACAGAGCTTGACTGTTTGCTTTCAGGATCAAATGATGTAGAAAAGTTTCATCATCAGCAGCTTCGAAAGAAACACCACATTTTCACTAGCTGAAATCTACTGCCTGCCCTCTTTAAAGAAGTTAAACAATCTTTGAGGGGAGATCAAGCTCTCCCAGGTCTCCTGTAACATTGCATAGGCCTCAGCTTAAAATTTGTTGAGAAGAAAGCAGAATTTCAGAGCAGCATATTGCCATCTTCTTTTAGCTGTAGACGGAACTGAACATTTCTCAACTGGCACATCTCTCAAAGGAAGGAACCGGAAGTGACAACAGTAAAACTATTACTATATTTATATTGCGTATTATGCTAACAAGACTTTACGACAAAGTACTTTAAAATTGATAGCGGTCATGTTGAAATGAGTTAAACTGTTCATATACAGATACCATACATACATTGGGGGAAAATATCAGATTAAGACAATTATTCCATGAAAATGGATTGAAACTTATGACTATCATATAATTAATATATTTTAATACTTAATATAATAAAGTGTTCACATGCTATATGCAGTAATGTTCAACTGTGTACTATGTTTGTACGCAGCAGCCCTAATTCAGCAATTCATAGTATCAAGGAAGATTGCAGACCCCAGCAGACATACTGCTGATTTTTGCTCCATGTGCAGTTGGCTGCAGTTCTCGTCTCGTTTCCACGAGGTACGAGTTTAAATCTAGGAACGACAGTGTACTAAATGTATTAAGTATTCAGTAAGTGTAATATGTCGAAATTATTCAGGTATTCTATTTCCCAAAGAGTAGTTATTTACGATTGGCACGTGTATGCAGAATCAGCTTGTGATGAACGAAGATTGTCTCAAGAGAAGTTTTCAACTTCAAGGTCGAAGTTTAATTCACAAATTGGAAAATAAATGTTGTTGGGAAGCATTCTTGATAAAAGGCGTGTTCAGCCACGTACGGTACTCACAGAAGAAACGCTAGATAATATTGCACATGCTTTGGAACGTTCTCATAAAATATCACTTCCATGTCTTTCTAAGCAAACGGGAATTTCTTATTTCTCTGTTCGAACAGCTACAAAGCTATCCCTATAAAATTACTGTAATGCAACAACTTAAACCGGGTGACCCTGCATTCAGGAGTAGATTTTTCTGAATGGATTTTGAATAGTAAACACGAAGAAGAAATTGACTTTCATTTTCATTACTTGGTTCCACCTAAGTGGATATGTTAAATAACGAAACAATTGACTGAAGTTCAGAAATCACATCAATCCCTGTATGATAAAAGGATAGGACTGTAGTGCGCCATTACAGCTTAAGAATAAGAGGTTCCTTCCTTTTTTCAAGAAATTATTAATAGTGATAGGGATGTACAAAATATTTTGCAATCTCTTTTCCATAAATTAACTGTGACCTGGCTTCTGCAAAGGCACACATAGCCCATGTTTCCTTGCATGCAATTTATGAAATATTCCACTATAGAAACAACATTAAAATAACATGACCTCCTCAATTTCACGTTCTAATTTTTTATCACGAGGGGGGGAGGTATTAAAGGAAAAAGTGTACAAGACAAATCCACATCACCAGATGAACTGACAAATAACATTCAGAGGAAACTGTAGAGAGTAATGGGTCATTTCATAAGTCGATGCACGATAATCACGGCTGCGAACTTTCTGACTCCAGTTCACCGCGGAACCAGCTTGAACCAACCGACCGGCCGTTGCGCGCGGAACGGTCCCGTGAAGAAAAGATCACCCATTACGATCTAGGCATGTCATTAAAAATACCCAGCCTAAGCACACTTTTGAACTTCAATCTACAGAAAAAAGTTTCACCTTTACTCAAGAGTTCCAAGTTCAACTCTATCTTATTTTTATCATGGAAGGGCAATTGTTGAAAGCCCCATTATCTGTGAAGAGCTCAGTGTTCCGTGCACAATATTAATGTTTTGTGTTCGATAAGCTGTCGGGTATTTCACACCACTTTGACTTCTCTTCCCCTTCTACTGTGAAGCATGCTGCAGCTATTTAAAAAGCGTGATCCTGTGACAGAGAGTGGTGTTCTAGTGCAAATTATAAATCAATACGAACCCCTCGCTCCATGTGCTGCGGGTAGCCTACCTGGAACCGTCCTCACCCTTGTCATGTAGGGGGTGTGAGTATTTGCCTTGCTAATTACCCTAAGTGAGGGCACATGGCGAAAATATTTTCTTTGCATACATTTCTGGCACTGGTCTGTCGTCTGAAAGGGAAAATGGTTGTTGTCGTAATTGCTCATGTAAACTAGTTTAATCAAGAACTACGAGATTTAAAGCTCACCCTTGCGTTTGACTGAGAGTAGTTCTGAACGTAATGCTAAACAACGCCCCTCTTGAGAAGATATAACGCACTGTTGTGTAGAGCTTCTATTTAATCAGTTGTCTTTAAAGTTAAAAAAGAAAGTTTTAAAAAGGACTCAGCATTTTAAGCAAACTGCGTCTACAGTCTACAGCACAAAGAGCATAAGCAGAGAAAACCGAACTTTATGAGTTATGACATGTGGGAGAATATACGAGCATGGATCATTAAGTAACGCACAATAATTTTTTCCCGCGATGTTATGACGCTGAAATTTTGCAGACGTATAGTTGGAAGTTCGCGCTAGAGGTATAGCTCTAGTGACAGAAGCGAGAACTATATCGCAAAGATGGGCACGTTATGTCGTCAACTTGTGAAGAGCAAAGAGGAGGCTCGATTTTGTGGGCAAAAAGGGAAATGTTGGCTGTATATAGGGAAGACTATTTGGACCAGAGCAACATCTCTGGTCCAAAGTGAGCATATAGGCAACGTGATTCCAACGTTTTAATAATGGAGAAGAAAGCACAAAATATTTATTACTCCCCGAAGATCAAAAGTAAGCAGTAGTGAGAAATAAACGCAGAATTTAGGGAGAAAATCAGCCAAAAAGTACTCGTAGACTGTCAGAAGATTTTGATACATCAAAAGATACCAAATATCGCCACATTAAGACACTCAAAGAAATACCAAAACAGTAGATCTGACACCTGAACAGAGCGGATATCTGTCGTCAGCTTATCGAAAACCCCGTGGATGACAGATTTATCAGAATTTACATCAACCCTGACACCTCGAAACTGTGACTCGATTCCCGTCATCACCAAACAAAATCTGTTCGGCCCAAAAGCAATGCTATCTGTATGGTGGAATTTTTAAGGTGTAATTCATTGGGAATTTGTTCCAAAAGGACATGCAGTCGATGAGAATCTTTCATCTCAGCATCTGGAACAAGTTCATGAACTTTTCATACAGAGATATTCAGCATTAGTCGATCGAAAGAGAGTTTTCTTGCAGCAGGACAATAGAAACCCCATGCCGCTCGAACAACCATGGTAAAAAATTCCAACTACTACCATAGCCAGTATACAGCCCTGATCTTGCGCCTTCAGATTACCATTTCTAAAACACTGAAGCCGTGGATGTGTGTTTCATCAAATTGTGCACACCAAAATCCAGAAGCAGGTACCGACGCGGAATAACAAACCTCGCTAAAGCTGGCTCAATACTATATAACCTAATGACCTTTACTTTGACTATTAGTTTAACTTTTTGTTAGAAAACATTTCAAATAAAGTTTTGCTAAAAGACCGACATTACTTATGAAACGGTGTTTATATTGTCCAATGTCTAATTGGTTAACTAGACTTCTGTCTATAGGTATATTATGGAATTGGATATTTCATTTTCATTTCCGCTGTGTGTATGCATTAACGTTGTTGACAGAAATTCATAAAGCATGTAAGTATATTGTTAGAACGTGCAAGTGTCGGTGTAAAAAAAATTAAAAATTAAATATCTCAGAATAATTAAAATCTTACATTCATTGTTATTAACCACATCCTTCGTTTTAAATATATTAGATTTAATTGCTGGGCGAATCTGCATTAAAAGTAATCAATATCATTTTGATTATATTAATATTATTTGTATGAAACCATTAAGATATATTTACGTTCTGGATAAAAAAAAATGCTACAGAATTCACAATTTTACATTGGAAACACGGAGCACAGGAGTAGGAGAGGCTATGCATCTGTCAGAGTTGCCTCTATAGAGACAGTGTGACAGCTAGTTCAGAATGAAAAGTTAACAGATATTGTGAGTGAATATTCAGTATTGTATGAAATTATATGAGAAAAAAATGGGACGAGATTTGCGGCGAAATAGTCAATGATGCGCAATATGAAACTTGGAAGAAATGCCTGACAGCGAGGAATATATTTTTTTCCATCAAATGGCTGAAAGCTATTATGCGGAAAGTATACGCTTAACAGCAATAAATAAACATTATCACCACCTCTACAGTCTCCAGCAATGATATAATTCCACCTCCAGATGCAAGTAGAGATAGTGAACTCCGGCAATCCAACTGCCAAGGCACTGGCTGGACTGCTATCAATATGCAATGCTCGCACTGACCTCTGTCGCTATCGTCTCCACTGGGCTGTGCTATACCGTGCGGCAGACCTTACGCCCCAGATCTTTGATTTGCTTGTTACCAACATTACAGTTGCCTCTGATAGCAAAATTTTCAACTGAACATAATATAAAGGGGACAGTAGAATTGCGTTCTGGGGAAAACTGAACTAAAATGTACTATACACCCTTACTGCTGTTACTTCTACTGTCAGCGTATGATGAAACATGGAACTATTAAGAACTATTTGGCATAAAAGGTAATAACACCCTGCAATTAAAACAGCATGTGTATTAATAGTACATTTTGTACAATTTGCTTTTGAAATTTGCATTATATTGACAGAGCATTATTTCTATTAATAAAACATTGCATTACTTGTGGCACCATATTTATAATAGTACCTTTTCCATTTTACATAGCGGAAAGAACTCAGTGCCGAAAATAAGCAAAGCAAGCATATTTAAGACCATAAAGATCATTAACGTATATCAGTGAATGGTTCGCTATTCTCCTCCAGTCCTCGACTTAGCGATTATGGTTTACCACATCCGCTAGCTTGGTTTAAAAGTGTAAACATTTACTTGAAGGAGCAAAAGAAATTAATTTCGTGATAATAACGGGAGAGCGAGTTAGCCATTCAAAAGCTTTAATAAAACTTTCCGTAAACACGTAATAGAATAAAACAGAAATTTACTCTTTTCAGATTTCTCTTCATATAAGAATCATTTTCATTCCTACGTTTATCTGTTTATCTGCTCACAAGACATCACTTTAGTAGATAAATCTCAATAGGGTAATGCAATAAAACAAATAACACTATTATGAATGAATCAAAGAATATACAAAAGCATGTACTTTACACCAACGTGAACCCTCCACTGATACCTGCAGATCCAGTTAAGCTTAGACCGCACCAGAACAGTCTCATTTTGCGTTCTATCCTTGGCGGCTTGAAAGATACGGGCCTGCAAATCTCTATATTTGTACTTCAGCCAGGCAAGCTCTGCTGTTTATACCCCCACAGAATGAAATACAGAAAATAAAGATCTGGAGATCTGGCTCGTCATTTCATGGGACCACCGTGTCCTTCCCCGGAAACTGTAGTTCAAATAATGCCATACCCTGCGGCTTATGCGCGGTGTATTCCAGCATGAAGAAACCACGCTTTCTGTCTCGTTTCATATTATCACATGGCAGAGCAAATTGTACCATGAGCAAAACATTTCTTTTAGCTGCGTGTGATTTCACAACAGCTTTGAAATTGCTCAGTTAGGTCGAACCTCAGTAAGTGACAGAAACGATTAAAGCAACTGCTGTTTCTTGGATGGCACACATAAATAATACAACGCGTGGTTATTGTACTGAGTAATTAGGTATATTAAGTAAGAAGTTAGGCAACGAAGAAAATTCTTAACACATATATTTGAAAACTAGGAAGAAATTAAAAAAAGAGGGGAAAAAAACTCATTTAAATACGGTCAATAAGAAAAATGCAGAGCCGTGGCACGACCCGGTTACCTTATACTTTGTGCTGACAGCATCTCCGAAGGTAAGGGGAGCAAGAGTTTTAAATTCTAGAATAAAGGAAAACACCGAAGTGCTTTCTTAGTTAATAAACCCAGTGTCATGTAACCTTTTGGTTATGTTTAATTAGAATGTTTCACTCTTTACCCTGCCTTAATGTACGGTCTAGCTAGCTTATTTTCTATTACGTATTTATTTGGTTTACATACGGAGCTCTTTAACATCTCAGGTCATCAGCGTTCAGTCAATTCAGGGCGTGAAATGGCTGAAAAATTCTGCTCCGATGCTTTATTATTAATATTGAGAATCTTTTACGTGGCATAAATGTACGACACGGGACACATGGCTGTACTTTCCTTCCTAAGGAAGACATACTTGAATTTTTAATCGCGGAAAAAATCCATCAATCCTGACCGGGATTGAATCCGCGATCTTGGATCTGATGAAGTATTTCTAATAAAATGGCAAAACCTTAAACTAGCCACCACTAAACAGTATTCCGCCTAAATATTGAGGGAAAAGCGCAACTGGGCAATGGCATGTGGATTTTCAATAGTCAAGTATGCACGTTATGAAAATTGGAAATGGTATGCCTCATGAAATAAACCTCGTCACCAAAAAAAACTTTGGGTTTTTATTCAAATCAAAGGTTATTGACAAATTGTTACTGAAGATCCATAATTTAGTTCTGTAATGCATGTTATGCTCTAACTGTGTTCCAAGTTCAATACAAAGAAACACATACAGCTGTTTTTGCTCGTCAATATATATCACGGGAACCACCTGTCCCTATTTTTTCTAATGTATGTGACACGCTAAATAACGGAAACGCCTTGGGTCTATTTTTGCCGTTCACTTTACATCTCACACATATACGCAGACAGAATGCGACTTGAAAACTCCGTGAATAAGTGGCTTAAGGGACAGAAGGTATTCATGATATAAATCCATTTAAAAAAAATCGTACTCTCACACCGAAAACTGCACCTGTTTCTATACATTTTATTCTATTGTATACAATCTTACTTGACCATCTACTTGACTGCTGGCCGGGAAACCCGGTTTCAATTCCTGGTATCTGCTTAGGACTTTTTCTAAATTAGGAGGGTCTGGAGTCTCTTGAGGACAATTGCGCAGCTGCCTGATGGAGAAGTGGCGATCTTCGATCTAGTAATGCGCGATATAGCGGTCAGTGCGATGCGGTGTGCTGATCACATGCCCCCCCCGCAATACTGCACTCTACCAATGATATCACGTGCTTTTTTTTAAATAGAGTTTAACGCCCATTTTTACTACTGAAGCACCAGAGGCGATGGACACTGATGCTACATGAGATAAATTGGGAAAGGATTTATAAGGAAGGAAACATTCCAAGCCTAAGTTTAGGTACCTCCCCGGCTTTTGCCATTTATGAAGACTAAGGAAAACCTGGAAAAAAAACCTGTCAGGAACGACGGTCCTGGCGGGATTCGAGCCCCAGAATTCCCGCTCAGAGTCCGCGCCTTAACGACTTCGGCCACCCGTGGCGGTATATCACGCAATGGAGGTAGAAGACGCAGCAGTCGTCGCGGTAAGCCCAAGGCCCACATGGGGCTATGGAAAACCAGGCTTGAAGAAGACATTCTTACTTGCCCCATGGAAACTCCCATTGAAGAGCACCTATGATTTGCATCAAATATCAAAATTATTTTAAAATGGCGGATGTATGCAAAGCAGAAAGTGATAGGATACAACCAATTTAAGACACGCCTTCATGATGGATGTTTTACGGTCACATAGATGTTAAATAAGTTGATAACCTTAACTCTGGCACATAACGTTTTGTATGGTAGGCGTAATAGCTTGTGTCAAGTTAATATTGATATTGAAATTGCAAGAAGAACTTAAAACAAAATTAAAGAATTATAATATCCGAGTAAAGCTTCGAGACGAGAGCAGAGTTCCCGAACCTCAAGTTTTGAGTGGTCGAGCGGAATGTCACGTTTTGTTCAGTGCTGTGCTCTCAGAATTTGAGCTCGTATCTTTCGTAGTAAGTGGATTTTTTGCCCCTTATTTTACTTTTTTTGTCCGATCTATGACGTAATACTATAATATAACAATTATTATGTAAACATTATTATATATTATAATTACGTGAAACGGATTAGAATGCTTCACGTCTTTTGCTGGCGCGCGCACGCACACACACACACACACATACATATTGAACTCGATAACAGTACGTAGTCCGCAGGTATGTTTTTAATATCGGTATTAAATTTCACCCAATCAACCTTGTAAATCCTTCAAAATATGGTGTCCTGCTGGCTGCGCCGAAATCTGACATCCGTGTGCATTGCAGCAGATACTTATAATATTTCCACGAGTCCTAGTTATTACTCAGGTACACACAGCAATGTATTCAAACGCTGAATATGTGAACATGCAGTTGCTCTATGGCGAAGCAAGATGTAACGCAGCGAAAGCAAGACGCTTGTGCGAGGAACGATTTCCAGGGAGAACATCAACTATAGAAACGTTTTGAAGGGTTGAAAGGTGCCTCCGTAAAACAGGGTCAGTCAGAAAATCACGTCTTGTTCGGGATGCTCCAGAGACGTCTAGAAATAAGGAAGAAATGGTGCGTAATGCAATTGCAAACAACCCGCGTGCCAGCTATAGGGCCATAGCATAAGATGCGAACACTAGCCAGGCATCAGTTTTGAGCATATTGCTCCATAATAAATTAAATCCCTACCAATTATAACTGCACGAGACTCTCTCTCTATGAGCGTCACGTGTGGTACTTTCGCAACAGGTAGAAACTGATGCCGGATTTTTAAGCAATGTGCCTTTTAGTGGCGAAGCCTGTTCCAAACAACGGAACTATGAATCGACATAATATGCACTACTGGAATGTAAGTAAATCTCACTGGCTGAAAGAGTGCAATGGAGTGTCAACGTGTGATGTGGGATTCACCTAATAGCACCTTATTTTTTCGAAGAGAACCTCACGGTACCGTGACATCTTCAGTTTCTCCAATAAAATATTTCGTTCGTATTACAAAATACGCCGCTGATGAAACGGGTGAAAATATGGTACCGGCAAGATGGAGCACCACCACACTGGTCCCTAATCGTATGAAATTACCCAAAACCAATTACGCTGCTGATTAATAAATCATGCAGGAATGTTGCAGCGTACAAGAACTTCTCTGCGACTGCGTGCTCAAATCTGCGTTAACCAAGGACGGCGCCATTTTGAGCATTTGCTTCATTAATGCTTTTTCAGCTATTTGTTTTTCCATACTTTATCCTTAGTCAAACAAACAAACGAACCAAAAAACAATAAAGAAACGAAAAGAAAAGAAGTAAGAAAATAAAACTAGAGAGAGAGCCAGAGAAGATGTCATGCAGGAATGAACGTGCGAAACTCCGACCGATTTCATGACAGCTCGACTGAAGCACAGAAAGCCTTTCCTGAATCTCTGTCTAACGAAACATTTTCGTATCACGCTGTTTTCAAGTCAACGAAAAAGTATCGTTTTTAAGTTTTTTGCAGCTTCTTGGCATTCCCACAACTTTTCAGGTAGTATAAGAACGTCTAAATGGATTAGAAAAACACAGCTACAAAGAAGTTAATGCTTGACTAAAGGTGCGATGTTTTCAAGCAAGATTATAACCCGCGGCTTGCATAGATAAGAAAATCCTGGTGTATGTTTTTGCATTATTTTCCTGACGCCTACGTTGTCTCTCATCTTCTCAACGGATATGCTTAAAATTTCCGGTTTTCAAGGTTACTTTGCTGCGGCAACAAAAATCAGACAGTTTGATGCCATTCTCTTACCGTTAGCCATCTGCAGCCATTTAAGTCCCGCACATTATCTACAAATGTCTACATGTCTACATATTCTTCAGTGTAACTTTAATTAGTTAAAGGCCGCACCAAAAATCTTTATTTTTGAGGGCATCCTTAAGATTAGGGACAGATGAAGCAGGTGACTTTATACAGATGTTAAGTCGAATAATAATTTCTGTAAGTATTGTCGTTAAAATTATATACAATGTCCTTTATTTATGAATTTACCTTGTAATACAATTTATGTATATCCATTTTAGATTAACGGAAATATTTACAAAACAAAGTAAATATTTTCAATAAAAATATTATTTCCCGTGCAGATGAACTGAAAGCACAAACATGAAGAATTGAAAAAAAAAATTTAGTTTAAATTTTAAGTTTAAAAACTTTATTGGTAATGAGTTCCAAGCAATTTATGTGATGATTCAACGAACTTTCAAGAATGAAGCAGAAAAAGATAAGAAAACAAGATTTTATAAAGCACCGTATTTCCAATGTGCTCTATGATCCCGAAATTCATAGAACATTTTAAAAATCAAGAGGTAGAAGTGAGATCCTCCGTAACAGTAGACTGCTGTGATTTTGTAGAAAAAAAAAAAGAAATAAAGGCAGCGTAAGAAAACAAATAGCTGAGGGTAACTTCTCTATACAGAACGAACAAAGGAAAATGTTAAATAGTGATAAAAAGATATAAACCAAGAAAACGCACATACTTTGGATATCCTAGATCTAATGTATTAACTAATGATGGAAAGGAAAATAAAAATAAGTTTTCATTGCCATAGTCAATAAGTTACTTTATTACCTAAAATCCGAAACAATGGCTGAATAGCACTAACTGTATTTTGTGGTTATTATTTTTTATCTTCCCCATGACATACGTCCACAACGTTACTACTTCCAGAACGGTGATTTTAATTACATAATTTAACGTGCTTGATGGACGGACAGATGGAGATCAAAAGGTTTTCATACGACATGGTAATAAAACACATTTTAATATTCTGCACTGTGTTTTGGACACACATGTAGCGGGAGGGAAAAGGAAATCCCTGGGTTGCGTCATTGATATGTTAAACAGAATACTTTCCTTTCAGTCATTCATTCCGTAATACTTCAACTGCCGTCCTGAAACACTTCAACTGCCGTCCTGCAACTTGTTAGTTTTCTGTTCAAGACATGGTGAGCACTCAAACCTCGCTTATATATCATAACTCTTTGCTTACGGCTTTCATTACTGATTTCATTTCACCACATTCATTAATTGAAAATGTCAAATTTAAACCCTCCAATGACGAACCAACTTTAAAAACATGTTCATCCTTGTCAAGAGGCAGACATCAAGAAACATCAGGATATTTTCTCATTTTGTGTTCCACTTATTCATTTATTTTCATATTCAACCGTTTTGTTTCTCATAATTTGGGCCCGGATGTTTATGACATGTCAATTTTTTTTATTTCAATCGCAAGCTTTAAAAAAGCTTGTTTTTACTTAATGATTTAAATTATTTGCTTTTCATTGGTCATATGTGATATTTGGGCCTTTTTAAAGTTTTTTTTTTTTGCAATTTTTCCCAATTTGGTCAAATTTTATGATTATTTTTATTATCCATTTGGTAACAGTAACCTCAGGGACGAATTTTCTCTCCTCTGAATTGTTGCTTGAAATTTCTGAAAAAATTATTATAAGGAATTATGGTTAAGACAGAAGAAACGTTGCAAGGAATAAAAATATAAGAAGATATTGATAATTTAGTAGATAAAATCATAAAAGAGAAAATAGCACTTACGGTTGTGCAGAAGATGAAAAACAAAAAATCCCCAAGACCTGATGATATCAACACAAAATTGCTAAAATACAGAGGTGAAGAACTACACGTGAAATATAAAAGTGTTAGAAAAGAAAATAAATTCCAAAGTTAAAAGATCAAGCCAATGTAATCGCAATTTTTAAGAAAGGCGAACGAAATGAATGTTCGAACTACTGAGGGATCTCCTGAATATTGCTTATAAATTATAGATTACAATAATTAATGCCCGATTAGAACAAAGTAACAGAGTCAATATTATTGGAGAATCAAAGTGGTTTCAGGAAAGAACGTAATTATATAGATAATATATTTTCAGTAAATCAAATAATATAAAATAGAAGGAAATTTAATCTACAGACACCTATAGTCTTTATAGTTTTAGAAAAGGCATATGATATAGAAACTACTTTGGGAAATGTTAGAAAAGATACCCAAGACACTTTATAAAAGCACTAAAAATATGTACAAAGTAACTAAAAGAAATGGACTATTTTCATAAGAAATGATAAGTTAATGGTGGCTATATATGAACCGAAGTTTTAGAGAAATAAATGGGAAAATACCTCTAGGAATTCCATTAAATATGTATAATACAATAAACATGCTACTCTATGCTGATAATATCACAATACCTAATTCAAGAAATAGAATATGACTTGCAGTAAAATACATTTGAATTGGAAAATATGATGGACTCAAAATCTCAACCATTAAAATGAAAGTAAGGGCCTTTTAAGGAAAATATCTTCGTAGATCCAAAATAATAATATAAGACGTAGTATGAAACAACTATTAACTATTAACTATTTAGGACGTAACATACATGCCAACACAACCAGGATTTAAATAATGAAGTAAGAAAAATCCAATTTATTGTGGAATATTAGCAAGAACATTAAAATAAAACAAGCTTACAATTTTACAAAACTATGGTATTTCAACGTTAATTTATGGTTGTAAAACAAGAACGACAAGGGAAAATGAATGGGATAAAATAAATGTGGCAGAAATAAGATATCTTAGAGCTAATAAGGGATGTACAACAATGGACCAATGGACAAAATAAAAATTTACGAAATGAGACAGAAATTATGTATTTCTCCATGAATGACAAAATGAACAAATGTAAGAAATAATTTTCAGAGGAGAGAAATAATTTTCACTATCCTAATATGACATATGATTATCAACCACATAGGAAAAGAGATATTGTAAGACCAAATAGTAAGATGGTAAGAGACATGAGGCAGGAACATGAAAACATTGTTGTTAATTAATTAGTGTTGAACTTTATTTAACGAGTGCTTTTTGAAAATATGCACGCTTAGAGAGACAAGTGGTCTGCTTCCAGTGTTCAATTGGGTAACATCGATGGTATAAGCTGGATTCAAATTAGGGCGAATTTGTTTTCGTTGGCATACATTTCGCGTCCTGAGTAATTTTTTGTTGCTTTATTTGCATTATTTTATTTGAAAGTAATTATTAGAGTGAAGCGATTTATGTTAATAGCGAATTCTGCAGTTTCATTGTAAAGTTTTGTCTTTTAGGCATTTAAGCTTCCACTCAGATATAACTCAAATTTTATTTACTAATAAAACTTTTCGTGTTATTCATTAGTGAGCAAGGCATTTTACCGAAGTAAACGTATACATATTCAGGATTCAATGTCATTTTTGTCTGAAATATACGGAGTAATGTCAGAAATAAAAATAAGTTTAAGAAATATAATTTCTCTTCTTGCAACAATATTTCGTTGCGTATAATTAAGTTCGGTGGAATAAAGGGGGCTTAACGTTAGAATTAATATTGATTAAATTTGCTAATTTATATGTAGGTAATGCACTTTTAATATTTATATTTGTATTTTGTCGATTTTTTTTGTGAAGTTATGTAAATGATAACGTGTTCAAATTCACTGAGAAACATTTTTTTGTTCTTGAAAGATCATTATAATTCCATTCTGATGTGTATCTACCTTGTTAATTATTTTTAAGGGGGTATCTAGGTTATTTTATATGCTTTAATTTCTAAATTGTATGATACATTTAAATAATGTAATAGCAAACTGATTTTTCTCGGTTCGATCTGGGGAGTTTTCATATTCCAGCATGTCTTCAAAGTTAACATTTTACTATTTTATACTCCGTTAAAAATAAAAGAATGCAAAACGTTGCCGCAATATCAAAAAGAGAATAATGAACAGAAATTATATAACTAACTGTCAGTAAAAAATGTATCGGTCTTATAATGATAAGAATTTTATTTCTAAAGGTGAGAAATGCACATAAATATATAGAATAGCACACACCCGAATTATTTCCTCTCAATACAAGCAAAAAGATTAAACTTTTTGTTTATGAAGTTACCTGTAACAACGCCCGTTCAGAAACCGTTACAGGCTTACTAAAGAGGATATGAAGAGAAGCTATAGACTCTCCAAACTTCCTAAAAACAGATGAATAAAAAGCTGTTTTGATCCACTACTATATTATAATGCTAAATTACACCCACGGACTACGGTGCGTCACTTGAGCATAGGGATTTAAACCTAGTGGCATTTAAAAGCTCCCAAAAGTTGTCATTGTCATAAAGAGCTAGAACTGACACCCACTTAGCAATAAGCCTTGTGATTTACCGACTCAGCCCCTGATATGCAGTTTGTCATGCGCTACATTACCGACCCCCACTTTCCGCTAATCTTCGCTGCTACGTTTTTATGACAGCGTCAAACAATCGCCAGTGAGGGTCTGTCGGTCGACCGCTCTCTATGTTACCTCCGGTCAGATTATTTCACAAACACTATTGGCTGTTTCAGATGTTCCTTTCCATGAGGGTGAACACAATTAATGTAATGCGCATAGGATTCCGGGATCGATTCCGCCCTGCTCACTTCATGGACAATTTGAGATCGACGTCACGGATGGTTCTGTATATTGAGGGAACAATAGAGATGAGATCGACTTCTAGGTGTAATAATCATTCTGTGCACGGGCAAAACAAGTCACATTATAAAAAAACTAACCAATCGCGACATGCTTCACTGTAAAGTACAGATACGTTTGTAAACATTTACGAATATTTTATTCTGAAGAGAAGAAGTGAATATATTCTGTTCATGAAATGAATCTGTCTTAAATGAAAAATATATGAAATTTACACAAGCTGTTCAAACTTACTGAGCTTTGTCTACCTTGAAGTAATCTCTCCCTCTATTGATAAACCCTCCCATGGGTTTGGACTACTGAAAGCAGTTCTGTTACGGTTTCTCGAGATTGCACGAAGTTTTATATGCGAATTGGTTTGTCTGCTCAACTGAATCGTCCTGTCATTATAGATTTCACCTTTGGATAATAAAAAAATTCGTAGATGATGAGTCAGGACATCATGGACGGTGAGGAACAGCCATCTTGTTTTTCGTCAACAAACAATTATAAATACACTGGGGCGTTATCGTGTGAAGGATATGTTTCTCCAGTATGCCTTCTACGCTTTCTGAGGACATATTGATAATACCATTGACTCACAGTTTGACCCTCCGGCATAACACCCTGAACGTCGAAGAAAAGGTCATCAGCGCTTGGCGTTTGACCTGAACTGACGAACCTTTTTGGTTAAGACTTTTCATTCCATTGAATATTGATCCAGAGACTCTGAAAACCATTCCAAAACCAAAACCTCAAAATATGAAATTGTAGAACCACTCACTGACCTAACAATACAATACCTCCAGATATTTCATTTTAATTGAATACTTCGCTGTCATTTGTAAATAACAGTTACTACTGACAAATTCATTCTTTTATCTTTCTCTCTAAAAGAGTTGTAATAAAACTGAGCATTAAACTTATAATGGGAAATTTAAGAACATTTGCTCATAGTTCAGATAATAATGTTTTTCTTTTTCAAAGTTTCTGAATTTATTTTTTAATTCCTTTGCATATTTCTTGCACAAAAATGTAACATCGCCTCATACAATTAGTTAAAACTGATCAAATATCTGGATTTCTAATTATTGGTGGACTGCCTCTCAAGGCAGAGTAGAGAAGACGTTTGCAACTTGTTGAAAACTATAATAGTGCAGGGAGGTTTCCACAAGAAACGTGCAGCCCTTAATTTGCTCTGAGAATTATTCAACATGTTCTTGTTATGTGCCCACCGAGGACTATTTACTCATGTAAAACATTTGAATAGCGAAAGCGATCGCTCGAGCGAGATGTTTGTAGCACTTGCATACAGCGAGCCAGCATGCAATCTAAGTGGAATAAATTATGACTTTAAATTTCATAATTAACGTGCCGTACTGCGCTGGGCAATTTTTGCGTCAAGAAGTCCTATATTAGCGTTAAGCAAAGAATGTGTATTTGCTAACGTTTTACACCAGAAAACCCTTTCGATGAGGGGACCCATTCATTATACGAATATCTGAAGCGAAAGAAATTTGCTTTATCGCCTGTAGAACTGCTGAGCCTGATGATTAAAAGCTGTTAAAGGAGTGCACTGCTAAAAAAACCCCTAAAAATCCTCTTTCGCGTACATCATTTGTGGGCAAATATTAATAACCACATTATAAGTGACACCTTAAATTTCAATCGAGATACACCTGTTCTATGAAAGCTATTATTATTATTATTATTATTATTATTATTATTATTATTATAAATAATATTATTATTATTATATTATTTCTGGTTCGAATTCCAACTGCAAATTTGATATTCAGTGTCAAAACGTTACTGTAAAACGGAAAATATTTTGCTATAGCAAAGCTATGTTGCACATTGTATAGTTTCTTCAAATGTCAGTTCAACACGATGTGAGAAAAATAATTAACTGATTCTTGCCGTTATCCAGGAGTTAATAGTCGTTTCATCGCCCCATAAATCCAAATTGTTCGTTCTCATGAGCATGTACACAGGAAGACTATGTTGTTTATGAACTGTTGTTTGAACACTAATTGTTGGAAGAGCAAGTTTAACTTGCGAACATAATAAAGTACACTATGTTTATCGCATTTTAGAATAGGCGTTCGTTAGGTGTTGACAGAGCATTAGGCTAACCCTTTCTTAGTGCCCAATCATATCTAACTCAACGGCTCTTAAGCTGGGGTCCGCGAAATCCTCCCGGGGTCAACGAACCCATTCTAGTCTCAAAATATTATTATGGGTCTCATTTCTACAAACATAGTACTTAATAGTATCTTATTTTCCATCACCCCAATTACATAAAACATTAAAGGGAATGAAAACATATTATCCAACACAAATAAAATAGCATTTATTTTATCAAAATCTGATTCTATTTAATTGTTTTGTAAAGAACACATTCCTTTGATTGCAAATTATTTATTACATTATTTTTTGCCTTGTTTTGCTTTATTTTGCTTTAAATCTAAATTTAACATAATTTATTCTTGATGTTAGATATAAATAATAAATAACAAGAAAACGAAATCAGATACAAATTTGCAATGCGTATTTATTGAGGTAAAGTAAATTAGAAGGCCGAAGGCGGAAGGAACATTCAGCTTAGCTAACCAAAAATGGAAACCAGACGACAGAACATTTGTATGCCCCTGGTAACAGCAAGCATTCGTCTGCATAAGAAATAGCATAGAAACCGTTTGAAAACACAGCTTCAGAACTCAGAATAGAAATGCCTTGCATTAAGTCCCATATATCACGACTTGTAAGTGAAATGCAGAGCCCTCTCATTCAGGAATTAAACATTACCAGTAATGTTAATTTATTTTTAGTTATTATTGATATTAATGTTTTGTGCGTTTACACTCTTTTGTTTTTTTTTAAGGATTTTTTTAAAGAAAGAAACGTTCCAGGTCTAAGTTTAGGGTACTTCCCCGGCATTCGCCATTTATGAGGAGTGAGGAAAACCTGGAAAAAAAACCTCAGTCAGGGAGGACGGTCCTGGCAGGTTTCGAACCCTAGACTCCCGCTCACTAGTCCGAGCCTTAACGACCTCGGCCACCAATGCCGTTATTTTGTATGTACTAATATTGCAAATACTAATATTAAAAGGGCAAATATTGCAAACAAAATATGAATTTGTTTCTTTATGTCTTTAAATGTTGAAAATCACTGATGAAAATTTTTATAAAATATATAGAATGCAAATTACGGATTTAAACTTGTGTTGAGTGTGTTGGTCCTGGTGGTGTAGTGGTTACCATACTTGCCTCCTAAACCCAAGATCGCGGGTTCGAACCCGGCCAGGACCGATGGATTTCTTCGGGGCGTAAAAATCCTATGTATGGCTTCCTTCGGAAGGGAAGTAAAGCCGTGGGTCCCGTGTCGTACATTTACGCCACGAAAAAGAACCTCAAGCCTGAGAGGCCTCTGAGCAAAATTTGTCGGCCGTTTCGCGCCCTGAGTTGAATGGGACGCTGATGACCTGAGCTGTTAAAGAGCGTCCATAAATAAATCATTAAAAAAAAATAAATTTTGAGTTAAATCACTGCTGATATGATTTTCCAAACGAATTCAACTGTTTATACATTTAATTTAAACCCTTCTTCTGTCCTTTTGTCCACTCAATTATGGCTCAGCTCTGAGATCCAAAATATACCATAAATATGGAAATTTTTTTTGGAGATTTGTAACATTTTCTGTATAATATAATAAATAATGTCGTTTTAATTGTTGTGAACAAACTTTTAACTAATCTTTCTTCTATTCTACAACTTAATTTAGGAAGAGTTGATTTTTATACATCTTTTAATAATTACAAATGTTATGTAATAGGGTTTGTAATTTTAATGAACTCTCATAATATGAAACGTTGACGGCAAATTCAGCCCTGTTTTACTGTTAAGTTAGCAGTCACTATATTTAACTATTAACTACATTCGCATCTCTTACGTGTTTTGTTGAAAGTTTATATACTAAGTGAAAAGGGTGTGGATGGCATCATTTGAACCAGAAAGAGATCTCTGTGAGGACACTTTCTTCCATATTTTATCGACTTATAGAAAAACGTTTTGGTAAAAAGGGACGTTTGGCAACAGCGCCTTCCTCTTGTAGCGACTGGAATGTGCTACTGAGCACAATATACACAAGTGAGCGTTAAGGATGGAGGGGAAATGCTACCAATGCCCCACAGTACCCTTTTGTTGCTCACTGAGTGTTAAAAGTGGTTGGTGATAGGTTGCCCAGCTACACCACGGGAACGGTATTATGTCTTATACTGATATTTACTTACCAAGACAGTTCTTTAGTGTATTTGCAGCGGAAATTTAACATTTAATGAAAGTATCTAGAACAAAACACTTTCTTTTGGCTTTGAATTAAATAAAATAAATTTAGTTGTGTATAATTAAAGTAAACATCAAATAGGTTATTTTTTTTTTTAGTTGGTATATCAGTAAAACAAAGTCAAACATTACCGAAATATTTTATTTAAAAATGTACAGGAACAGCTCGTAATAAAATAAATGTATTTATTTAAACTTTCAGTTAACGTAGTATTATTTCCTGATATATGCAAATGCAAGTTGTAATAGAACGATCAACCTCCGTGGGTCTAACTCCATTTTAAAACGCGTCTACTCAGATCCCACAGAGCGCGCATCCCTATACCAAACTGGTTAAGAGTGTGTACAAGGTCAGGAAGCACATGTCTTCGAACTCCCTGTCAAGTACTCTTGCAACATCGAACTCCGGTTAAAATATTAAGATTTATACAAAGCAAAAATGCAAGTTTTTGTGAAATGTAGCGCTGAAGAAAGAAGGTGAAGTGAACAAAAAAAATGCTGACCAGCTGTGTTCTAATAGTCGTGTAAACCTGCCGTATTTGAAATATAAGACAGTGAATTGTTAGTCGGTTCACTATTAGAGGTTAATTTCTTACGAGGCGACTCATAATGCCATGAGTACTTATGAGGTTTCTAGTTTAACCCTTAACTATATCGTGTTTAACGCTCGTTTTTGCTACAGAGGCACCACAGGCGGTGGACACTGGTGATACATGAAATGAGATGACGTATATTGGGAAAGGTTTTTTTTTTAAGGAAGGAAGCATTCCAGGCATAAGTTTAAGGTACTTCCCCGGCATTTGCAAGCTATGAGGACTGAGGAAAACCTGGAAAAAAACTCCAGTTAGGGAGCACGCTCACGAGTCCGCGTCTTAACAACCTCGGCCACCCGTGGCAGTCCATTAACTATATAGGCGTTAATTTATATACAGTTAATCTTAAGGAATTAATCTCTCACAGTGTGAGAAACCTCAGGGATATAGAGAATCAAATGAGACAAGTCCGTGATTCCGTGCTTGGAGAAGGAGACGGTAGAGCCTCAGCCCAGAAGGTTGAAGATCCGTGGTTCGAATTCCGGACAAGACCGGAATTTTTCCAAGTCTGATTCTCCACTTTCATAAGTTTTCATTATCTAATTTTATTATATATTTAATTTGTTTCTGTATATGGAAGCATCTCACTAGCTGATAAAATCTACACTCCTTCCATTCGGTATTTTTGTCCGTTACAAATTATTTTATTGATACAAACAATACATAAGTCTGTAACACTCCTCGTTTTATATTCTACATCATAAATACATCAGAGTGCGTACATAATTTATGTTGCCAATCTGCAGATCGCAGCTGCGTACTACGAGAAGCCGTCGTCAAGACTGTGCAATGTATGTGCTGGTAGTAGCTTGTAGTTAGAGGAGGCTTTGTCAGCAATGGTTGTACGGTTTGGTGCTTTCATTGTAAGTTGTGAGTTAATTGTACCTCAATAGTGGTACCACAACTCATAGCCTTGAAGAACGGGGGTTTTATATACATACAAAGGTAAAATCCGTATTTTTGTAGAGAAGAGGTAATGCGATTCGCAAGAAAAAAATCCGAGTGATTGGTTCGAGGTAAAGAAACTGTCTGCAACTTGTTAAAATGTTACGAGATCTCTCAATAACAAGAGACGCCGTGTTCTTATGAAAGAGTCGGTCCTGGTGGTGTAGTGGCAACCATATCTGACTCGTAAACC
Source organism: Metallyticus violacea (assembly GCA_030762175.1). Taxonomy (NCBI): domain Eukaryota; kingdom Metazoa; phylum Arthropoda; class Insecta; order Mantodea; family Metallyticidae; genus Metallyticus; species Metallyticus violacea. The sequence goes on from CM060836.1 coordinate 32,199,987, forward strand.
GAAGATCGCGGGTTTAATCCTGACCAATGTCGATGGATCTTTTCGAGCGTAAAAATCCTTAGCATGGCTTCCTTCGGAAGGGAAGTAAAGCCGTAGGTTCCATGTCGTAGATTTGCAGCATGCATAGCCTGAAAGAAGAGGCATCTGAGCAAAATTGATAGGCCGATTTGAATGGGACACTGATGACCTGAGATGTTAAAGAGCGTCCGTAAACAAACCAAATCAACAAATCTTACGAAAGAAAAGTGAGAAGAAAAACAAGAATTTCCTACGTTGAAGTCACCTGCAATGTATTGCCGCTGAGGGACACCTTTTTAACATCTCTTATAATAAGGTTAGTACTTGTTATCACTATTATAATAAAATTAGTTTTAAATATAGTGGTATTTTGTTTTCGGTAAAAATATAAATATTCAAATAAAAATAATAACTTCAAGCTCAGCGACTCCGTTTTTCCGGTTGCGGCGGTTTCATTTCCCCTGTAAGCAGCAGGGTTCAGGCAGACGACTCAAATGACCTCACTACCTTTTCCGAGGCTATGTTGTTGATAATTTAATAAGAGTTCTAATATTTTCAGATTTCAGTAAAAGCTTTTAGACATTATTTAAAAGACTTGCCTTCAGTAACATTGAAGTCTGTTTATACAATTGTCCTCTCTGAAGATCCCAACTGCATAACTCAAATAATGTCCTTATAAATGTATAATAATATTTCCAAGCTATAGCTCCTGATAGCAAGTAAAACGCTGAAAAGAAATAGTATCCTTGCAATTGTTTCCGACTTGATGCCGTTCAAGAATTGTAGCAGAAAAACAAAGGGAAAGTGGGGAAGAATGGTTAATTTAGTTGTCAATTGGAGCTTGGATCTGTTCCAAATCTGATGTAAAGGTGTGGAAAGCAATCGTTCCACTACCTCAATTAATCCAATGCTCATGTTCCGGGACATCAACCTTAGTAAATTACCAAAGGTAAGCTTAAAGAGATGATCAAACGGTAGCTAAATCCTTCATAAATTATTTGTCTCCCAGCTGTATGTAAATATCCATGTATTCTTTCTAATACGTAAAGAAAAGCTTAGCAGACAAATTAGAATGTGGGTTCAGTTCACTAAAGGCTTTTACATATGTTGTATATGCATATACTTTTTAGTAAGAGCTCCCTAAATTAAAACAGCTGTTAAAAATTTATTGTAAAAGCGAAAGAAAATATAATTGCATAAAGTTTTCTCATAATATTTTCTATACGTTGACGTAATACTTGCCATAGTTTTGATCTAGAAGGAGATGTGTTTTATTTACTTATTTATTTTTACATGAGTAATATTGCTGAAGAAATTCACGAAAATTGAGTCTGGGAAGCAGTATACTCAAAGTATGGTGTAAGGTAAGTTGTGTTAATGCTGAAAATAAAAAATTGATTCTAATTATTTACACGAAAAATCAATGTACTAGTTTTCATTGTGCGCAAAATAGTCAATATTGAAATCAACTCTGTTTGTAACAAAATATTAATATCGAAAAGTTTTCTAAAGCAATTGCTTTTATAAAGAGTAACTCTGAGGGAAGTGTATAGAAAAAAAGCCAGGGTTTTTCCTATGGAAGAAGTAATTTCTTGTTATGTTCATTTACATATAAGATAAGTTTTACCTTCTTATAATCGATCTCAGTTTTACAAGATGTTTACAGTGTTTGAGGGATGACAGAGAAGGTCTAGAGGAATATTTAATGTGCCTTTTCCACCGTTTTCCCCACTAGGAACGTTGATAAGTAGAATCGTTTCGGAGAATGGGGTCGCTCATTCTCAGTTTGTGAATGCAAAACAGACAAGCTTTGATCTTGTTGTGTTTAATGAATTGCGCCTGCCTTGTTGATTGTGCCGTCCCAGTAACTTGTGAATCAGTTATGTTTATGCTATTTGACATTTGTGACAGTTTCTAATGACAAGCAACTCATTTATGGGCAGAGTCGATACAACAGCCGTGCTGCAAGGCATGTGATATGTCGAACGCTTCCCGAATAGCACGTTGCCGTCTGTCTTCTTCCAAAAACTTAACGAACGATTTTATGGGACAGGATGCTTGCGAACACCTCTTTAAACAGTTTAATAGAAGACAATAGGGCGTGCGAATGGTGCATGTAAGTTTGCTATTGTGGAAATGAAACAATGCTTAGTGAATAGAACTCAATTGTTGAGTACATCCTTCTAGCGGGAAAACGGTGGGACTATAAGAACTTTTGATAATGAAAAGTGTATAAATGACTTTTGAAACACCCTGTATAAATACCGATCTATGTAAAAGAAAGTTGTGTTATATTTGTTGGTATTCTATTTATCAGTTCGGCAAATTTAAAAAATTCGAACTCTTTTACCAAGAACAATCAACAGTTTTAGAGACAGTGTAATAAAAAAGTCATATAATGTAGTTATTAAGCTTCTGCTCATCACACATCGGCCTTGATGTTCAATAATTAAACAGGTTTGTTTAAATATAACTCCGTTATGTAAATACATTTAAAAGTATTTGTAAATAATAAAACATCTTCTGTTGAAACAGCCTGAAGCAATCCCTTTCCTCAAACCTACTGTATTTGTAACCATGTCAATGTATTCTTTATACAGCACGTTCAATGCTCAACGTCACCACCTAGGGGTGTTCTCAATGTTAATCAATACAACGTCAGTTTTATCTGTGCATAAAACCTTTTGAACCGTGAAAATATTCAAATGTTTAAGCAGTACATCTTCAATGGATTGCTGTAAATGTACCGAATGTACCGAAATGTACTCCGAAAGTCCAGAAGAGAAACTTTCCAACGAGTAGAAAACATTACAATGTCCACGGAATCTCGTCTAAATCAACTGTGACTGTAATACTACAAAAATTACTAATTACGCTTTAAATTTTCAGACCCATTGCTCAGCGTTAGAAACAGCCAAACGATAGAGTTATGCCCATGCAAATGAGAGAAACAACGCTCTCAATTAAATAGATAGAAGCATTTTATTGTAAAGCTAGCGTTGCTGGCGTTCTATCATGTTACGGGAAGCAAAGAAGATCTGGTGAGATGCGCTTGATGTTTTCTGCGATATTCCTCTCAGCCGGGAACCGCAGGCCAGGAAGTATAAACTCTGGAGAGTTGCAAGTGTCCCATGAGGAATTTTCTCTCGATCTCCATATTAAGAATAACAAAAAGGGGCTAGTCCGGGTTGAGTTGTGCGCATGAGCGGCATCAAGGGGACTGACTACATTACGACTCCGATCAATGTGCTGCACACACGCAGCCTTTATGGGATAATATCGCAAAAGAAATCCCGAAGTGTCCTTTTTTAGGCATGGTCCCAACATAATGCCTTTTACGTTTAACCGTATCTCCATTTGTTCGCACAGAAGAAACCTAAAAACTTTTATTTATCTAGAAACTAATGAATTTCTTCATTCACAAGGCTGAAATGTGTCTGCTGAACGACTTTTGATCCCAAATTATACTGTGGCTTTTCATGTGTGTTCAATGGCACTTTTTAAAGATATTCTTCGTTCTTTGCATGAATACCTTGCTGATATTTGATTCCCCCCTTTATTAACAAGACATCTTCAGTTCAGCACTTTGTTTCTTGAATTTATGATCTTCAAAGAATGTCCATTTATCCACATATCTTTGTTTCTTTTTCTAGATGTTTAACTTTTCCTTACATTTATCGACTTTTTATTTTGACTGTTCTACCTAAATACTTGGAAGGACTTTAGGCTATTATAATTTATTGTTACTATACTTTCCAAGCTTATAAGTAATTATTATTAATAAATACCAACTAAAAATCTGACATGATATTACTAAAAATGTGTAGTAGATATACGCCTGACATCTTTCAAACAAAGAACACAAAACCAAGCCTATTAAACAATTCAGTAAAATAAGATTTGTCCAACTGTGAAAATTAAACTTCTATCTCAGCTTAAACCTCATCATTCGACGTGAACCTTCGTCCACTTAATCATTTCTTCAGGTTTGAGAACAAAAAATAATCGCTGTAAGCCAAATCCAGCGAATATGGTGAACGTGGAAGCACTTGGAAACGAAGGTCATAGATTTTGCAACAATAATCACAGACGTGTATGGAATCGCATTGTCGTGATGAAAGAAAGATTTCTTTTTCTTAAAGTGTGGACGTTTAGCCTGAACAGCATATTTCATTTGCTCCAGCAGTTAAGCGTTCTTCTGGGGGTAGTCTACGAGCACCACAACACGAGAATCGCAGAAAACGGTAGCCATGGCTTTTTATGCAGATTGAACCGGTTTTGCTTTCTTTGGTGCACTTTCACCTGTTGCCATCCACTGTTTGTGTTGCTGCTTCGTCTCTGGCGTGTAGTGATGAATCCACGTTTCATCTACTGTAGGAAACGCCGGACAAATTCAACAAGTTTAAACAATCTTGTGAAATGTTCATTCGAATACGTTTTACGTTACTTATCATGGGGAAAGCTTTCTCATACCCAAATCATCGAGAAAATGTAGTGGACATGGCCTATCAAGGTCTTTGCAATGTCAGCCAACTCGCGTACCTTCAATCGTTGATCTTTGAGTACGCCATTGTGAATTTTTTTTCACAATCTTGTTGGTCATAGTTTTGGTACACCCCCATCATCTTGAAAGGATGTATGACTAAGCTTAAATTCTGAAGCCCACTTTTTAACGTCGAAGGGGGAAAATCCTTTAATGTAGAATGTGACTCATTTTGTATTTCTGATGCGGTTAATCTCTCCAAAAACAAGTACTTTATCACAACTCTTATTTCAACTTTATCCACGACATAAAAAAGTTAACACTATTTGGTTTACACGATCGTCACAAAGAGGTGACTACACATACGAGTCTGAAACTTTACACCGCGCCATCTAAAGGATGATACTTTATCAACTAATATCTTCAGATTTCTGAGTCAGGACGAGGTATTTTAGAACACTCTATGCATCATCACGTCAGGTCAACCGCCGATGTCACAGTGGTAAAAACGGGTGTTAAACACAATTAAAAAACGAATCTAAAAGTTGTTTCGTGCTCTCTAAGTTTATAGCTGTCTTTTCTAGAATTGTCAGTTTGTGCATTAAAAAGAAACGGTTTAATTTCGGGAGCACGCGCCATTGTGTCGCTGTTGCATTCACAGCAATGAGACGGAGTCGGAATAATTTGAAACGTTGTTCTCCTCGTGTAAACAAAGTTTTATGTACGCACAAGACTCTCTTTGTGAGAGAGAACATGGCAAGTTCGCAGTAACGTGACTAGGTTGGTACACATGGCTTAATGCCGTGCGTATTAATCCCATAATTAAACAAGGCCACAAGATTGCCATTTGGTTAACGAAATCAGGCGTTCAAGGTAAATTTCTTGAGTTCGAATCCCATTGTCACTTATCTCACACTAACATAGCAATTCATTAACACTCTAGGGGTCGATCTCACACAGCTCGATTAACTTTAGTTCCTATTTAATTCTCCATCAACTGGGATGTTACATCACATCAAAAATTGGATGCTGGTCCGTCATTAAACTCCTATAAAGTTAATTCGCGTATATTTTGGCTATTTAACGAGTTAATTCTCAATAAACTTTTCATCTGACAATACGAATGTTGAATTGATATTTTAAGAGCACATTATTCCAAGACGGTCGAGCATAACTTCCAAAAACAGAATTTACTTAATAGTATGGTTGTAAAAGATTTCCAAATGGGTTTTGGCTGAGTAAAGTTTCGGCATTATTAAGTTTATAGGATGTCGGTCCTGGTGGTGTAGTGGTAACCACACTTGCCCTCTAAACCCAAGATCGCGGGTTCAAACCCGGTCAAGATTGATACATTTTTTCGGGTGTAAAAATCCTTCGGAAGGGAAGTAAAGGCGTGGATCCCGTGTCGTACATTTACGACACGAAAAAGAACCTCAAGTCTGAAAGAGAGGCCTCTGAGCAAAATTTGTCGGCCGTTTCACGCCCTGAATTGAATGGGACGCTGATGACCTGAGACGTCAAAGAGCGTCCGTAAATAAATCAAACCAAAAAAAGACCAGGATCGATTGCATATGTTAGATAATATTATTTTTATACGAGAGTTTGAACTTAAATAGTGGCAACCCTGCTGTGGAGACCTATACAACGGAATCTAATATTGTCGCTGATAGCACACGTTGTTTACATACATATCTTTTCTTAGAGCAAATGGACTCTCCCTTCCCACATCACCTGCGTGCGCACCATCGAGAGAAACACAGTCGCTTGTGAGCTAGCGGTCTAACGTACTGTTGTCACTATGTTTTCGAAACAGGAACAACGGAGTTGGATCAAGATTGAATGTGCCAGAGGTCGTACAGCACGACAGTGTCATAAAGGTCTTCAAGAGGCTTGCGGGGAATCTGCATTTCCTTACAGTTGGGTAAAAGCCTTCAAAGATGGTCGGCAAATTGTGGCAGACATTCATCGGGCAGGTCGTCTTAGGAGCGTCAGTGACGAAGTGCGTTACTGGATAGTTATCGGCGCCAGACTATTCGTGAGCTCGCGGATTAGCGCATACGACTGTGCTTCACATCCTGAAGGAACGCCTGGGCATGCGAAAAATTGCATCACGATGGGTTCCGCATGATTTGACGGAAATGGAGAAATGATTGCGTTATGACGCTGCTAAGACGCACTTGGAGCGCTATGAGCGTGAAGGAGAGACTTTCTTACGCCCTATCATAACTCTGGATGAGACATGGGCCAAATCGTATGAGCCAAAACTGAAACGCCAATCGAACGAATGGCGTCAGTTTGGGTCACCACGAAAGTCGAAAGTCCGTCAGAGCCCCAATACGGTGAAAGTTATGGTGATTCTCGTGTACGACTGTGATGGTGTTATCCTAACGCATTACATTCCCCCACGGCAGACCGTCAATGCTGAGTATTACCATTCGTTTTTGGAGCACCACCTGCGATCAGCTTCGAGAAAGAAGCGGCAGCACTTCTGCAGAATCCACCCATCATTTTGCACGACAATGCTCGGGCGCTGATTTGTTCGGTCGATGGGGCTGGGAAGTACTGTATCATCCACCATACTGCCCGGACTTAAGTCCTTTGATTTGATTCCGAAGATGAAGGAACCACTTCGTTCCAGAGATTCGACAGGCAGTAGACCGCTCCATCTGCACCATCAAGAGAACAGGCCCTGCTAAAGTTATACTACGACTTCCACATCACTGGCAACGGGTTATACACAACGCTGGTGACTACATTGAAGGACAGTAAAGGTTGCTAACATGTAACTCTTTTGTATTGGTTGTAAATAAATAGTTGCCACTATTTAAGTTCCAACCCCCGTAGTTACTAGTTTCATGCAAACCAACAGAGCTTTCAATAGCTCGTTCGTGGTACTGAAATATTTAAGTTCAACGTTAGTGTAAAATATGCACCTTCAAAACCGTACAAAGTTATTTCACTTTTAGCAAACTCAGGATCAGAAGTTTTATTACTTAGGCTTTAAACTTTTATTGCGGGCTTCGTGGATAATTTCCGTAGAAAACATTGCCTGCACTTCCTCTGATCCTTCCAATTATATCTATGCATCGTTTTGAGCTCACGAAAAACGCCTCGGAAAGATAGGGAAACCTCCTCCCAGTCAAGAGTCTGTATCGCTGATAAAAGTACTTGAAATAAAAGACGATGGTAACCACCTCCCCCATTGTGAAGAATGTGAATTGGAGTTAAAATTATTTGAAATAAAGAAGCTAAGAAATCAAGCAGCACAGTAAGCATTTTAATATCTATATGCTTGTAGCCTGGGTGCTATATCCTTCGTTTCCTAATGGTGGATACCAGTTAGCACTAAAAATAGTTCGAGAGATGAAATCTGTATGCGCAATACCATACTATACAAGGTTATCTGCGAATGTTTCCTTTATCTCTAATTATACAGTAAAGGAAAATAACATCTAAGGAAGGAAATTCCTTAGCTGCCAATTTAATACAGACATAATATAGACGTCTTATTTAAGACGAAAATAATGACCATCATATTAAGTGACAAACTTTACAGATTGTAATAATCTATATTAAATGAAATGAGTGCGATACATTTCCCCGATATAACGGGTGTTTAAAAATGCATGCAAACTTTAGGGTTGGATTTCTCACACGTGGAGAAGAAATTAACGTTAAAGGTGTAAATATGGATCCAGAAATTCGGCATTTTTCAGAAAGCCCATATTGATGTTAATTACCTATAAGAATATACTCATGTTCAAAATGCATGTTATAATTGTGTTTGTTGTTCAGGCAGACTTATTATCTGCTGAATTTTAGCCCGGACAGGCTTACAAGACAGAACTACAGTTAGTTCTTGTGCACCAATTTGCACATTTTTGTTGTATCTATTGGGAACTTAAAGCACGACATCCTGATTATTAGACTGGTAGTAGTGAATTGATTATCTGGCCTCCACGTTCACTGGAAATAAACCCGGTAGTCTTCAGTGTATATGACTATTGTGGATAATAAAGCAACACTTCGTGTGCTAATTGTGGCCCTGTGAAACAATATGCACAGCTCCAAGAATTTTTGTGCTGATCGTAACGCGATGAGAAGAATCTGGAGCGTAGGCATTTTCAAAATTTATGTAAGGCAATCAACAGAGTCAATATACATTAAATCTCAGAAAACATGAGCTTCCAGACTAGCACGGAAATTTTATCGTGTATTTTCACACTATATTTTAAAATTGTTGAAAGAAATTCAGTTTTTTACAACAAGCCCGAAGGAGCTATAAAATAATATGAAATTCCGTGATTGTAAAATATTCTGTATGTCCTAAACTAATCATATTTGCTACTATTTCTCGAAGCCAAGCGAAATTATCCAGTATGAATACCCACTTCTAATAATACTCAGTTTCACAAGTAAAAGTTACAATTAGATTTTATTTTTTTTTTTTTTTGAGTCGCTTTAAAATATTAAAATATTTTAAACAAACAAAACTTTAAACATTCAAACGAATCAACCAAATATTCCGAATTATAAAAGGTGAATGAGGCCATCCACAAAACATCGAATATTAATATGTGCTTCTTCAGGTGTATTTTTTTTAAGAAAACAAATATCTTACAAGCTCACGGAAAAATGTAGGGTTGGGAAACACTTGTTTATCCTCCAAGGTTTATCAGTGAACCGTCATTCATTCTGGGAAATGTGCATAGCTTAATTATGTTAGTCACCCGTGAAAGAAATTAGACTTATTGATTTATTGCTGTGAGATACATATGCTACAGTGATTGCCTCATTTATACTGTTTGTAAATTGAAAAATTCTGTAAATTATACTTCAGCATGTAAACATACTATCTATCGTTCATTTATGCTACACCGATATTTAATCACTTCATAATTGCTCTGAGTATAACATGAAAGTTCACTGTTTTCATAGGAAGCGACAATTATCACTGTGACGTTTAAAGCAAGGACGTTACTAATGCCTTTAAATATATAAATTAGTCTGTCCGTATAATTTCAGTACAGTTCTTTCAAAATCTGCCTCACTGGCAAATTAGCACTAACTGTGGAAGCTGTTAGAATTTAAGATTGTATCTCTAACTATGTAAAGAAGCACAACCGGGATTTGTAAATAGAAGAGACAGATAAGCGCTCTGGTAGTGACGCACTAATTTTGTTTATCGCTGTACGTGTATGCAGGCACCCCAGTCCGGCCGGAGTTGCGAATTCCGCGCTTGCGACAAGGTTTCCCCGAATGAACAGGAATTTATTATTATTTTTTTCATTTTGCAGGAAGTTTACACATAGAGGGAGGTTAATACTCGCTTTTATCTGTCTCTTGATGTCAATAGAGGCATTGGTGTTTGAAAGAAGTTTACAGGAATTAAAATTACCACCATATCTATGCAAGCACTTTTCTGCAATTACGTTATCATATACTATAGAACGCCAGGACAAATATTCAATAACAGTGCGCTTTTAGATTTCGGTGAAACATGTGAAATAGACACGATAATAGCAAAAGGAGGGGGGGGGGCGGAAAAAGGAGAGGATCACCTATGGCTATAGGAAGAGAAATATTAAAAGAAACAAAAATAAAATGCGCACTTAACTTTGTATTTTTCTACTTTCATTTCAGTCTTATTTTCTGGCTGGCAGGCTAAAATGTAAACAAACCAATAACACTAAAGAACAAAAAAGTGTTCTTTAAGTTTTCTTAGAAAATAAATCGGAATTACTTTGACATAATTCTTGTGACAAGAAGAAAACATGCCATTATACTCAATAATGCGGAGTAACTGAGAGTTCAGGCATATCAGCCATAGTAATGTTGCATCTACCTAGGTATACAAAGTCGATCGATTGCTGGCCATAATTATGTGGCAATTGATCGAAAACCATACATCAACACAAGTTGAGTTTGTTTGTTTGTTTGTTTGAGGTCTTAAGAGTTGTCCTATTTAAACAGACGTTTGAATTGTGATATCTCCCAGACTGCCAAGCATTTACTTTCAGTAATTTATTTGCTGGTTAGAATGCAACAAATAGTATAATTATAAATAATATTTAATATGCTTTAATTCATATATATGTATATACTGTCCTTTATACCCTAATGTTCTTAAAAATATTTATTATTAATAATATTGTTATTTGTTCTAATCTTTCTAATTGTGTGACTTACTTAAGCATATACGGTATACGATCCATGTGTAAAATATACTTGTAATGCGTATATAGAATTTTATAACAATCACATTACTACCACTACCACTACCACTACTACTACTACTAGTACTATTACAACTTTCATGCTATAGCATGGTATCTATCGTCAGAATGTTAATGAAGTTCAAGTAAAACATTTTGGGCTAACCATAGTATAAAGCGATTATAAACGTAAAAGATATTCATGACCACAAAAACCGTCTACCTTAGGCAGTTAAGACACAATAACAAATGCAAAAAGGAAAGGTTTAATAAAAATTCTGAAGGTAATAAACCCAGAGTGAGAGAAATAGAAAATGAAAAATGTGCGAAATGCGCTAAGGTTATAAGAAACTATGATAACATTATTATTTTTAGAATGTGCACACATAGTCTTAAACAGTAGCGCGACACAGCAATTTGTAAAATTTGATGCAGTTATTCTTATTTGACTTTTAACTTTATTCCAGAAAAAAAAAGTTGTAGTTTATGGCTACCTTGTGCTGATGAACGAGTTTTCCTTTCTTGTACATGGTAGAGTCGTGTTCTGTACATTTCCATTGCTTGACTTCAGGCATCTTGAATGCAACTCAAAGTTTTTGCCTAGTCCGGTTTCTTTCATTTTTTGGGGCGGGTTTGGTTTTCTTGAATTATCTTTCGAGAACTCAGATAACAGCTTCTTTTGGGTTTGTCTTTTATGAATTAAATCCATTATGCATTGATTTAGATCTTATAAATATTCTTTTCTTTTAATTTCTGCACTGCTTAATAGGCTTTTTTTTTTTTTTTTAATTTCTGGAAATACTGCTTTTATGCTGTCATAAGCTATCTTGCTGAATTTATTTATTTTATTAACTGATAGTTGTGATTCGAGTTAGATAGCTTTAAGACACCAAGGACCCCGAGTTCATTTTCATCATTAATTAGTTAATTCTTAACCATTCTGGCAAACCACTATTCGAACCCAAAACCTCTGAATTTATAGTCGCTAACACAACCACTAGACTATGGAGTAATGTGAGAAGAACAGTATTCGCATGTGTTTTGTTTGTTATGTACCTATCTTATTTGTCACAGATTTAGTATACTTCGTTGTAGAGAATTATCAGTTGCGGTTAAAAACTATTAATTATTCCTTGTAACAAAAAAGTATGAATAATCTGAACAATAACATTAGCCCATTAAGATATCACTCAGTTTTAAATTAATGAAATAAAAAGTTTGCCATATTCTTTTTTGAAACATTATAAATATATAAAAAAAAACCTTTTACCTACAATTTTTCATTAAAACTAGAAAAATATATTTTTTGACAACAATATATATACCTAGACATATATACCTTTCCGAAATTAATACCATAATAGTGAACAAGTTTAATATAGTAGATACAAGAGATGTAGTTAGAAAAAATGATTGGTTAAAAATCTGAAATCTCAGTAAACAGCTGAAACTTCAAAATAAAATAAATTACTTGAAAATTAGAAAATACATTTTAAGGAATGAATTACATTTTAAAATATTGAATGGCACTGAGCTAAAATAACGTCATTCTCACCTGACATTTTTTATTTAATTGAATGAATTTGGAGAGCCATGCAGAGATAACAATTTCAACATTTTATGACCTTAGTAGATTGACAGTGAATAACATTTAGTAGTGTTTCACTTCAGATAGAAGAGATTTAAAATTCACTTCAAACTAAAACTGTTTACATGTAAATCACATGAAAGTTCTGTTAGCAACGTGTAATCCGTTTTGGAAAACCCAGGTGCAGTTCCAACATTTCGTTAACCCTCGTCAGTTTACTGCCAACTGTGCATAGATTTCAGCATTTAATCTTCCACAGCTTTGAAAAAAAACATGCTGCAACATTGCCGTGAATATGTTTTGCAACACCATTAAAAAACGAGAGAATATTTTGTCTGTTCCTCGCAATTTTTCAGGGGACAGCTCTTGCAGGCTTTGGAATCATTTGGTGCTGCTGATAGGATTCTCCGGATTTTTCAAATAGTTCTTAGTTTATGTACAAACTTCTACTTCTTGTTCCTAAATATGTGCATTAATTATCAATTTTAAAAGTATGTAAATTAACAAAACACTTAATATTAACAATATGAGTAGATTAGGATGAATTAACCATACCATCACCGGTAAGGTAGCCCCACAGACCTAATATCTTGAAAGTCAACCTGTCAGATAGTCGTGTCCCTCCTTTTATGTCGTATACTGAAACACGAGAGTTGCTGTCGACTGGTGGTCGGGGACAGACATCTTGTGTACAGGAAGTTGCTGACGACTGGTGGTAGGAGATGGACATCTTGTATACAGGGAGTTGCTGACGACTGGTGGTAGGAGATGGACATCTTGTATACAGGGAGTTGCTGACGACTGGTGGTAGGAGATGGACATCTTGTATAGAGGGAGTTGCTGACGACTGGTGGTAGGAGATGGACATCTTGTATAGAGGGAGTTGCTGACGACTGGTGGTAGGAGATGGACATCTTGTATACAGGGAGTTGCTGACGACTGGTGGTCGGAGACAGACATCTTGTATACGCACTTAGCGTAGAGATAAAGAAGAGAGTCCAGCTGGAAGTGTGTAGGGCCAGATTTGTCTTGTAATAGATCCAAATTCATTTTGGTACATGGTGAAAGATCGCATGAACTGATAAATGTTTCATGGTATGCGTTGGTGTTAATGGTTCTATTATTAATTGGAGGTGTAGAGCTCAACTCTAGTCCAGAAAAGCAACAGATTTTGAATATGTTGAAAAGGCCTTTGATAAAATAAATTGTGAAGCGCTGTAGGAAGGGAATTAACATGTTTATAAGAATATTACAAAAGAATATATACAAATAAGATTTTTGTAAAAATAATTTAAATAACAAAGTGACTAAAATCATTCAAAATAGTATAAGGCTAAATCAAGGCTATAAACTAATCCTGTACTATTTAATTTGTTCATTGATGATATTCAAGAGGCTCTAAATATGGTTAATAGACATGTTGTAGTAATGAAGAGATAAATATATGGTTTGTTATTTGCAGATGCTTTTGTAGCAGAGTCAAAAACCAATGTTGGATTAATGTAAGTAATTGCATCACTAGACAAATTCTATAGGAAATGAAGTGTAAGAATTAAATATTGTGGTATTTAAGAATTGCAAGTTAAGGTAAGTTACAATTTGGGTTAGCGTATCGTGCCCTTATCTATCGTGGAAGCAAAACACCATACCATTCTGTGCATTTTGGGTTTTGGTATCAGCGTGCACAGACTTTGTGAAAACCTAACCTATCATGCATTTTGCCGTGTGAACTAACTGCAGGGCCTACAGAGTATGTCTGTCTGCTAAGATTAAGTCTTCAACTCGTGCAAATTCGCCTCTGTAGCAATCTCCGTTTACCTGACACGCGGTGTTCGTCTTCAGAGAACTTCTGTACCCAACTGTAAAAACTTGACGTGGCGTGCACTTCTTACAAATGGAAAGAATTTCTTTATTAACATTCTCTGATCCCATACCTTTTGCCTATAAAAATCGAGGATTGTTCACTCAGAGGTGCCAACATCGCTAAAGTAAACCTTGAGCGTTAAACCTCAATTATTTCATGGCGACCAATTGCTCCGAACTAATGATGCCATCTAGTGATAACAGCCTCGGTGCCTGATTCAAACACGTAGTAACCCATATCAATCTGCAGTTGACTTCTCGTATTAACCTAGCAGAAATAACCTGAAGAAAAGTGTTCCTGAACATACCTACTACAATTGATGAGTTGAAGGTATCCATTGCATACATCGTGGTAGATATTCAAGAACACGAACTCGGAACTGCATTGAAGAGAGGCTGTTCCAATACAACAATATAGGTTAAAGGTGAAGCCAAAAACCTGTTTCTTGTGCAATAATCAATGTCAGAATGTTTAATGGTGTAGAAAATGAAACTCATAAGAGCAATTTTTGAAGAAAAATGTGTGTGTATATGTATATATATATAAACTATGTTTACTTTTAACGTTCTAAACCGAGTGGCAAAGATCTTTAGCACAATGAAAGAAATCTAATGATGAGATTTATGAGCCTTGACTAAGTTAGATGTCGTTCAGATTGGTTATTTTTTTTTTTTTTGATTGATTTATTTATGGACGCTCTTTAACAACTCAGGTCATCAGCTTCCCATTCAACTCAGGGCGTAAAACGGCCGACAAATTTTGCTCAGAGGCCTCTCTTTCAGGCTTGAGGTTCTTTATCGTGCCGTAAATGTACGACACGGAACCCACGGCTTTACTTCCCTTACGAAGGAAGTCATACTTAGGATTTTTACGCCCGAAAAAATCCATCGATCCTGGCCGGGTTCGAACCCGCGTTCTTGGGTGTAGGAGGCAAGTATGGTAACCACTACACCACCAGGACCGACGTTCAGGTTGGTGAAACAAACAATGACGTGTTGAATCCGAATATTTTATTTTGCAAGCCAGAACGGGTGATGCATCTATTTCTAATAGCAAGTATGCTGAAGAAGACTTGCAACAGCAGCAGCAGGCACCATTTTTGTGGATCTGCCTCCGAGATGACAGCGGGTATCATGGAGGGTAGGCGTGGATCAGCACGTCACGTAATGGTCGCCACGTGGCGCGCAGAGGGAGGTTAACGGACTGGGAAGGAAGCAGCCTGCTCTCGACCCCTTTTCTGGAGAGACCCCCTACTTTAAAACAATTCAAAATGTACGCTGTATCGTAAGTTTTATTGCTCGACGACATTGGGTCAAAATGACTGCAGTAGTTAACGGATATGTGTTGTACGAATAGAACCTCTCTTTCTGTTCTTCCCTTCTTCTAGTAATAGTTCCCTCTTGATGTGCATTGCATCGTATCGCTATTTTCCTCAATATTAAACTTTAATTTATCTTTTAAGCTCATTTTAGTGTGTAATATTCCAAACCGATAAAATATCAGCAGCTATCTCTGTATTACAGAATATGGCAAGCTATCAACAAAAGGAAAATTGGAAGGGATAAATAAAACGTCAAGCTTTGAGCCTTCAAGCAAAAATTATAAAAAGAGCAACAATATAGAACGTTTTCTTTATGACAAACTATGACAACTTTTTAAACGATTTAAGCTACAATCTCACTTAAGCACGACCTTTTAGAAAATGTAACTTTAATGGTTTGAGATTAATTTATGTAGTTTTAGCGGATGTAGTAATATATGAATATACTTATCAATTTGCAAGTAACTATATAATTTCAATCGATAGTTTAAAAAATTCATTTCAAATACACACTGTTATTAATGAATTCCGAAGTGTGGCTATTGAATTGTACCCATGAATTTTTTATATAATTTATTCAAATCTCTATCGAACCTCTTACTAAGCACTAAAAATACGATGAATATATACATATATAAATTAACAAACGAATCACTGAGTTTGTTAACCAGCGAAATTAGATAATTGGGGGATGGGGGTTAACCTAATGCGACCGCCACGGGTAACCGAGGTCGTTAAGGCGCGACTCGTGAGCGGGAGGTCTGGTGTTCGAATTCGCCAAGACTGTCCTCCCTAACTGGGGATTTTTGGGTTTTTCCAGGTTTTCCTCAGTCTTATAAATGGCAAATACCGGGGAGGTACCTTAAGCTATGGCCTGGAACGCTTCCTTCCTTAAACGTATTCTTTCCCCATACATCATTTCATTTCATGTATCATCAATGCCCACCGCCTGTGGTGCCTCAGTAGTAAAAGAGAGCATTAAACATTATTAAAAATCACTAAACCGCTTTAGTTTTGTTTTTTCTCAAAGAAACTCGGCATGCAACCACCAATTAACAAACAATTAATCGAATTCAAAATTGGAGGGGGTTAACAGAAATCAAGCTATGTGTGTGTGTGTGTGTGTGTGTGTGTGGGTGGGTGGGTGGCTGAGTGGGTGGGTGTGAGTCAGTGAACGTTCTAGCGGTCGCATTTTTTGTTTTTTCTCAACCAAACTCGACATATAACGATCTACTAACAAACGATTCATCGATTTCAAAAATCAGCAGCAATGATCCATTTTCAGGTGGGGGTTGACCTGAAGCAAATATTTAAAAATCTCTCTAGCGGCCGCAATTTTTGTTTTTTCTCAACGGAACTCCATATGTACTATTACAATAAATTAATAAACACAATTCCCGATATTAGCGGAAACAAATTATTAGGAATGAGGTTTATCTGAAATCCCAAATTTAAAAATCGCTCTAGCGGCACTAATATTTTATTTTTTGGCAACGAAATTCGTATATACCATTTAAATAAAATAAGAAAAATAGTATATGAAAATCAGAGAAATTGGGCCACTAGGAGAGGGAGTAGGTATACCTGAAAACCGAAATTTAAAGAGGGGATTAACCTAAATCTAAAAATTAAAAATCACTCTAGCCTTCACAATTTTTTTCCTCAACGAAATTCCATTGAAATAAAATAATAATAGTTTCTAAATAAGCGAAATCCAGACTATTTGGAGTGGGGGTTTACCTGGAACCCTACATTTAAAAATGCTCTAACGGCACTAATATATTTTTCCGCAACGAAATTCGGTATATGCCATTTAAATAAAACAAGAAAAATATTTTGTGAAAATCAGAGAAATCGGGCAATTATGAGTGTTGGTATACCGAAAACCGAAAATTAAAAGGACCTCTCTATCGGCACCAATCTCTTCTTTAACGCTATGTAATGCTCTTCACAAATTCGACTTGAGGAATTCGCTCAGTTTACGCAGCTCCTGCATGACGACTTTTTATGATTTTGGTAGTCACTATTGCTAAATAAGTCCCGATACGCTTTGCGAAGTGCTGCCAATAAATCAAGATGTACAAGGGCAGTGACTGAATCTTGAGGAAAAAGCGAAATGGCATTAAAGACGTTGCTTCTTTAAAAACAGACGCAATAATAATTTGTTATAAAATGAATAAGCTACAAATTTACTTAATCTTCGTAAACATTATAATGTTTTAGAGTCTACCAAAATTACTTGCTCTCCTTTTTAAAGATCAAGAAATTATGTTTCCTGTAGTTTTAACTTTAGAAACATTGTAGCCTTTTAAAATGAAATGTACAAACTTGCCATTTTTTTGCAAATATGTTATGGAATTATTAACTACATATATTTGTAATGAAAGGATACGGATATATGTATATACAAAGGATTTATGAGTAAAAGGCGGTAGAAAAACGGGCACATTAAGAATAGGAAAGCTTCATTGTGGTGCTGCACGCGTTAATTTCAAAGCTAGAAAAATAATATATTTGTCAAAGAATTATTTTAGCATATCACATAATCAAAATGTTGTATGGCTATACGCTCGATCAGCCAGCTCTTCATGCCTGAAATGAGTCATATCGCACCTTTCAAACAATAATACAGTCTATATTCACCGATTTAACAAAGCTTAGACCTAAGGCATGTACAGTGTCAGAAGGATAGGTGGTCAGCCCATTCCTTCAAATGCAAGCCAATGTGATGCTAAGGTATTACTTGGACGTGAAACACTCGGTAATTTTGTCCAATGACTTTTTTCAGACATGGAGTTCTTTCACGTGCCATAACTCTATGACACAGATCCACAGCTTTAAATCCCTCTCGGAGAACTTGCGCTCAAGGTTTTTACGCCCTGGAAACCGTATCGACCTCGGACGGGCTTGAACTGGCGAACTTTACACACTGAGCGGTTACCTCTAGACCACGACGAATTCATACAATAAATGCTTTGTAATTAAATTCATTGAAATTGAAGTATAGTATCATTCATAAAACCCCTTGACACTTCTATGAAGATCTGTATAATAAACGACAGTGCGTTACCTGTGGTTAGATCGAAGTGCAACCTGCTTATAACTTCGCTTAAAGACATTGATGCACATTTGACTGGCTATGATCACACGTCACATCTCAACATTGCTATGACACTGATTGAAATTGTAGTTTCATATTACAGTGTTTAACACCGTTCGAAAAGATTTAGTTCCAAGGTCTCTTTCTACTGGTAATGTCTTCTTTATTCATCGTTTTTCTCACTCTGTATGATCCCAAGTCCTCTCAATGAATGACATTTTCTTTCATATTGCACACTGTTCGTCTACCGAAATGTATTTAACAAACTTCGTTTTATGCAATCATCTGTAATTGCCAAGGGAGATTTAAATGCTTTGATGAGTGAATAACTCGACAATGCCCACAGCCGCCAACACCAACAGCGCCTGTGCTATATGGGTCGACGTTTATCGATGGGATAACACTGTAGAATAGCAAAAATAAAGTGTAATAACAGAAGTGAAAATATTTAGTACATTTTTAACTGAATCTTATATTTTTAGCGAACATGCGTTAAACGTAATTGAAAGAATTTCCTGCAAAAGATATACGGCCAAATGTTCTACCTGACAGAGAGCATAGACATTTTATAAGCATAGGAAGAACGACATTATACAAGATAAACTGTAACTTTGTGGTACATACACCTGTCGTTTGAACAGTCCTAGAAAGTGATTATTTCCCTTCTATAAGTCTTCCAGAGCAGTTTACATCCTGATGTTTTCACTTAATTGCATTAGAGAGAGGATGTCTCCGCCTTCATGTTACATGTGTTGCAATTTTTCAGGCGTTAAAATTACAACTCTGGTTTCCTAACGGATCTGCTCCATTATTTCTGCAATAAAACCGCGAGCTGGTCTTATCGGAAGTGACGTAAATCAGAGCTCGACATGCCGAGATTTAAGTATCACTTTCCTCCTGCGTGTTGTCTATCAACATTCTTGCGAAAGCGGAGAATTCCAAAAACGCATGCCGACAGAAAATAAATACATTTGAAAAAACAGAGACTGTCACATTCCTTATTCTGGTAATGAACATGGCGGTTTGCTTCATTCCTTAAAATATATCAGAAGTTTAATTCTCTCTCGTTAAAGTTTTAAACGCATTTACAATGTTCATTCGACGAATGTGATGATTGCCGGAGTTGGAACTTTAATGATGTAAACTTTTAAAACAGGCGCTTTAAGATCTTATAAGCGTTTAATTAACAAACACTTTGATGACAAATGAAATACGATGGCAGTAATTTAAAGACATTTAAATCAATTCTATGGAATGACCGAGGGTCTTGCACCCTGTGTAACTTTGCTCACGTGAGGTATAGGGAACAAAACACAAATTAATTGGAACATATTTACTATCTGCTCATTTAAAACTATTGTCTTGCATTACAGTCATTTTGTATTGAAAGCGAAACCATCAATATGTAAACTGAGGTGCATCGATTCTCGAAACAATTGTCAATGTGAAAAAAAAAAAAAAATCTTGAAACTTTTTAGACTCTCTACAAAAAGTTTTCGGTAAGAGAACATTGAATACCGTGAAGTGCAAGGAAATATGAAAGACATGTAATGCGTTATAAGTTGTGTACAATTATCATCACACCCAAGAAATAAGGTAAAATATTTTCTATCTGTATAGATATATTTAACAGTCAGATAGAAATGAACATGTTTCCATACACTTGGGATCAGTATAGCAAGGTTTTATTTTGCCTTTTGGGCCTATTCTGGCTTTTCTTGCCTATTTTATGGTTTAAAACTTTTTTGGCATGTTTTAAATCGTTGTGGATTTTTTCTGTCATTATTTGCGCATTTTTAAAAGTATATAAAGAATTTCAAGTTATAAAATTAAATGGCATGTTCACCTTACAAAAAATGTCTAATGAGAATCTTGTTATACATATATTTCTTTTCAAGCAATCAAAAACTTTCTCCTCAACCCATTCACTTAAGATATTTAAATAACAGAACCTTTATTAGTGAAAGGAACGCACGGTTAAATCAGGCACGCGAATAACAGGACATGGGGAAGTACTGTAGTTTTGATAGTCCTGACACATGGCCTTGTATCCATCTGCAGGAAATAATTCTAGGAAATTTGTGGGGGGGGGGGGTAACTTCTCAGTTGCATAAATGTAGCAAACAATTGCAAGTGAGGAAGAAAGAACAGCACAGCTGTGCAATAAACCGTTCTTACAATGTGTTTAGTATAACCCGATTCCCCTGTAAACGCCTAAACAGAAAATGAACTTGACCAGAAACAACTGTGCATATTTGATGCGTTGAAAACCATCTTTTTGTTGCTTGTAACCAAGAAAAGTAAACCTTAGTACTTTAATTATGTGAAAGAACTTATCAAATATCTTAAATGTCTATTTTTATTAATAAGGAGTGATATTACTCTATGTTTTTACTTTCAATAAATGTCTATTTTAATTATATTATTGAATATTTTCAGTATTTAAGCGTTTTTTTCCCCATTTTCACCAATATAAATGCATATGTGCTTATAACTAATACCCGCACTTCTCCAAATAATTTAGGGGATTGCTTATCTTTCATAGTGTCTTATTAGTGGAGAGAGGGTGCTAAGGAACTAAACGGATATAAAAATACACTTGAGGTATGCAAAGTAGGCTTATATTTACAACAATTATTTTTTAATTTTATTAGTTACCAGTTGTATTATCATTAAATAATTGAAATAATGATTCCTATATTTTTAAACAGCAATATTGTTTGTAAAAATTACAAAATACATAAATTTAGTAAAGTGACTTTCTTCTTCAATATTTTTTGTATTAACAATGCTGCAGATAATGGAAGGGGAGCCTATCCCTTGTTGCTTCTAACAAAGGATGCCGCCGGAAATTCCAAGACAACAACACTGTTAACTCAACATCTAAAAGATTTTCCATATCGCGGCAATGTCACTATTTAAGTCTTTGAAGTAGAAACCGTGCCATGCTGTAACTGCAGTGATTATTTTTAAAAGTAAATAATGTAAACTGAGATCGGCAGCCTACAATGAGCGACCCACTTACCCGATTTAAAACTTTTATAAAGGTTTTCCTAGGAAAGACGAACACATTGACATTTCCGTTATAAAATGATATCCGCCGCAAAACATTCTTTACAACCGCTGCTTTGGAACAAACAATTACGTCTTCCGGCCAGTAAAGCAGTAAATTCCAATAACAGAAAACGTGCAAAAATAAGAGGTTGTAGATATAGGGATAATAAAGGGAAGTTAACACGCCGATTCATGAAGAATATATTCCTACATAGGGATATAACTAGTTATCAGCACCGCTAGATGCTGAATTCGCCGTTATACGGAAACTGAAGGGGAAACCCCATTGACTGATGAATACAGTCTGACCACTGCATTGACTTCATGCAACAAGTCGATGAGATTATTCATACTGGCCGCCGGTAATCAATTACGAATTGTGTTTCGTAAATTTTCTGCGCGGGAATACAGGATGTTTCACTGCAGAATTTGAAGTGCAAGTTATAGTTTATTACCATACCCTTTTACACATTTTGATTGAAATACTTTAAGTATAAGAGAATGATGAATGCAAGTGGATATGTGCCGTGAAGTTGCCCGGTAGAGATCTAGACTTCATTCATTCCACTCACGGCGAACACGCGTAACATATTTCTGCTCTACTATCCATAGCACGTACTGAACTTTTTGTTATGTTGTCTGCATTATTACCGTAGCGTGTCTGTTAATGTACTGAATATGCAGTGCCAAACTTAACCTCGCATTAAACATTGCCGACCGAATGCACACGTCCTATACACAATTATTGTTGCACAAACGTGGTGTGTTTCCATATCTTGTAAGATACAAATAATAATATCTAGACATGTTTATTTCTTGGCACCTCTAAAGGAACATGTTGAGAATAATGTTTTGCTCTCATATGTTTATCCAGATCGGTATTTCATTTCTATCTTTCTTCTCTTTCCTTCACCAGTCTTGATAGTGACGTAGACATGGCCTTAGGTTGAAATTGTTCGCCTATTGGTTGACATTCCTATTCTGTTAACAATAACGAACATGAAAGGTAGTTGTTATCGCTATGCATCGATCGAATGACATTCTTTCTAATTTTCCTGCTCATTAGGCATAGTCAAGATGCTCCGGGTTTGCAGGCAATATTTTAGCCTTTGTAATTAGAAATTTATAAATATCCCAGTGACCCAGGTATTTAGGAATACAAAAAAAAAAAAAATGTATTTTATAACCAGTCTTTTAAATTTTAGGGATTTTTCCTTAATACAAAGGATTTTGCTTTAAAGAACTTTTTGTAATTATAAGATGATTTTAAGGGCATTGTGTGATGTATTTAAAGTGTACTTGTCTTAGTAATGAATTGCACAGGCATACCACTTTAAAAGTCATATTATTCTGTTCTTTGAGTATGAGGCCAAGTTGTATGGAAGTCAAGTGTTGGCAGTTGTTTTGCCAACACTTAATGTAACCTGACAGTAATGGATCAGGTTCTTAATAACAAGTTGTGATGATATTTGTGTCTATCTTTTCTAAGCATGAATTATATTATAATGTTTACGTTTTATTGATATTATACTTTGGATTTATATTATATAAGAACTATCAAGCTGCATTTTAGTATCGCAATTTTGGACAATTCTAAAGAATAAAAAAGTCATGTTTTTAATAAATTGTATTTAATTAGTTTTCTTGAAATCTGTCAAGTCATTATTTTCCTGTACATCTTTCCAGGATATCTTTAGAGGCTGTCTTTACGATATTTCATAGGTTGATGCCTGCAACAGGAGATTGTTGTTAAAAAACGAATTGAAATAATGGAGCGGGTGTTGCACTACGTGCTGTATAATTTTTTTCTTAGTTGTCTTATAAATCAAAAGAGAGGGAAAAGATAGGAGAATTACTTTCTGACTGACTCTGGTATAAATCAATAAATACTTTTAAAAAGTATACTGAAAGCATCGAGATTCGAACGATGGTTCATTAGAACTCAAGGTGCACAGGCTATTAGCCATTGCTTTGTATTGCCATTTGGTTACAGACAGTGTGAATACCAGATAAGCGAACGGAGTTCACACATGTGTCTCTGTTCGCTTCCGAAGAGGTGATATTTTGTGCCTCAAGAGTGCCTTCAACATTTTTTCCATCACATATCTACGCATATACTTATACAGTGAGATTGTGTTGTGGGTCGGTAGAGCACATTTGCGTTCTGGGAGAAACCGATCGTGAAAGCAACATAATGAATATGCAGGTAGCAGCTTGTAGTTAGTTTGAGGTAGAGTTGTCAGTTAATGGATGCGTGTTACTTGGTGCTTGCATTCTGTGTTATTCTTCGTTAGTTACGGCACTACATAAATATAGGCTTGAGAAATGAGTTTTTGTGTACGTGAAAACAGATCTTGCAGAAAAGCAGTAAGGCGATTGGCAAGAAAATATTCTGACAATCGTTTGTAGATAGGGAAACTGTTTGCAACTGTTTAAAATATTACAGTAAACAGGATTTATCAATGACAATAAACAAGTTCTAGACTCCTATGTACATACAGAAGAAAAGTTAAATGAAAAACGGAATTCCTTTTGGAGACGCCGGTAATATATTGCCGCTGGAGGGAGGCATCATTTCCAGCATCTCTTTTGTACAGGCCAGTTTTAAATACAATAGAATTTTAAGCCTTCATTAAAACATAAACACTGAAATAAAAATATTAAATTTAAGCGCGGCGACTATATATCTTTTTCTGGTTGCGGCGGCTACACTACTGCAGTATGAAGGAGCAGTCAGGCGGCCCGTTACTCAAATAACCTCTTTGAATATCTGTACAATGCTGGCCCTTCAAACGCAACGCAATTAGTAGCATTTATCTTAAGGATAAATGAGATGCTTTGTTAAAGTCTAGTGGGTTGTTTTCCTTTCAATCAGTACCGTATACAATGTTATTATATTTTCCCCTTTATCTTACATACGAGAAAGATCAGATTCCCTCTCTACGTTCCCGGAAGACCAGGTGTCTCAATACCGAAGCCCGGTAAAGTTTTAGAAGCTTTATGCTGATTCCACGAATTCATGTGTAGACAATAAAGAGTTTAACGTTATAAAATTACGCAAACTTTATTAAAATGGCCTTTTCCATATTTCAACATATAGCATTCACTTATGTAAAGACTAAATTAAAACTAAGCCAGGAATATTGGAAAATATGGCCCTTAGAGACTGTAAAGCGGTATCGGAGTCTTTCCAGGTATATAGTAATAAATACCAATTAAGTACTTCTGAAAACTGCAGCTACAAAAATCATTAACGCATATAACACGAGATGTATTCACAAAGTTTGAGCATAGAAGTTACACTCTTTCTAGAATATCTCACTTAATATTTGTAAATTTTCGCTGCCTCTCAGACGTTTCAAATAGCCCTTATGAATTGCTCCTTAGGGATGCCTATGGTCCGCATATTCACGCGCCCCATTTATTAAACCGTTTCTGTCCAAACTCTAACGCTGAGTTCTCCTTCCAACAGTGTCCATACAACTGATGTAGGTACTCAAAACCGCTTTCAGCTGTCAGGTCGGTGACGTCATACAATGCATTACATTACTGTGGCCTGCCGTCCTCACTGGGGACACATTTCTCATATTTACACGAGGTAGGTGCCCCCCTCTTTTTAACTCGTTTCTACCTATATATCATCTGCTTTTACAACTTTTCCTTTTAAGTTGATTAGCAGCACAGGTAAAGCACACAGGAGTTTCTTTTATGAATGGGGGCAGAGAAAGATGAAATGTAAAATTTATTGCAGTAAACTCGACCTCAACATTTGAATGTTTCGTTGCTATGCATCAGCCAACCATTTCCGGTGCGCTAGGAGTGACCTTTACGTGGCTATCTTCGCAGACAATGCTTAAATCATGCTATTCATTAAACATATTCTCATGAACTTGTGGGCGAAATTCGGACCTGGGACGCCCATAGGACACCCCTAAGTTGTTCCACTGGAATGATGGTAAAGGGAATGTTGTTATGGTGCAGCAAGAGTGCCTAACTAAACACACTGTGATCTCTACATGGAATATCCGGGAATCGAACGCGGGATCTCAAGATAAATGTTAGATCCTCGTAGGGACTCATGGATGGATGGATGGATGAATAGTCTGAGGGGGGAGGAGGATACTTTTGGTATATGCGCCGTGCTCACGGCTGACCGTTTGTACCTGCGTCCCCCACCCCAATGGGAGCACCTACGGAAGGAAAACAAGACGAGAGAGACATGGGACGCTACGATCTATGGGAGTTAATCCCTAACATGTTTCCAGATAGAACGCCCTCTACCCGAGTTCTTCGATCCCTTCCATCCCTAACGCCGGGGCGGAAATATTTACTAAGCGCAAGCCACCGCCACACCGCGTTCCACCTCGCTCTGACAGTTTCAATCCTGTAACATAACTGACGGAATGAATTTCTATGAAACGAGCGGAAAAAACGTGGATTTTAAATATCCACCCCAGAAATCGCCTAAGTGACCAGGGAAAAACCACAAAAATGACCGGCCCAATGGGGTTGAACCTAGGACTTCCCGATTGTGAATCTCAAGCTTTACTGACTGAGCCATGCCCCTCGGTAGGGGATTTTAATTAACATTGTTAACTATATAACAGTGGACAAACTACGTTACAACAATTCACCTCTTGTAGCTAAAACCGTAACTTATTTAAGTAAATAAATACAAACATAAATTACAATTTGAAGACCTTATAATATGTGAATTTCTATATTTAAGATGGGACAAAATTGTACGAAGACTGTAGAGAACGTAATAGCAAAATATTTATAAGTAACAAATATTTTTTTCTAGAGCTTGTAGACTATTATATTGTTTTACATTCCATCACCAGCAGTAATTGGATAAATTCAACGTAATGTGTTTCGAGGACAGGATTACATGTAATTGGCGCATCTTCCACACTATCATTTTCTTGTCGAAAGACCGATACCCAACCGGCCACCGTCCAATATGGGAAGTTTCATTGCCAAAGTCTTTAAGAGACCTACGTGATATTCCCTCGCGTCCCTGCCACATGCCAGCTCACTTGTAATCCATGCACGCTGCTCACTTTTAGAAAATATCACTTTAGGGCCGTTCAAATTTATAACAGCCTCGTATTCGACTGTATAGGCACACTGTAAGAATGACGTTGAGTGTGTTATACAGTTATTCTCTTTAGACTTACTGAGAGCAATACCCTCAAATACTCATTAAGCGCACTCGTGGTTTTTGGTAATTATTTATATTTATTCTATAAAAATATGCGAACTAAAAAAATTGAACTTACATCTCTTTATTGCACATATTAATTTAAAAAATAGAACTGTCGGTTAGATATCATAAACACAAGCTACATTTGAAGCTGTAAAAACAGGCTAAAGCAGAAAATGTACCAAATTAAAAAAATCAAAATTAACAAATATTTAAGAAAGCGGCACATACTAATTGAACTCAATAGACTAGAAAATTTAAAATTGTAAGTTATAAAATCACAAGCAATAAATACAGAGAAAATGCTGCACGAGCAAAGAAGTGACGAAATAAGTTTTACAGAAGGAACCAAAATAGGCTACCAATATTGATACTGGATTACAAGCTAGTGCTTAAAAAATTATTTGAATGAACAAATTTTGGAGAGATCCTGATAAAAAAAAACACCTGAGTTTCAGAAGAAGAGAAAGATTTATTTTAAGAAAATGTTGTTTCCATGTCTCATTTAAATCCTGTTGTACATTCGATTGGAAAACCTGCCTTTTCATCTTTTAAGGAGAATTCGGAATTAACTGCTCCGGTCTCATTTTGCTTATTTTTTCATACCAATAGGCCCATATAACTTTTTGTATGCCCGATCAATCTAAAATAAAAATAAATAAATAAAAGTAAAATGGGATGATAATTATTAGTTAGTATTTTGTCTAAAACAGATTAAGTTACTTTGCATAATAATGCAGATTACTAATGCAATGAGAATAGCCACTATGAATCTCTTTCTTGACAGTGAAAATTAAACATTTCATTGTTAAATCACTGGCCTGAATCCATTTGACAATGCTTAGTTTCTGAGATTGAAAATTGAAAAGAAATCTTGCAAACTTGCTGAAGTGGTGAAAAGAGAATTAAGAGGGTAGGATGTCTTCTGTTTGAGAAGAATTATTAGCATGTTGGCAAAGGCTGTGACCCGACTCTTCAAACAGTGGCACTGAGCGTCATTATTTAGTCAAAGTCTTCACTCCACCTCCTATCTGGTCTACTTATAAAACAAGACAGGGCAAAGTCGCGAGCTGTTAAATCATTTATAAACACAGTATCTTTGCAATTTGCAATTCCAATGAGCTCTGCTTCCTTAAAACGAACATGATACTAAGAATGATTCGTAGATCTAATATAAAAATAGTTTATGGCATTTATGACTGACAGAAAAGGAAATAATGAAACGTACTTACTGGTTGTATATATGCTTAAAAATTGAACTATTGCTTCTAGAGTGTCTAAATGCAAATATGGCGAAGCGTATTTGGAGTTGTGAACACAATCGATATACAAGAGATGTCGTCAGTACACTAATCTGGAAGCCGGAAAGTGACTTGTTTTCCGTTTGTTTGTATGTGAAACAACAAAAGAAAGACGTCATTTTTCTAATTTTGCTGCAACAAGAGACGTGCGCTGTAAAACGCATGTAGCAAGTGTAGTGTTTTCTTTTAAATGTTTTAACAATGATATTAAATATAAATGTTACATAATTAGAGATACTGTCTTATAATTAATGTTTGTTTTGTTTGAAATATGATGCTCTTCAAAGTAAAGGTATGTTATCCCGCGACGGTACCAGTTTCTGGATTTTGATGCTAAGAATTCGGCGATATCCACTTCCAAGGGCCCAATGTTTTCGAAATTTCTTGCAAGTAGGAAATGAATTGAAATAGATGGTAATCTGAAGGCGCTAGATCAGGGTGTCCATGGCTGTTCGAACGGCATTGTGTCTCACGTTGTCCTTCTACAAGAGCAAGCTATTTCGATTAACTTATGCTGGTATCCTTGTCTCAAAAAAACTTCATGAACAGATTGCAGTTGTTTGCATGGATTGCGTGTTTGGAAAGCGCTTCCGCTGAATCATACCTTCAAAATTCAACCTTAACCTTGAAGCCTAACCGATTTTGTTTAGTGATGACTAGCAGATTGGCGGGGACCGAATCACTGTTTCGAGGTTTCTCATTTCTCATGACACTTCTTCTGATAAACATATCATCCATGGGATATGCATTAAGCTTACGACAGATGTCCCCTCTGTTCAGGTATCAATTCATAATTTACAGATCTACAGCTTGTGTATGCTGGTTTATGTGTCTTAATATGGCGATGCATGGTATATTTTGATGCAGTACGTTCTTCTGACAGCCCACAAGTCTATTATGAGAATTTTATTCCTAACACTGTGTACATTCTCAGTGTGTTTTTTCTCCAATATTTAAACGTTGGAACCATAGTGGCGGCAGCTTTATAATCTTCTTTCCAGTAGTGCTTCAGAAATACTCTAATCTCAAACTTTGTTACCTCCAATATATGTTTGCAAATTAACAGCTTACGACTAACACAGGCTCACAACAACAACAACAATAATAATAATAATAATAATAATAATAATAATGTAAAACTAAAAGTTGCTCTGATTCCATGAAAATAAATAAACATTAATTAAAATGCGTCTGTTTGTTTCCCGTTTACAAGATATTCCTCAGTATTCCAGGGGCTTATTGAATATATTTTCAACAAAGTGGGCCCTATCTCACAACCCTGTCTTAATCCTTCACTTATAAGAACATTCTGTTTCCCACTATTATTTTTGCCACCTCTTTCTTTTAGAGTGATTTTATGGCTTTTTAAACTAACATGGTAGTAATTCTCAATGTTTCACATCATTATGAGAATTTTGTAGATCTATAAATATTAAATGTACATAACTTCAAATAATTTTCTTCATTTCTATTATTTAGGAAATATAATGAATAAATTATTTGTACAAAATTACCTGCAAACAATCCACTGTTCTGTGGTTTTTTTTTTTTTTTTTTTTTTTTTTCCAAGACAGACCTACATGCATACATTCTACTTAAAGAGTTTAAAATGAAACTTAGGTTACAATGTTACTTTATTGACTTTTCAAAAATATTTTACGAATGTTTATATATATATATATATATATATATATATATATATATAGAGAGAGAGAGAGAGAGAGAGAGAGAGTAATTGCTCTCTGCGGCATGCGATATCAGAGAGAAAAAATAATTGTACTGGTGGACTTGGTACTGGAAACGACTTGGCAAGAGGTTGTTATATAAAGCCAAGACGTTGTGCAGAATACTCTTTAAATTTACGTGCTTACTTAATAGGACGAGTTGAATCTCGGACGATTCCAAGCCATTAGCCTCCTAAAATATCAGCAAGGTATATAAAGCCAGCAAAAGAAATGTCTTCCCATCCAATGAGATTCGCTTACACAAACATAAAATATATCCTTGTGCTGGCTGTATCAACAAAAATGTATCATGAAGTATATTACATAAAAGTTGCTCCTTGGTATTTTTAAATGTTCACCTGTATTTAGTTTACGTTGTAGAAGCAATGTACATGGTAAAGGGTGGAGGCGATAATGCACACGCAATTTTTAGTGATGTCGTTAACACAGCTTTAGAGCGATGTTTAAGATAAGATCAGAGCTCAAATTTTGAAAAAATTCAAAGTTTAGTTTTTTGTTCCAAATAATTATCTGAATTTTTCTGCTTAATTTTTAATCATACATGCTTTTACTTACGTAATGTGTTTTATCGTCAAACTATTTTTTTAATAGCTCGCACTATTATAAAAATTAAAATATCTCCGAAACTTTTTGTTATAAAAGACTGTGGTTTGGTGTATTTTGTAGGTAAATCACTGTTTTAAATGTCAATAACATTAATGGCTGTTTGGTATTTAATTTTTTAAGCACTTTGAAAATTTTACGTTTATCTTGAGTTTTAACAAACTATACATCCCAGTTTTCTTTCCTGATATTACGCCTAGGTCCACAGGGGTTTATGAAAAATTTAAAAACAAAGGAAATAGATATTACAGTATATATCCAGCAAAGTGTGGCAGTAACGCTAATGAAAATAATAGACTATTTCTGAAGAGAGTAATTCATTCAAGGATGAACCATTTACTTACACTCCTCCTAGTGCTTCTAAGAAAAAGATATCTGGTAATCATGTGGAAGAAGTTGAAGAAACCAAGGAAATATTAATATAGCGATTTGTTTGAACATTTTTATACATTGTTGAGCGAAACGTCTCCTGTGGTGGTAATAATAGTTTTTGTGAAGATGGAGGTGCAAAGAAATGGATTGGTATGTAAATTGACAATTAGTTGTATTAACTTTTAAAGCTATTTTATCATAAGAGAAAAATTTATAACATATGTACATTTTCTCATATATTAATGAAGGTAAAATCATGAAATTTTTACAACTGATCTACACTACTACATTCATTGCTGAGCACTGCTTTCAGGTCATGTGCATGAGAACTTTTTTGTGTATGAATATTAATGTAATTTTACCTTTATAAAAAAGGAGAGTTACAAAAATAACTTACTGTGTATATAAAGTAAATTCTGTAAACTAGAGTTCAGAACTTAAAATGTAATGCAAAATAAGCTGTAATAAAAGTTCCACTGAGTTATTGCATTATTTTTTGAGAAAATAAATAACTTAGCATTAGTAATATAGGATCTTTAATCTCACTTTAAAGGAGATCGTAATAGTTATCATATACTGTTTTGTTTTCTCATATTTCTTCTCTCTCCAAGCTACGAGTACATTTTTTATATGTTCAAACTCTCTTCAATTACAACTTCTATTTCAATAAATTTTATCCTTAGAGTTTCCCAAATATAATATTTAGCATTTCTTTATCCAATAATCTTACCAGTAATCCATTAATTTATTATGAGAGTATTTAAAATTTTGCTACAAATGAGAAATATTTGTGCTAGGGTGCTAGTCGGACGAAATTCGGTCACCCCCAAAAAAGTGAAAAAAAAAAAAAAAAAATGATTTGGTTCCGTTTAGTGTTTTATACGTAAACGTATTAAGGACGAAACTAAGAAATAAGCATTAACATTAAAATAAGCATTTATATGCACTATGAAACCACACATTCCACAAAACATAAATAGTTTATCCCATCTTTAGAGAAAAAATAGGCACTTGCCTGAATATCCATTGTCTAGATATTACGTAATGCATTGTCGATATAACCTGTAACGGAAGGAAGTAAATTATCCGCGCGAAGTTTAGGTTTCTGCCGCCAGATGGTACTGCATAAGTTGAAACCCACATTTGCCACACAATAAGCTGATTTAATGCCGGAATAACAGCTTCAACATACCATAAAACCCGCCAACGCAACGTTTTAACTTAAATGTAACCTAGGGGTTATAGTTATGTATCAAGCGCGCTATTTTTCACATAATAACGAATATGTAGTTAGGTTAGGGTTACACGAACAGTAAACTTAGGGATGTAGTATTCCAGGTAAAAAATGACAGAAACTGTGCTGTTCATTGCTATGTCACTTTTATATTTAGTATGAGTACATTACTTCAACATTCTTTTGTTATTCTTCATTTACATTAAATTGATGCTAATTTTCTGTGTTTTTAAGTACTCCTATATCCACTTTCCTTCCGTAATCCTCATGTCATTCTTTCATCCCACTAGTGTGGCGGCAATATCTCTCGCTGCTCCATGATGTACATCCGCTGGTGCAGCGCAAAAGCGTCACAGAACATAAATGGACATTATATAACGCGACAGTTTCAAAATCGTTACTGGTATAGCCTGCAAATATACATTATTCTGTAAACCACATATGTATTCCGGTCTCAAATAGTAGTTTTTGGAATGTTTTGTTAGATATAGTATTACATAAGAACATACAGCATACTTCATAATTAGATCAAAACAATTTGGTTAGTGCAAAATATTGGGAACAAAATAAAGGATACAAGTTGTTACCTACTGGAGGTCTATGTGGTAGATTACGTTCCTATTATATTGACAAATGTCTATATTCAATTTATTATACGAGTTTATCGACAACTGAAACCATGGCAAAGTGAAATTGCAATGGAAAACGTTCTGTCTGAAAACTGGAAATGCACATTTGGAATACGTAAACTTATACACCATAAATAATGTTTTTGTTTTGTGTCCCCGACCGAAGATCTGCAAAGCAACTTAAAATGGCATTTTACTAGGAAGAGGAGGCGCTAAAACACTCGACGTTTAGTGGTAAATCATTCTTATAGGCTTTTTATCCCAGAAAGGTTGGGTTGCTATATCGTTCTGCATCTTTTCTTCTCAGTCAACTCATAGGATTATAACATTAAGATTGCCTTGGTGGTCTGTTTTTTTTTTTTTTTTTTTTTATTCATTTATTCATGGACGCTCTTTAACAGCTCAGGTCATCAGCGTCCCATTCAACTCAGGGCGTGAAACGGCCGACAAATTTTGCTCAGAGGCCTCTCTTTCAGGCTTGAGGTTCTTTTTTCGTGCCGCAAATGTACGACACGGGACCCACGGCTTTACTTCCCTTCCGAAGGAAGCCATACTTAGGATTTTTACGCCCTAAAAAGCCATCGGTCCGTGCCGGGTTCGAACCCGCGATCTTGGACTTAGTAGGCAAGTATGGTAACCACTACACCACCAGGACCGACTAAATTGGTGGTCTATGTAAGTACAATACATTCTCTCTCAATATTTCTTTCGACGTTCTTGATAATCCTCAATTTATTTTACTAGATTTTTGTTATTAATTTATCTCTTATATTCCTAATTCAGATTTTATGTAATACTGCTACATTTGCAACTATCTGAGGAATATCATTTGTGCTGATTGTAAGCGATTCTTATGGACCATGTTTTACAACCACAGGTTTGGATAAATTCCCCAAATCGCAGTCTTGCATGTTTTGACATACTTTACGTAAGTTTTAATTCATGATTACACTTGT
The DNA here is from genome assembly GCA_030762175.1 of Metallyticus violacea. Taxonomy (NCBI): domain Eukaryota; kingdom Metazoa; phylum Arthropoda; class Insecta; order Mantodea; family Metallyticidae; genus Metallyticus; species Metallyticus violacea. The sequence continues at coordinate 32,233,676 of CM060836.1, forward strand.
TTTGCTAATATTTGCATTTTTCCTGCAACATCTATATTCATCTTATAAGTGAATGCTGCAGTGTTAAAAGGAAACTAATTGCAAATTTAAAACTTTTCAAGAGAGCGAAAAAACAGCCATTATGTATGTATTCTTTACGGTGTTATTAGGGGCCTATTAGAACATGCGTGACATATTGAAAAAATATGTTTCAGATTTATAATAAAATTGCAAAACTTGACTTGGTTCCTTTAAACATAGTGTTAAATAATAGAGGAAGCAAAGTTAATGTTTAATAGTGATTTTGTGCTATGAACTTATTGAAAATTGAACGCTTCAATACAAATATACATTGCTAGGCATGTTAGTTTAGAAAGATAAGTGACATAATAAAAACACAAATAATAATTGTAAGTAATTTATACATTATAAGAAGTTTTGTTTTCCTGCTCAGTTCTATTCCTTGCTTGAAAAGCTGCACTTGAGTTTCTTTGGGCAAGTACATTTTCATCATAAAATTCCTTTGAATCCGATATGCGATAAACTCGTGCATAGACTTTTTCTAAGTCTTGAATCTTCAGAGCATTGAGGGCACCTTACCGGAATATTCGTTAGGAACATTGTACACATTCACAACAGAAGACGCTTGTGTGCAAAGGAAAAAGTGTGTTGTACATTGAAGTTTAGCCTTTTCTTCGCCTGGTTTGTTCGCATCCAAAGCAAACTCCTTAAACGAAATAGATTCAAACTGCACTTTTTGGCCAGGGGGTAGACTTTTGTTTCATTTTATTTTAGTAGGCGACCAGTTAGTGAAATCTAAAACATCATCATAGATGACAGCTTTTATTTGCACATTTCTTGTTGCATTGGTCATAATTTCTGCATAACCTTTAAGGGCATATCTTCTATACACCCGATCAATTCTTATCAAAAACACCAAACTTCCGATCGTATAGTAGGAAAGAATGCCCTCGTTCAGGGAAGTGGTGAGCGACATACTAAATTAACACGTTCTTATTATTGTGTGGTTTCGGTTCTGATCTGGGCAAGCGTAAGAAAAAGTTTTAACATCAGAAGTCATTGAATGTTCAATGTACTCTAACAAAAATGATGCTACTTCATCTCCCTCTCACTCATGATTATCACATGACTTAGTTTTCAGGTCACACACCCTGTACCCTTCTCCAGAAACTCTGCAGTTCTTAATAATATTTCTTTAATACTTTTCGGAATTGTTCCTCATTATAGTACGTTACCTCCAGTAAAACCTTCTGCATCTACAATGAAAACATTTGACTTCGTTTCTTTTAACATTGTAGGATTCAATCAGTAATGTTACATTCGAAATATCTGAAATTTTCTATCTGTTCTATACTTTAACAGTCGATCACTTTTAATATGATTTCCTATATTGTAATTACTTTTGCCTTGTTAGGTGAAATCATATTCCTTTGTACATCGTAAAGTTTTGTTACCTACACTGAATATCTTTTTCACTACTATACAAGAGCACTTGTATAGCAACAAAATAGTGCTTCAACTAGAAACTACTTCTCACAATGTGTCTCTGTTTATGCCGGCTTATGTTTCTATATCATCTTAAATTAGAAGGTGTAGGGATAAACTGAATTCCTGAATGTATTTTACTGTTTTAGAGGAAAATATTAAACATTACAGAAAACTATTATTTATACATTTTCTAAAGCAGCAATTTTTATTTCCAGTTGAAACAATATTGGTACAAAGTGTGGCATACGTACAAAAAGCCATCTTGTGTAATAACGGTTCATGAAATTTTTTCAATGTATTTTCAAATTAATTCTTTAGGATGATCCACACCAGTGTCTACGTATGGCAGCGCGACAGCCAAAAATCAATGCAATTAATTTCCTTTAGAGCACTATTTATAAAAGAGAAGTGCTTTGTGGCTTCAAAACTATCTCTTAGTTCATCAGGCTTCATGGATTTCCAGCTTTAATTTGCATAAAACCCAAGAAAGGAGTCACAAACAGAGTGGGTTCATCTTCGCCTTTTCTAGAAATCATTGTGGAAATAGTGATAGTCTTTATCAGCGAAGACGCCAACTTGCCAATATTTGCTTTTACTGTGAGTTTCAGAAACACAAACGGAAGTTTAATCATAAAGCTTTGCGATGGTTTGCCGATATACCAACCAGATCACTCTGAAAGAGCAATCGCAGCTTTCCCAATACTCCTTCACTAATTACCTCTTTCTGCCTGTTCAAGCTAATCTAAATTAGAGCATAATAAGAACAACGGGTGCTTGACTATAAGAAGGGGAAAGCGTCGCCGCTAGGTTGGCAATTAGCAAGATAAGGAGGAAAGTCGAAGTCCTGTGGCCAATTAAAGAGCTGTTTAGGAAAAGCAACATTTTATCTCTATTATATACGTTCTGGCGTTTGTTTCCCAGCTCCTTCGCGTAACAGTAGCAGTTAATGAGATCTACACAACCTGAAACTAATTAGCGATATCTGTTAACTATTCATTTAATAAGTCACTTCTAACTTTTGTGCAATTGTTTACAATGTAAAATTTGTCTTTTTAACCTGTAAGCATTTCTTTTAACGTTTTCCATTCAGACCTAACTTGGGACCACTCGAAAGTAACCTTAGTAACCGTTGATTTTAGACCAATGTTGAGAATGACAGGGCAAAGTGCTTTTCAAATCGGATATACGCACCTTGTTCTCTACAGAATTAATATAGAGATGATATTCTAATGAAACATTTTTATTGACTACTCAGAGATGCTAAATATTGATATCATCAGCAAAATGGAAAAGTTTTAGCATTGAAAAGAGTGATTGCTTTCTAAGGTCGTTTTCGAGGCTTGCGAGCTACCTAGCGGAGAACACTTTGCCATTACCGTCCTAGAGTATCGGGTGGACTGCCATACCATGATTTGGTTTGACTCCCATGCATGCATGTGGAGGGCGTCTTTATTTCGAACTTTTTTTTAATAACTTTACAATACCGCGCAAATTATGGGTATGTCCATTCGTAGGGCGATGGACTGACATCAGTACGCCATGCAGACGCTAGATGGCAATTGTAAGCACAATGTGTAGCGAAAGGATAGTTTTTGTTTGCTGTCAAGTGGACAAAATCAGGTACAAGATGGAAGGTGACCATCATGGATATCGCCACGGGTGGCCGAGGTCGTTAAGGCGCGGACTCGTGAGCAGGAGGTCTGAGGTTCGAATCCCGACCGCCCTTCCTGACTGAGACTTTTTCTAGGTTTTCCTCAGTCCTCATAAATGGCAAATGTCGGGAGGTACTAAGTTAGACTTAGGCCTGGAACATTTCTTCCTTAAAAAATCCTTTCCCAATATATCATTTCATCTCATGTATCATCAATGTTCATCGCCTCTGGTGCCTTAGTGGTAAAAACGGGCGATATAAACAATTAAAGAAAACTATCATGGACAAAAATGGACTACACGTTTTTTGTGGAAGAAAGGCGCCATAACTTCGGAAATTCATAGAGGTAGGCGGTCAAGAAGCTCCTGAATAGAAGACAGTTTACAACCGAGTCAATGGATTCACCAGCGGCAGGGAATCTGAACACAAAAATGTGAGTAATGGTCCAAGAACATTGAGGTTATGTCTGAATTGACTATGGCTGATAGGTGCATAACTTTTGATAAACTGAAAGGTTAGACAAGCCTCGGCCACACAACTTTGCACACCATTAACGATTTGAATAGGAAAAAAATGTAATTACACTGGGTTCATTGAGACTTGACATAGTCCAGAAGGACAAAAGGGATATAGTCTGTTGTTGGCTAACGGAAATTCATAAAGAATTTACAGATTTTTTGGAGAAGCTGGTGAATGGTGACGTCATGGTGTCGCTATTGCACACCAGAGAAGAAAGTCCAATCCATGCAATGGAAACATCCAAGAAATTTCGTGCTGCTTCTTTTGGGTAAGCAGATGATCTTTTGGGACACGTCAAATATACCGTGGAAAGACTGTCAACAGCCAGGTTACTGCCAGTCCCTCTTAAGGCTTAGAGCAGGATTCAGCAACGGCAAAAGTGAAAGTGGTCGAAAGGAGTGTTTCTCCAACATGACAATGCCGGTCCCACACAAGCTACACTACGACCGATGAGTTCATTGCTGTGCCGCACCCACCATGTTCACCGGATCTCGTTCCGTCTGATTATGCTTATTCCACAAAAACGAGGCAGAAACTTTGGCAACTACGAGGAAATGAAGGCAGCTCTGCACTATTCGCAAACAATAGTTACGCGACGCCTTAATAAAGCTACCAGAAAGATAACAATGGTGCACTGACGTTGTGTGGGGTATATTGAGAGATTGCATGTGCCTTGAACCATTTTGCACTATAAATAAGGTACAAAAACTGACTACTATAAATCATTTCTCCTTGTAGATAGATTCGTATTTAAAAAACCAAGTTTGATTTAAATCATATATCATGGAATTTAGCAATAATTTCAGGAACATTACGGTGGAAGAATTTAGATATAACCCGATACAATGTGGAAAAATGGGTTTTCCAGTACCTTAATAAAGAAATGGAATTGAAGTATCCATGCTTTGTAGCCGAAACGTAAAGCACAGCTGGAGAGAAGAAGGTTTATAACAAAATCCCGATATTTGACGTTTTTGAACGTAAATTCACAGGTCTACAACGCATATTGGTTTTATACATATGTTATTTTATGAGGAATAGGAGGAAAGAGAGAGTGTTATTGGTCAGGCAACCAGGCAGTAAACATCTGAGAGCCTTCTTGCACAATTTATTCACCAAGAGGGAATTTTCAAGTGGGATATTGATCTACTGTAGTGGAGAACACGTGTTTGAGGTAAACGTGTGAAAATGCATCAGAGCCGCAGGAGGTGATCATCACCACTTACTCTTCCGCACGTTATTAATTATACAGCTTGAGCTGGAGAGCTCTAGAAAGCTCTCACTAATTTTCTTTCCAGCGCCGTTTGCAACGGGAAATTTCAAATTAACCGCCCTTTGACCACAATATTTCACACGCTCTATTAATGAAAAGTACATAAATAGAAGGTGACATACTTAGAATAATTTATATTTTACTTTCTACGAATCAGTCTGAAGTTAAACTTATTTTAACGGCATCATTTCCGCTCGTTAAATGCAAGAAGCCCAATAACTTTAATATCGCAATATGTACCTTAAAAACACTTTTATGGACAATTCAGAGCTACTTAAATTTGATAACATCAGTAAAGGTGGAAAACTTCTAGTATTGAACAGACTGTGGGGTTTAACCTATGAAATCAACAAAAGTCTGCGTCGTTATACATGTCACGGTACATTTCCTTCTTGGATTTTCTCCAAAACGGCGAATGCAGCTCATAGGTTGGAACATGTAGTGGAATTGCTACTGACTGGTGAAATATGTAACTCATTACATATTTCCTGATTGCCTTCTAAGGTCGTTTTCTAGGCATTAGTGAGTTGACTGCGGACTACCTAGCGGAGAACACTTTTCCACTACTATCAGGTGAGCTGCTATTCCGTGACTTGGGTTGACTTCCTATGCAAGCATGTGGATTGCGTCTGCTTTGCGACTCAAACTTTGGGAGGGGGGTGGAGTGCAATGGTCAACGCCTGCATTTAAAATCAGTGACCCAGCTAGTTGTCCACTTAAGAATTTAATTTTTTGGTTGATAAATCTTGTAATTCGTAAGTTGAGCTTGGTTTTTTCTCAATCCTCTCCTACTTATAAGACAAGCCTTTCTTGATGTTGAATTGAATGACATCGTCGTTTTTGTTGTTGGTGCTAGTTTGTTACTCAATAATTAAGCACTACCAACAAAAATATTGCTGCCATTCTATTTAACATGAAGAGAGACTTGTCTTAAAAGAAAAAAGTGGGAGAAAGTAAGAGTGGTCAGAGTTATTTAAGCTCAACGTTTTGGTATTCTGGGGTAATAGAGGGGGGGAGGGGTCAAGCGGAACGGGAAAAGTACCACGTAATTCAATGTTGCGCTAATGGCCGTTCGATCGCTGTAATAACATGACTGATGGTCATTATTGGTCATTCATATTCTGGTATCCACAGGATATTCTGTGCTTTAACGTATACAATAATTAATCATTTGTGTCGTGCCCCCCGTGCTATCAGCTGCGTTTCAAGTATTGGGTTTTATCAGCAACTTTAGAACAGGACTTAAAGAAGAGTCCAAAGTAAGTTGGAAGTTTGATGTTGAATTAAAAATAAAAAACTAAGTAGTCACTAAATGGGCACCCCTTGCAAGTGCTTTATTATAAAACTAAAAGAGAAAGGTAATTTGTGCAGCATCAGTGACATCCCATAATGAGCTAATTGGTTTTGCACTTTTTATAAAACAGAGAAGCCCTCGACAGGACGAAGAAGATGCAACCCTTACATGAACAGTTTGGGTAGATAATGGGGGCTGAAAGTGTAGGAGAGATGCCTGTTTCTGCCAAGCCATAATGTGCTATTCATAGTATCACAGAAATTAATCTTGAATATTAAAAGAATGTATCAATGCACCAATACATAATATAGGTAAACACACAAAGCTTCATCTTTGATAAATATCAGTATAAAAGCTTCAGAGGTCGCTAAATCCACTATATAGCCTTAAGGACTCAAAGATACGTATTTGCCCCAAGAACTTGACATGAAGAAAATGTTTCAGCTTTTTAAAAAACTACATCCCACCAAAATCGTACCTTATGACACATGCAGAAAAATTTTAAAGCTAAATTCATTATCTATTTAGGATACCAGCTCATGGAAAAAACATGAGCTACTTGTGATGAATCTACAGCAAATATATTGACCGAGTATTATTAGGCTGACATGTATTTAATTATGTTGAAATATATTTAATATGCTTCCAGATTATTACACGAACTATATACCTATTAAGCAAATAACAGCGTGGATTTCAAAAGCTCAGATGGGATCTTAATAATGGAATAATTAATACAGAAATTGTGAATATAATTACTTTTATGCATTGATTTCGAAACTCCCTTCGATAGGGTGTTACAGGTAGAAGTTACCCAATCCCGAGCGGCAGCGGAGAAATCCGAATTCCTCAGCGGCAGCCAGCAAATGCCTTCGATTCGTATGGAAGCACTTTTATTAGGAAGTAATATAATTGTTTTATGAACTATTACCTTTTTGTTAAACTTAAACTGAACTAACGAAAAAAGTAACATTTATTCAATTAAGAATAGCTCAGAAAATTTATGAAGATAAAAATAAAAAAGTAACGAGTTAGAAATTGTTATTATGGATTAATATTAATATTTCATGTTCTATTATTTTTTGTTAAACTTAAAACAAACTTACCTAACCTAACGTATGAAAAAGTACAATTAATTGGATTAATAATAGTGCAGATAAAAGTGTTATAAGGGGGTAATATTATTTTTATGTTGTATCATTTATTTGTTTTTATTTTGTTGAGCTTAAATTGAACTAACCTGCCCTAATCTTGAAAAAGTAACATTTATTCCATTAAGAATAGTGTAGAAAATTATGAAGATTAAAAATAAAACTAGTAACATCTATTGTGAAAAAAAAATTACAAGTAAGGAGTGAAAAACCCACCACGACGCTCTGTCCTATTGACCTACGAGGGATTCATGCTTGGAGTGGAAATTCTTCCCCTTAAGTAATAGCTACTACTAAAATCGTAACCAATCGGCAGTCTTCGCTACCGTTCGGGACTGCCCCAGAAGGTACCTTCTTCTTTGGTTAAGGAAAAGTGTTACGAACTAAGTTGTGCAACATTATGACAACTGCCAGTGGTGCCTCAGTAGAGAAAAGGGACGTTAAATGTCATTAAAAAAACAAACAAAACCCCATAATGACAAAAACAGGCATTCCGAAACATTTGACAAGAGCAATTAAAAACCTTTACTTTAGGACTAACATTACCATTGACAAAGGAGGAATTCTCGGTAGAAATACAATATGAGTTGTCCCTTATCGCTTGTACTTTTTAATATTTATATTGATGATGACATGGCAATGGCAAGATAGTTTAACTAAACAGTTTAAAGTAGGAAATGTTATTATAAACACAGCTGAATTTGTAGGTTATCGGGTCTTGTTTAGAGAGAGCGAAGACCACTGCAAATGGCAGCCAACAAATTAAATGAAACCGTTGCCTAATATACTTAGAAAATTGAAACAACAAAAATAAAAACTATGACACTCTTAGAAAAATACAACTTAAGAATTTGTTATAAATGGACAGATTATAGAACAAGTTGATAATTTTCATTATTTAGGATTTAGTGTCTCATTGCAAGAATGAAGATATTAATATGAAAATTAATAAATTTAATAGAACGTTGAGGTGCCGTACACTGAAAGGTAAATCAAAAAGATGCAAGAAAATGAAGTTTGCAAGATGATGGCCGTAAGAGTGAACACCGGACAATATAAAGGTTCTATAACAGAAGAATCGAAGCGGAGAAGAGAAGTTTCTACGTTCAGTAGCGGAATTGATCATTTTAGACCAACAATGCAGTGCAAAATCAAAGAGACTTTAGGTATATTTAACTTAACTGATAGAGTTAATAATTTGAAAAGTAATTACACATATGTGTATGTACTAAGAATAATAGACAATAGATTTCTCAAAAAATTACTCAATTACAAAACAAAACGAAAGAAAACTCGTTACGGACTTATAAATTAACCTTTAGTATGACAATGCTGTTAAAATGTTAAAAAGCGCTGGTGTGAAGAAATAATATATGGTAATTTAATTTTGAGTTTTAAGTCTCCAGAATATAAGAAATCTTAGCAACTTTTTAAAATTATTTTTATAAATATTTGAGAGTAATTCCATTTTTATAAACCCCAATGAGATCGCACTTTAACAGTGAAAGTCACTTAACAGCTCATCCTCTGCATCATTCAAACCATTGTTTTAACGTAAAGGAAATTTTGCCCCATTCCCCAGGTTTCTACCTGAAAAGAAGAGCGTCTATCTTATAATTTAATAAATAAGTAGGGTCTTTTCCTGCCTATGCAGACATTTTCAGCAGTGCTATAGAAAACTCCTGCATGTGCAGGACAGGATAGAAATAATTACACATTCTACGCGATTACAAGAGAGCGCAATTATACCGCACATATGGCAACACCGAGAACTACTCTTTGCATTTTCGTTGACCATCTGAATTTAAAACCATGTTCGTGTTTACATGGCAGTAATTAGCTTATATTCTCAGTGAAAGTCACAAAGAGATCTTTAAATATTCAGGAATAGCCAGTAAAATGCTTCATGAGCGTTTAAGCACTTTACAAGTTCTACTTACCAACTTTTCTCCACAGCGTTAACAAGAGAATAGAAAGAAAATGGGTTTATTAAACCAGAACAAGTTTTAATAGTACAACATATCCAGCATTGTTATATTATTTTTATTATTACTATTGTTGCTTTGAGATTACCGACTTCGCCAAAGCAACGTTATTTAGTTCCCCAAATCAGCGCCCAAACAGCAGTTGCACAAAGTTTTATTATAGAGAAACCTCTACTGTATCTACTTGGCACGCTAAAACGGAATTTACAGAATATTATTAATAAGTTAATGCATACTTTCAAACCATTACTATTCTATGATGGCGAACTCAGTAGCTAGCTGCTTACGTCATACTACAGTACGGTCGATGTGGAAACATCAGTTCAGCACTGGATTACGGTTATGTACACTCCGGCGCTTTAAACAATCGATAAAAATATTATACTATATACTTTCTAACGGATTAAGTATACTTTTCGGTGCTAATGATTCATGTGTTATACGGAATCCGAACTATTTATATCATTGTAAGGTGACTATTATCACCAGAGATCGGAAGTTAGACAAAATGTCTTTTCTCTCTGGGTGAATATACATAAGAGCCAAATAGAAATGAATATGTCTGTACATTTGGGGTCGGTAGGACCAGTATTTAATTGGCCTATTTTGGCTTTTGTTGTCTATTTTAAGGTTTAAAGCCCTTTTTGGCCATTTTTAGATAGTTATGACTTTTTTATATTATTTACGAAAAACATAAAAAAAATTCAACATATCGAAGAGAAAAATATTATAAACTTAAATGGCACGTTCACCGTACAAAAATATCTATTACGAATATTATTATACATTCAAAAGTTTTCTCCTCAACTCATCCACTTAAGTCCTTTAAATAGCAGAACCATCATTATTGTAAGAAACGCACGATTACTTAGGGCATATGAATACCAGGAAGTAGAGAGGATGCGTGAAGTGCTGTAGTTTTGAGTAGTCCTGGCGAATGACCTTGTGTCGATCGGCGTGAGACAATTCTAGGAAATTTGTGGTGGAGAACTTCTCAGCTGATAAATGTGACAAACTATTTTAAGCCAGAAAGATAAGAGTTGTACAGCTGATCAATAAACCGTGTCTATAATGTGTTCTGTATGGATGTAAGAGAGATTAACTTGTTTCCCCTACAAACATATAAAGAGAAAATAAACTCCACCAGTAACAACAGGGCATCTTTTGCTCATTCCCCAGGACTATTGTCTTGATCAACATTCCATGATGTCGTGAAAAGTGAATGTTCAGTTGTAACTGGTATGAGTCCATCCGAAATGGCTTGTTTTAAATATGCTCCAGTCACTTCAGTGAAAGCAGAACGTTCTTTTTTCTGATGAAAAATGCTCTCTCTGACAAGTGGCGGACTATGACAGTTGATATTTTGAAAAAATCTTGTTGTTGCTTGTAACCAAGAAAATTAATATAATTATGTGTTAAAGAAATTATTAAGTATCTTGAATACCTATTTTGATTTTAATGAAAGATATTACTCTCTGTTTTCACTTTTAAGAAATGCCTATTTTAATTATATTATTGCCTATTTTCAGTATTATAAGTGCCTTTTTGCTTACACATTTTAACCAAAATAAATGCCTGAACTTCCGGGCTCTCATTATCAGGATTTCGTCCCCGCCCTCATGTCGCCTTCCATTGTCATCAAATTTTGAAACAGATCGTTATGCTAGTCGACCTACCGATATTAATTAATTAATGTACTACATTATTAATGTAATTATGTTGGGAAATAATTTTATGTATGTCATTATTAATTATATGTTAAATTTTTGGCTGCTTCCAAAAGAGCAACAGGTGACAGCATGTGAAATTCAATTAGCAGGCTATTAAGGCAGGCATTGTGACAAAGGAGATGCAAGGTCAGCTTTCTAAAACTTTCCGTATACCTCCCTGGGGTGTGCAGGAAACACTAAAAAAATAAGCAAGAATAGAATAAGCGTTTGATAAAAGAAACAACCTGCACAACAAAACATTAGTAGGAAAAATACATAAAAGAATAAGATACAAAAGAGAGCAAAACCAAAACCCCTTTTGAAAATTTTGTACATTTTGTAAGGGAACAGAATAGCGACGTCATGACGTTTTCAGAGCACGTGGAAATTCACAATCAAAAGAGTTTACCTTTACCATAATGTTAAAATAGTATTACCAAATAAAATTTAAAGTATAGTACGCTTAATTGTTGGAAATCCTTGCAAGAACCTCTTAGCATCGAAATGTCAATTTTACTAGAAAATGAAACCATAGTATCATAATGCTACTACATAATGAAACTTACGACATCCTTGGATGCGAACCCCATAAATATACGCTTGAGTACAACAATCAATGACAAATAACAAACATTTTTGGTTGAATGAAAACCAGAATTACATAAAAATAATTTGTTTAGGGGTGCGTAAGAAGAAAATAGAATGTAAAGGGTTGCGAGAAGCGATAAGGAAGCAACGCTCTTGGGAGAACTTTTGGGACATTTGCAGTGAAGCTACTGCAATTGATTGGGGATCAAATTATTATACTGTGGCGAATATAGGCATAATATATTGACAATACTACGGAGTATCGTGTATGTTGTATGAGGGCATTGTCAATGCATTATTACTGTATGTGTGTTGTTTAATGGTTGGACAGGAAAATTAAATAAGGTGGGCAATATCAGAGAGTGGGAGAAGGCCAGAAAAACCATTAAAGATTAAGAGATAGCGTGGCTTAGTATAGCATTAGCGTAAGTGAAGTGTTGCAGGCAAGATCGCCACAGTGCTCTGGGAAAACTAGGACAAAGAATAGGACAACCAATACGTTATACGTTTGATGTTATACCTTTGAAAATAGTAAATACTAGTCAGTACATCTTAGACATCAATATGTGTTTATTGTACATTTGATCGCAGAAATTCCTTCCTTGCTGTGATGTCCTAGATTTTGTTACATTTAATTGGAAAGGGACTTGGAGTCGCACGATCCCCATCTAGGCCCAGATGAAGGTTTTAGAAGATGGGGAAGCTTTAGATTTACTTGGGGTGCGACAATATTATTGAGTCGTGCTTATGGAACGAGAGTGTTCGGCGGCGCTACAGGCATAGTTGGATATTCCAGTATTTAAATTAATCGAAAGCCTCACGACCGATGCATGCTTCGGTTGCGTATCACAATATACATAAACAGCGCTAAACAACATAAGCCGGTTGCTGATTTCTGGAGTTACTTTACCGCCATCCAAAATACCCTGAGATCCGGACCATTATTTTCCCTCTCCATGCATTCTATCAACACAACGGAAGGCGACTAGTGTATGTTGAACACAACTGAGTTCTTCAGAATTATGGAAAGTGTTCTAAATTATATCCGACGATACTCTCTCATATTACAGCAGTTAAATGTTTTCTAAAGTTAAAGCACTGAGCGCCTTTCCTCTTTAAGCATTTCAAACCATCTCCAATCAATGTTTCCATAAGTCTCCTGTAACATTGTCTAGACCTCAGTTGAAGATTTGTTGAGACTAACGCAGAATTTCAGAGCGTGTCCCCGTAGGCGAAACTGAACATGTCTTGCACACCTCTCACAGGCGGGGAACCGGAAGTGACAACTATAAAACTAGCTCCATGATGCATTACATATTAAGTTAACAAATACTGTAAATTAAAAATTTACTGCGAGAAAATATGCCTGTAAAATGATTATTCTTTATTGAACAGACCTCTTACTTTTCGAAATTACCTGCAATTTTTTATATTTATTAACGTAGTAAAAACGAAATAATTTCACGTTGTGGGAAACAAGTATTATCAATCTTGGGAATTTAAATATACTGTTTATTGCTTAAAAGTGGGTTAATGTGATTGTTTGATTATATCTGTCTTAAATTATTATTAAGTAAGGGTACATAAATGTTATGCAGTGATGTAGTATACGACGCTACGTGTTTTCGTCCATTTTTCTATTTACGCTACTCACTTAAGATACAAGTAGTGAACATTACTTTCTGCACTATTTTAGAATTTAAAATATAATATCTTTTTTTTTTAAAAAGCAAGTTTGAGTTAAAGCATGGGTAACTTATTTTTGCATATGTTTCATTGTAAGCTAGGAAGAATTAAGCAAAATCAGAGTTTGTTGATTCTTCGTCATTAAAGTAAATGGAACTATAATGTATTATTCAGCACATAAAACGTTTATAGTCCATTAGTACTTAGCAACCTAATCAAGTGTTTGTTCGTAGCAGTGAACTAAAACATTTTAATTCACGTTCAGTACTAAAAGTAGGTAGCTATGCTTAAATAACGAAACTAGCTTCTCTGGACCGAAGGTTCAAACCGGCCAAGGTCAATAGTTTTCTCAGGGCGCAAAAACCTCGAGGGCCAGTCCGGAGAGACATTAAGCCGCGTCCCAAATTTACAGCACGTTAAAGCACTCCATACCTGAAAAAGAGGCCCCTGGACAAAATTATCTCTCAAGAGATACTTTATTTTCCTGTCAGATGGGGTTGGAGTCTTATCACCTGTTCCTCTGCCCTTTGTCGGGAAAAAATGTATTTGAAATTGCTCACAAGGTGCGCCTGTGTGCAAGACGGAACTACTAGTACTATTGGGGTAATAAATATTTATACAGACCTAAAATTATAAAAGACACAGCATCAAATAAAACATCTTTCTTGGAACATTTCTATTCACATCGCTTACATATCCGCAAACATGAAAACTGTTTATTTTTATCTCCTTAACAATCAATCTCGTTTAGGCAAATGTAAATATATATATATATATATTTCATTAAAACTAAAAAAAAAAAAGAATTCTGGTTAAATACTAGTATTGAATAAACATCGCATGTCACATGAGAATAAACAGACTTTATGACCTTGTGAAATATATCGCCATCGGCGTAACCTTGGGCGCTTAACCTTCCACTCGTGAATAAAAATCTAATTTTATCTCTTATAACATACATAACTGTTAATTATAATTCTAGTGCTGATATGCACAATGTGTTCTCTAGCATTCAGTCCATCTGCTCTAAATCCAACTATCAATACTAGCGGCATATACATAGAACAGAAATGATACGTTCGTGCAAAAAATATTTTAAACAGTACAATTAAGAGGAATGTGTGTTACAAAGGGCGCTCTTTCACAAACCGTTGCGGATACATTTTTAGTGATCTGTGAGACGATAACTATATTAGTAATGATCCAGCGTTCTGTGCGGTAAACAAAGCAATGAGACAATGTTTTACTGTTTAGTGAGCGAAACAAAACTAGAAAGAGAGTTTCAGATAATGCAAAATATAGGACAGTGGTCGCTGAGGGTCTTGCTCTAAATTACAGCTCGTAAATGAAAAACCCGTTTCCAGTTCCTATCTCATGTACCTACTCTCCCAGCAATGGCTCCTTTTTATGTTCCATATCGCTTGTATGGAGGTTCAGCCACCTTTGAAACGTTAAACGTTTCAAATTAGAAACTCAAAAATAAAACTATTTCCAGCTAAAAACGGGAGATGAAATTCCAATATATTGATAAAAATCTGCATGATATTCAAGTACTAAAGAACCTCGAGTGAGAATTTGCCTGGCGAAGCCAGCCAGTTACTTGTAAATTTAGGAAAGCATAATAAAATATGAAAGAACGTTTTTCATTTATGGCTTTAAATTAAGTATAACATAGATGATCCCCGAAGAAGTAAACTTAAATTACTAATTTTATTTAGAGCAAGTACTTAATTACATTATACACTTAGCATTTACTTACTTACTTCCACTCTCCAAAAAATACTCGACAAATTAGCTCTATAATCCGATAGAAGTGCTTGAACAAGTGTATCCATACTTGTAAATAATTTTGAAATTGTGCACTTCTTTACCCAACTTCAGAAACATAATTTTCGTCAGTTATGGTAATTCATATCTCTCTCTCCTGTACGTTTATCGCAATTATTCTATACCTCCCAATGAGGCACTTACGGGAGAAAAGTATGGGGTGAAGGAGACACCGAGTGGCCAGGATCTACAAGCGGTGACTGCGCGGATGCAGATGGAATCACTAACAAGTTTTCGGATAGATCCCTAAGCCGGTAGAGGGCCCTCTTTGAGTAGTGCGAGTCCCTCAGATGGTCCGCTTCCATACCAGACGCCGGGGCAGAAACAATCTGAAAGAGCGAGCTACCGTAACAACGCACCAGCGCACCTGCCTTGATACTTTCGACTTTGTAAGAGAACCAATGAACGAAATGATAGGAAAGCGGGAAGTTCGTGGAATGTAAATATCTATCCCATCATTCGCCCAAATACCAAATGGAAACGACGAAAAATCCGAAGTCAGTATGGTCGGCCATAAGGGAATATTTTTTTTTTTTGATTTATTTATGGACGCTCTTTAACATCTCAGGTCATCAGCGTCCCATTCAACTCAGGGCGTGAAACGGCCGACAAATTTTGCTCAGAGGCCTCTTCTTTCAGGTTTGAGGTTCTTTATCGTGCCGTAAATGTACGACACGGGACCCATGGCTTTACTTCCCTTCCGAAGGAAGCCATACTTAGGATTTTTACGCCCGAAAAAATCCATCGATCCCGGCCGGGTTCGAACCCGCGATTTGGGTGTAGGAGGCAAGTATGGTAACCACTACACCACCAGGACCGACAACAAGCGTGGTGAATAACAGGAAAATGTGTCGTGCACATAAACCATTACAAAAAAAAATTAAATTTGTGTATTAATGTTTAAATAACACGGCTCAAATAATGTAGCAATTGAATTTATCTAAATGTTCATGTATTTGACCATATTTTGTCTTTTTATATGGACATATTTAGGTATTCAAAAATGAAGCAATCATTTAATTAAATTTTTGTGTATTTGTTTGGTCATATTTTCTCTATCTTTGGACATATTTGGACATTTTTAAGGCCATATTTGCTTGTGTATTTTCTACTTTTTAGTCATAAACATCCAAACCCTGGTTATTAGTTATATTATATGCAAATAGCTTTAATTAACTTTATTGGAATTAGGATTTTTATAGTTCACATACAATGTATTATATACAGTGAAACATTTAAGTATAAATTCATGTACTTCTGCCTTTAAGAGCATTAACAGAACACGGTATTACATGACAACGGAAGCACCATGTCCATTAGATATCCAGTGGGAGCCATTAGACATTTAATTAGATTCCCCTTGTAGACGCACTTGCAAGTGACCACGCCACGGGACATTATTGCGGAATAGCGGTCTTAGCTTTGTAACACTTCTTTTTTAGCTTAGCGCTTTAGAAGCAAGTTTGATGGAGTTCTGAAAGGCATAATGTTTTTATAAAAATGCTTGTTAAATTTTAAATCTTTACAGCACTCTCTATATTTTATGCTTTTTAAAAATTCTGAAATTATTGCTTACGAAATTAAAGCATAGTATGGCATCAATTGTAAATTCATTCAGTATTTGTTTCAAAAAGAGATATTTTTTGCAGGAAAGATATTTTTACGGAAATTAAAAGCAACTGAAACTCTCAAATACTGGCAGGAGCTATGAATATAGTTAATATAGAACACTAATACAGATAAACACTAAAGCACGCTTATGGTATAAATGTTTACTAAAATGTAATGGAATTCTATGTTATCAGTACAATCCAAGAATCAAGAAGTTAAGAAGGTAAATGGCTAATTGTTTAGAGATTATAAGCGCATTTAGCAAGGTATTAGGCGTAACATTAACTTTGAATGCTGTTGGTCAAGCTTAAGGAGGCATTAACATACGAACTATAATAATCACATTTCCTATAAGCCACATCAGAAATCATCTTGTAAGGCTATATGAAAAAGGTTAGTATGCATTTTCAAAAATGTTCTTTTTTATATTATTAAAAGCAATGGACATATTTTATAAATAATTTAACACTATACTGAACTAAATATTTTGGTTACTTGTAGGTTAAAAGAATATTAACAAAATAAACTATTTCGATTTTTTACTACTACTGAAGAAATGTTTATTTTAATTTTAACTTATGAAATATATTAATTATGTTTATCAAAGCTATTAATATTTTTAAAAATATGTTACTCAATAATGTGTGTTCAAATGACTCAAATATATTTTAATAAACGCGTAAAAGACGCACAAAACATTTCACATCATAAGTTGAGAATATATACCATACATGAGTAAAATTTACGTTTGCAGAAACTAGCAAACTATAAAAATGCTACAAAGGCTGTTCAATTATAAATTACCATAAGTGTTTTAGAGGCATTCGTAATTTACTCGCTAAAAATTAACTTTAAAATACTGTGGTACTAGTTTCATTTTTGTCACTCCCACTTCCCGCCTTTGATGGGTGTGGAAGTTCAGACATGTTCAGTTCCACCTACGACATAATGGAGGTGACACGCGAAGAATAATACGCTGCTCTGAAATTCTGCTTTCATTTTAACAATTTTCACCTGAGGCCTATACGATATTGCAGGAGGTCTATGGAAAGTTTGTTTGTCCCTAAAAAACAGCTTAAAGATGATTTAAAATATTTAAAGAGGGAAAGAAATCAATTTAAAAGGAAGGTGGACGCAGTACAGTTTGTGCTGAAATGGAACAAAACATTAATACCATTACTTTCATTGTGAGACAGGATAGTAGAATAGCATTGAGAACACTAATGGAAATTCTGAGAAGTTCATTGGGTGACATCCACACGATGGTTCTTAAAAGTTGCACGTGAGACGTGCTTGTGTATGGTGGGTAACAAGACTGCTGATTCCCGAACAAAAAGGACGTTCGCGTGTAGGTTTGCTTACAGTTGAAGGTGCGCAGTCGATATTTAAGTAATTTATCTGCCTGTCGTCCTACATACAAACTGTAACTGGACTATACTACACACGTGCCCTGAAAACTATGCAAGACTGTATCACCCGTGCAACAGGCTGGACATTACACCATGACAAGGTACGGCTGCACATCGCGAATGCTGTTGCTGAGTATATTATAAAAATCAATTTGAAGTGTACCCTTACCCTCCCTATAGTCCAGATTTAGCGCCGTGTTAATTTTTTATTTTATCCAAACCTAAGAAGCATCTTAGTGACAGGCATTTTCCACCATCAGAAGCTGCGGAGAAGGCTGCGGAGGCTATTCTTTACAGCCTATCAAAAATGGTTTCCAGCGTGTCTTTGAAGACTGACGGAAACATTGGAATTGCATTGCATTCAACGGGAACTGCTTTGAGAAATATCATCATAATTATGAGCATGAGTAAAGATGAGTTGTCAAAAAATGATGGTTGTTCTTTTTTGAACAACCCTCATAATATAAACACCAAAGAAGCGCATTTTAATTTTTTAAATGTTATTACTCCTTTAAGCATTTTAAGGCTTATTTAAGTAACTAGTAAATCTGCAGTTCTACTAAAAATCTATTATCAATTCTGCCATAGTCACATCTGAAAGTTCAGTCCAATGGCTGGTTTTAACTCTGGGTGAACATAAATAATTGTAGATATATTTATAAATATATCTATAAATATATTATTTATAAATACTCGGGTTTTATAGTGAAATATGCTTGTGTAAACAAGATTTCAATATATTTCTGATGGAAAATAAAATGACAAGCGTTGCATTATTCAATGATTTCAATTGGAGACAAGTTTTAGTCGCCGCAGTAGCCCGACATCACCGGCAACTTCTCTGCCGTCCACGCTCTGCGGGTTACAAACCTACGGGCTGACTTAATTTCGCCATCCTGAAAACTAATTCAACTGCACGTAATACTGGATTAAGGAGTTAATTACTTTACTCACTTCGGCTATTGCATTAGTTTCTCGTCACACAGTTATCTATGTAATATTTATATTTCACACAGAGCCCAATTAAAGCCCAGGAATGTGCCGTTTTTGCTCATCCCTTAAGGACGACATGCTTCTGACGTTTTAGAAGAACTAGTTTACAATTTCTTTCCCCTTACATTTTAACATTCAGTTATTAAGGCTTGTTAAAATTCCATACTCACGTCAATGTTATATTAAAAAGTTACCCATTATCTCGTAAACATTAGAGATTCTTGATTTATTCATGATTTACTTATGAACCATTTTTCATGCGATTGATCAAATTGAATTGTAACAAAGTAAGAATTTTTAAAAAATATAATCCTTTTTTCTCTTAACAAAATGTTAATTTTTTTAAAAAATGTATCTTTTTTTAAAAAAACAACAGTATGATAAAATACATAGCATAAAATTAGTTTTTGCAATAGTGGTGTTAGCAATACTAGCACTCCTAAGGAATGTAAAACGGATAATACGGTAACTGATGTTTCCGAAAGTTAAAAGCTAAATAAACATTACATAAGAGAAGAAGCTGCAAGTTTATGTGTGGGTATCTCCTTGAATGTTTCAACATGTCGGTTTGGTCAGATGTCCAAAGGCAATTTGGTAAGTTTTAAAAGTACTAAGACATAACTATAAGAACATATTACATTTTTTGTAGAATATTTTAACCTTATTTTATATTAAAATTAAGAAGGTTGGGGCAATTATCAGAGAGAACCGCTTGTTAAAAAGTTAGAGTATTACTGGATTTAACTGCACACTGCTGAATATAATTAAAGATAAAGATAGACTAACGAGTCCCTTAAAAGGCAAAGGCCTCCTAACAAGTAGGGGGGGCCCGTTTTCTCCTTACATAGTGAACTATTCCACGCTAGTTGTTTGTGTGCTGTTTAAGATACTTTCGTCTGATTTGTTCTTTGGCTACGCCATTTCTCACTGCATTGTTTATTCACTGCACTAGTTGGTTCTCGAGAGATTTTCATTTTTCCTTCCCTCAAGCTACTCCTGACCAATCTGGACGTGCATGTTTCTTGAAGAGCTCTGTCCATCTTCTTCTGGACCTGTCTTGTTCCCTTTTTCCTATCCGGGAGTCCAGTCCCGTATGGATATCTTGTAGGTCCATCTATTGTCCCGCATTCTTATGACCTGACAGCCCCATTTCTATTTGATTCTGATGGCTATTTATGCGGTGTCTGTTGTCTGAGTTATCAGGTTTATTACTACACTGTAATATATGAATACAAATTTATTTTATTTATTTTATTACAGTTTATTACATAGTATTTCCCGGAAATATGATCGCGCTTTCTATTGAAGAAAGAGCATACAGCATTTTAAAAATATTTTAATTTAATTAGCTGCTATTCATTTAAAAATAGTTGCAAAATTTTATAAATTTTGATATAAAACATTGTAGTGGAAAGTGCATAATTTTAAGAAACTGCAATTAAACACAAAAATTAAAAAAAGCACACATTTGTAGAATAAATAGAGCCTCAAAACTCTAACGGAAGATTGTTTCCATCTATTCCTGTTGAATATGACGTTTGTTCTTCTTTTAATTTATTAATTTATTTCATGAACAATTAGAAAAACATTACCCCTCTAGAGGAAATATTTACAAAATTATTGATACGCAACTGAGTGAATGACTCAGAACAACGTAAAGAAAATCTGTAATATAATTTCTCAAAAAAGTTTTAAATAGAATTATCGTACAGTTTCAAAACCTATATAAAAATAAGCCGGAAAATCCAAATATTCAAATAATACAAAAATCTGAAAAGGTGAAGAAAATCATGAAAATCGCCAATTCGACTCACATTAAACTTTAAACTTTACTCACCTTTGAAACAGAATTATGTGAATATTCCAAGTATCTGTGTTTTGTGAATCAGTTCTCAAGGGCTTATTGTTTTATTTTATTATGATCCCGTTCTCATTAAACAGTTACAGGCATTAGAGTACAAAGAAACCAGATTTTATACTACCTAGTATGATGAGGTGCGGTGATAACAACATTTTGTCCGGAGAGGGCGCACTCGTTAAGTACTACGTTTACGGCCAACTATCGGCCAAACTTACGAGCGAAAACTCTGTATCTGTGATGAATGAGGCTTAACTTCAAGCTAAAGCTCAAAATGAATATATCCCCATCTAAGCTTGCAGAAAAGCAGGCAGTGTGGGTTATGTAACATAGATAAAATATGTCTACTATCGCCTCTTAGTCCCAACCGTATATTTCGGTTTCTTTCAAGCTCTACGACCGCCGTATTGGTCGTACTAGTATATTTTTGATACTGGATTCATCTTTGTCAAAAATTCCAGAGGTGCACTGCGAAGTTATGCAAAACGTTATACAAAGATTTATAATAGTACCGATCATAAATCAAAACGAGTGGAAAGTGAGAAAGTGAAAAGTGGATTTGTAGACTGTCTACCACTCCATTATGGATACACATTGTTTCCCGAGAGAGTGATATATTGCTCTTGAAATGAATACCGTAATTGCTATTGTAAAGTAACCGTAGTTTCATTAATGCTGGAGTTAATGCCATGCTGTAACGAGCTGAAAGAGAAGTTTGATATTTTCAACGCGTGTTTGCGGACAGCGTATGGAAAGAGCTGATGTGGGGCCGGAAAGAAAAACAGTTGAAAGGTAGCAGGAGAGGATTTGATTACGAGGTTTGTTTGTTCTCGTGCATTCCGTTTCAAAGTGCCTTTTGATGTCCAAATCAAGTTTACAAAGCCGCAGGCACATCTACCACACTTTTGTTGAGCAGCACCATGCAGGTGATCCAAACCATGTAGTACATATTTTAATATGAGTTGGTTGGGCTAGTACAATTGGTATGCATTTGAATTTACATAATTAAACATTGAATCGCATACAATTTATTGCTATTTAATTTAAAATGTTCGGTTTATTAAAATCCTTTGACGTTAATATTAAAGGCACTGTTGATTAAAATCACAAAAATGCAATGTTTCAAAGTCTACTAAAAAGGCGAAATAGAGCAATGCTATTCAAACTAAAAGTGCTTTTTGGTAATTTGCTTTATTCGTTATTAATAACCTATACTGATTATGCAATTTGAGCATAGCCCTTAATTATTTTTTTTAATTGTTGAAAAGAGGGACGGAAGGCTTCTACGGCCTGTGTCATTGTTGTGCTGAACTTCCGGAGAAGACCGCGTGCTTTTAAAGCCGAAGTTTCGCCTAACATGTTGTGAGTTGCTATTTTTGCCCAGCATGTTGTAAGATTCTTCTAGGTTGCTATCCACGGAATCCAGGCATAGCAACCTAGAAGAAGCTCACATGTTGGGCGAATCGTTGTTTTTAAATCACGTGGCATTCTCCGGAAGTACTCCAATGTTTAAAATATCTGCAGCACATTCAAATATACAGAGGAAGAGGTACAAATATGGAATGCCGTATTGTTTTTAGCTGCTACTATCAAGCAAATGAAATACTACATAATGTGGAGTTACGTCAAGATTTTAAGGAATCTATGGAACATGAATTGCATAACGTGTTGAAAATGTAGAAAATAAGCGCATATTTTTTTAAAGAAATTGATTTTCCATTGATTTGATTTGAAAAGTAGGGTACCAATATGGAATACTGTTGAAAGTTAACCTCAGTTAAAACTATTTATTAAAATTATAAAGCGAAACTTTTCTTATTGTGGATATAAAAAGAAAAAAAAATAATAAACACGTAACTTTTTCTTGTCTTTCTTCATTTTCACTAATCACAATCAGCATGTGTTCACGATTCGTACATTTAACACAAGACCTTGATCACATTTCCTAGATAAATCATAAAGAAATGACTGTGTGTTTCCTGAGATATCCTATCCAGTGTCTTTTCATTAAAAGCCGCACCCGCAAGCTTCCTATACTGTCACTTAAATATGATGTGAGGTTGTTTCCTTTTGCTAGCTGATGTAACATGGTTCACAAACATTTTTCACTGTATCTCGGAAATGTATAAAGCTATCAATATGAAAATGTAGGATATATCAAGAGTACTTAACTAAATATGCTCTGTAAATTTTCATTTTACTAATGCGTATAAAAAGTTTTTAAACAAAAAGAAACTTATTTCCCCATAACTTAAAATTTTGATATAAATGTGCATTTTTCTCACGATTGGCTGGACCAACCTCGTTGAAAATATGCACAAACATAATGTATGCAAATGTGAAGTTTGGTAACTAGAAGCATTTAAAGATCACTATTAGTTGATAAAATGAATTCCAATAAGAAGTGAATATATATATTTGCAAAATTTGAAAATTAATTTCTTTTCAAGCAACTAGTACAGATATATTATTTTAGTTCCTAGGATAGCATTTTGTCTGCAGTTTAAGTAAAAACAAAAAAATTCAATTCCACCAATAATTTATAAGAAAAATACATGATTATTCTCAGTGTTTTCAGTTTTTTTACAAGATTTTATTTTGGTTTAATTTTTTTAAAAAACTCTTTATGTGCATTAGAAAATTAAAATTTATATTGTTAAGTTTTATTAATGTTTCTCAAAAGTTTCAAATTAATAGCTTTAAAATTGTCTGAGATACAGTGTAAAATGTAGGTAGATTGTTGCATTAATTGCGTTTTGCTGGTTACCTTAAAGAAATTGTTCTTCATTTAAGATCATATTGAAATAATTGTTTTTCTATTTCAGAAGGTGCCACTGTTTTTACCCCAATTTTAGTGGAGCATCTCATTTGTTTAATTTAGCAACTAAAACACTATACTTTTGTTACTTTAAATATTTGCAATGTTTTATTTCTCTTATTTGTTTTACCACTGTGTAGTCCCTACATGACGATTACTACTATTCCATATTAGTGGCACCGTAACCTTCCAAGATTCTAACCTGAAAACATGAGGAAACGCGCATGAAATACAAACAAATAATATATGGCAGTGCTTTCTGGTATATGTACTACAGCATGGTGTATGATTCACTTCGATACAATTAATAAACGACACATTACACCATAATACTTATTTACAATCAAACATTATTGTCTCGTCAAAAAAATTAAAATCTTTGAGATTGCGAAGTATGACTTCCACTACCAAAAGAGCTGCTTGTAATGGCATTGTTTCAGTTGTTGCCATTTTTTTTACCTCTATCAGAGTGCAGCTCCTACAGGCTAAAAACCTTAGTATTCAGTATTAGTACCCCTAGTCCATATTTGTCTCCTTTCCTCTACATTTATTATTTTTATTGATGTCTATCATCAGGCAACGAGGCAATAACTAAACAATCATCATCCAAATTCAAACATTATAAATTTCTGGCAATCGTAACACTCTGGGGGAACTGATTCTCTCTCTCTCTCTCTCTCTCTCTCTCTCTCTCTCTCTCTCTTTTTTTTTTTTTTTGTTTATCTCTGCTTGTTGGTGTAACTTTTTTCACTAAGTCATTTACCACTTAATGTTATATCACAGCTGGAGAACTGAGTTTGCACTTGTAGACTGGGACATATCTTGATTTGAAGCGGATGCAGTTACAAATCAATCTGCAGAAAGTGCTGGAACTGAGAGGATGGCAAGGCATTGCAGTGAGGGCTTACAGTAAACGTTTGTGATTTCTGGCTTCATTCCATGATTAAATTCCTCAGAAAATAAGGGAAGAAGCCTGAAGAAATACAAGGGAAGATAAATGCTGTATACGTTCATGATACATCTTCAAACTACCAGGAAAACTTTCAGGCCAAGCAATTTATACAGGGCCGCGAGTTCATTGAAGATGATCTCCACACAGGGCATCTTGTAGAAGCTTTTCATAGAAAAGTTGAAATATAATTATACAAATTGGTTGTGTCAAGAACAATGTAATAGTTCTGAATTAGACCTAAACTAGGACAATTTTATAATTATTCATACCCATGTGATAATGTCCAAAGGTCAGTTTCCGATAAGCATCCCAGGAGAACAGAATCTCCTCCAAGAAATGCTGATGAGTTTTCTCAAAGAAAGTTACTGAAGATGAAACACTGTTTCTTAACTACGACTCGGAAACCTAACAATGAAAGCACAAGAGTTCTCACCTCCAAGTAAATTCCATGTGTGGCAGTAAGCCAAAAAAGTCATGACAACCACAGAGGGTGTTTAGTTGTTGAAACTTATAATAGGGAAGCCCCAGAATCACTGGAGAAACCCAGAATCTGACGTCATTAAGGCGAAACGACGTAAAAGTCTGACAGTGGATGTGTTGCTGCTTCACGACAATGTAGCTTGCCACAGATGCCGAAATGAAACAGCTGTTATCAAGGATTGTAGGACTTGAAACTTTGCCACCCATCCTATAGTCTCAGCATTTATTTCCTTATTGTAAACTTGAAGAAATGCCTTCGTTGGGATTGCAACAGTGATAGGGATAACGGATTGATTGAATTTAAGACATCGTCAAATTCCGAAGGAGTTAAATCACTGAAACTGAAGTGGATTGAATAGATGGTTGTTTAGTGAGAGGAACCTCACGTAAATAAACAACTTAAAATGCTGGAATCAGGGATAATGCTACGGATTCCTAATACCGAATGTCATATTTTTGTTTTTCATCCCAAAAAGGCCTCCTCTTCTTCATCATTATCGTCTTAATGAACTAAGGTTCCGATTCCTTTTACTCATTTTTTTCAAAGTTATCTCAGTTTTCCTAGTACAAAACACTTGCATAGCATTGAATTTGGCATACGTTCAATATGTTTTTTATAGTTAGTTTTTTATTGTTATATTAGATACATGCTGACAGTTTAGTTATCTTCTTTTGTTGCTACTTACATGGTCATAAAACGCACATCCCATTATAAAACGTAGGATCTCATTTCTGCAGTTTCCAGTCTCTCGATGTTGTCCAGTTTCCACAGTAACGATTGAGCTATATAAGCTTAATGGTATTTCTTCCCTTACTTGCACTTTGTATCGTTCCCGAAAAATATTTAAGTTAATTGAGTTTAAGGTTTAGATTTTGATGTTTTGAAAGTCAACAGAAGCTATCTCCATTAAATGCTATTAATGTAAAAAACGTGGAAAGAAACCGGGAGAAGCGAGGGGTGTACTTAACTCTTTACATAAAGAGCAATTCTGCAATTACGTCCAGATTGACTGAACACTCAAAACAGAAAATTAAATGAAAGACTTTATGTACAGGATTTTACTTGGTTTATTTAAAGACGCTTCTTTAACATCTCAGGTTATCAGTGTCCCATTCAATTCAGGGCGTAAAACGGCCGATAAAGTTTGCTCAGAGGCCTCTTCTTTCAGGCTTGAGGTTCTTTTACCTGCCGTAAATCTACGTATGGGATCCATGGCTTTACTTCCCTTCCGAAGGAAGCCATGCGTAGGATATTAATGCCAGAAAAAAATCCATTGACCCTGACCAGGACTGAACCGCGATCTTGGGTCTACGAGTGAATTATGACTACCACTAGGGCACCAGGTTCGACACTGTATAGGAACTCACTATAGTTGTTCGCAGTGGCCATTCGTTTAAATTTAATTTAAAACTTCTGAAACGCTTTTAGTCCACTGATGATGCTAACACCGTGTCGGCGAAAGCTGTGGCTTTAAATTTAAATTTAATTTTGGCCAGGGCTCATGGCAAAATAGCCCCGTAATAGTTTAAAGACGAATTAGATGACATTGAAAAAAGAGGATGCAGTAGGGCCATGCTACTGATATCCGGATCATGTTATTGACGCAGTAGTTTGGCATTTATTACAGGAATGAGCTAGATAGAGTTTGAAGGTTATGAGCATCTCTGAGGCCCTGGTGTGCATTCTTATTAATGTTATTAAATAAAGGTGGTTTTCCTTATAGTTTATCAAAAGCATACACACACACAAGGTGGTCGCTGTTACAATAACAGAGCAAAAATAGGGTTTATTTACAATGCCTTCTGTCTTTTGTTTCCTAAGCGAAGTCTTCGCAATAGATAATATTTAGTGTGTTATTTTTGGCCTGCGCAAGCTGCGCGAGGACAAGGCCGCGCCAGCTGTCGGTTCTTTTAATGAACAAGATTCTCTAGCAGGTAAACAATGTTGGTTTCGTTGCATGATGACGATTAATCTGTTTTATATTATTTGTTCATCTACAGTCACACATTTTTGACATGAAATTGTGTTCACTCGCAACAGCGCTGCTTCAGAAATCTTCCAATTTCTGCCTAATAGTTCTTTAAGATTCTCTGCAGATTTTATTTTTTCTCTGTTCCAGTGGCAAAATATAGGCACAGCGCATTGCAGTAAACTTTATTCCATTAGCACATTGTAATCGTAACATTGGCATACCATTAGTCTATAATAAGCATAATAGAAAGATAAGAGATAACTGACCTCTTAAAACTACACAAAGACAGAAAGAATGCTTGCTTCCCTAAGAGCAAACTGCGACTGACTGTCCATGTGCAGCTATCTGCAAGAGAATGCTGTGCTCAACTGCTGGTGCAGACAAAAATAAAATATCTCCGTACATAATTGTGTAATCAGCTTCTGGTATCACAAAATACGTTGATCTAACAATGTTATAAAAATAAACAATGGTTTCACAGTTTTCAATGTAGAAAGCCGATATTTGTTTATATTCACTCAAAAAGGACAGTTGCTATGTTGATACAAAACAAAAGGTATACTGCTAGTTCATAAAACCTTATACAGAGGGTACCAAAATTGTATACACACTACAAGCAAAGAAAAAACTGTGTTAACATAATAAAACTAAATTCACACAAACAGAAAATGATGAACACTAATCATCTTAGACTTTTACACTTACAACAGTTGTTCAAAATACCCACCATCGGCGTCGATACACTTCTAAGTACATTGAACTATCGATTGAGCAACATTTGCGAAAGTGTCCTCAGCGATTGCAGCACGTGCCGTTTCAATTTCTTCCCGAAGTGCTGCTAGTGCAGCTGGTTTTCTCGGTATGCAACATCCTTAAGAGTCCCATAGGTAGAAGTCCAACGGAATTAGATCCGGAGAACGCGGTGGAAACTCAATCGGACCTCTTCGTCCTATCCAGTGCCTTGGATCCAGTGCGCGGAACTTGTTGCTGTGCGAAGTCTCCCAAATCTGCCCTTGTGAACATCGCATACGTACCATGAGTCTCAAATTTGTCTCGAATGCGTGCAATTGCTACTCGCGGTGACGGTTCTGTTCTGTACACACGTTTCCATTGCCTTTGAACTTCAACAAATTCTCGATTTTCCAATACCATTTTAAAATTGCTTTTCTCTATTCAAAAGATAATCTTGACTCCATTTTGTTGTAGCAACGCTAGCATAACTTAATGAGTCACGTCTGTTTACAGAACATCACCCGATAATCTTGATTTCATTTGTTCATTGTTGATTTACCTGTCACGCAGCATCGCTATCATAATGTATGTGAGTCACATCTGTTTACAGAACATCATACTACACATTAATGTTGTTTTTCAGTACAACTTTGAAATATATTAAAAAGATATCTACCATGAAAGTGTGTACACATTTTTGGCACCTTGCTATATTTCAGGCATAAAAAGCATTAAGGCGGTGATCCGGATACCTTATTCATCATAAAAGTTAATTATGAATTTATTTTTGCTTATTTTTATAACTTTTATTAAACTACAGGTAGTGAAAATAAAATATTGTATACAACACTGTATAAAAGGAGTTACAGAAAAACTGGAGCATCCGTTCCAAATTTGAGGATCTAAATAAAATTGCAATAAAGAACTGAACGAAATACCACGCGTTCTAGCCAACTATCTGCTGGAAAATTGGATGGCTTTTAGGCAATATTTTTAAATGAATAAATAATTTTAGCATTTTTATTTATAGATATAGGGCATCCAGGAAACGAGAGAAAAAATTTTGATAAATATGAAGAAATGTCCACAAGTTGCTCCTAAATACCCTAAATGTTGAAAACACTGGAAAGATTGTGCCATTAGATTTGGGTTTCTCGTCGCAATCGGCAGCCAGACACTCGAACAAGCCAAGCAGCAGCAGAGTAATATATTCAGGCAGAATCAGCGAATTGCAGTTGAGCTACCCTTAACCTTGGAATCACATGGTGCAATGTGTTGTCACAAACCACAACTTCAACATTAGAGGATTGACTTAATTAACACGGTGTTTCATTTACGTACGTAAATTCTGTAGCTGTGAGTTACCACATGTAAGCCATCGTTAAAGCAAGGATCGTTTTACGTGACCTAAGCTCGTTGTTACGTATACGTACAATTGCCGGGCTCAAAGGATTTACAGAGAGTGCTTCCCAAATAGACAATTAAGCCCTAAGACTTTTCTTGCTAATGATCGACAATAGAGACCGATATTATGGCAGTGAGTAGGCACGTGACACTTGCTTGGTGAACGCTTACCACAGTTGGAAGAGTAAACGTTGAACTCAGGACCAATGCAGCTGTGGGGTGATATCAGGGTCTATTCCACACATGTATGATCTAATTTATTACTAGCGTATTAGACAAGCATGCAGTTGTAGTTTCTGTTCCATTAAATAATTTACAAAACTTGTAAATTATTGGTAAATTTACAAAACAAGATGGAAAAACAGCTATTTGCCACTTTGAATTAGGTTATGTTCACTCATTAGTAATAAAAGGTATTTTAGAATGGTTTATTATAATTTTCATAATATTTACCTCATAATATCTCAGAAATAATTATCATTTAACAACTTAAAATTTATTTTAGTGGGAAAATGGCACAGATTCATTTACCTGAGGGTATCCTACTAAAGAGCTAAATTTTTTAAAATGCTTTGAGGCTTACAGATTATCAAAGCGTGCAATTTTGTTGACATGCCTTTCAGAGGTATATGATCAGAGTACAATAATATTGAACTATGCTGGGTATCAAACCAGATTAATGTTCTGCTATTGATCAACAAAGAACTTTCGCTTTAACAATAGCGAACAGTGTCGTTTATACATACTTACTCCTTAACAAGAAAACTACCTAAGAAATGCAGTGAATGTCAACCAAACTTTAAATGTAGAAAAATGTAAT
The DNA here is from genome assembly GCA_030762175.1 of Metallyticus violacea. NCBI lineage: Eukaryota > Metazoa > Arthropoda > Insecta > Mantodea > Metallyticidae > Metallyticus > Metallyticus violacea. The sequence continues at coordinate 32,263,897 of CM060836.1, forward strand.
TACTAAAACGATTCAATGTGTTCAGTCGCCAATATATTTTTATAGTAACTATAGCCACACAAAAAAGGAAAAGAAAAGGAATCTGCCGCATTACTGAAGACATCTTTGAAGATGAAATATAAATATTATCACTATATAATTATGTATAAAAATATACAGTGTAGAAACAAATAATATAAGGTCAAGAATTTGAGAGTGTGAAAGATGATCTCGGGTGCTTCAATGCTTCTATACGGGTCAATGGTACAGCTACATTGCGATGTAACGTGTGCTCCTAACTAGTTAAATGTAAGCTATTATTACGGTGGAAGTGCAGTTAGAGACAGGCTCACGGCAATCTAACCTTAAGTTATACATTGTCACCTTGAGAGCTACAGTGGGTATGGTTTATGAATGATTGGTGAATTTTAACTTCAATTAATGTGATGCACTGAAGTAATGTAATGAATATGACAGAATAAGTGATTTGATTAAGGTAAGATATCGTTTTCAGTCTCTTTAAGCATTTCTTAAAAGCATTTGATGTCTACAGGACCAGAACGTCTGTGACTATTTTGACTTTCTTTCAACTCGTAAATTCTTTGTACACATTATTTTCAGTCCGTAGATTTAATTACATGTCTTACAATGACCACAGTCTAGTGGTTAGCGTTGCTGACTGATAGCCGGGAGGCCCGGTCGATTCCCGGGACCTACTTAGAAATTTTCGAAGTTATGGGGGTCTGGAATGGGCCATCCAGTCTAGTGCTGGAAGCTGCCTGATAAAGAGGTGGCGTGCTTTGACCATAAAACCCGAGTGATATGCGGCCTGCAAAATGCCGGTACGCTCATCACACGTCCCCTTGCAATACTGCCCTCTATCAATGGAGTCGTAAGATGGAGATGAAGAAGCAGAGGTAGCCCCGGGCTGTAGTGCAAAATCAGAAGTAGCAGAAGATTGTTTCTACAACCAAAGTATAAAATGCAAACACCAACCAGATTTTAATGCTTACATGAAATACGCAAAACAAAAATGTGGAATTAACAACCTCTTAAGGAAAGGTATACAGCCCAGTGACAGATAACAAAAGGCTACTAATAAAAGTCTATTAGAAGAAATTAAAGAGAAAATGAGACAAAGAATCTCTTTGTAAAATTTACTTCCAAATAAGTTTACATCTTGAAATAAATATCATTTTAATTTAAAATCTAGCACTAAACTTTATTGATAGCTTTATTTATGACAATTTCCTCAGAGAAACGGCAAAGACATAAGCTTACGAATAGGCTGTTAAATTTCTCTGCTATTTACATCACAAATTTTGAGATCTAATCCTGAAGTTTTGCAGAGCATATCTGATTATGCACGCATTTAGCTATGTGAGCCAAGCCAAGCTAAAACGGCAAATCTCTACCTCAATTATATTTGCAATACCTGCTTGTGCTATGCTGTAGACATGTAGCAACAATGTGTTACACATTTACATAATTATGTCATAACGTCAACGTGTGCCCTGAGAGAAGATAGGAAGGATTGTGTGAGCATTAGTATGTGTAGGGAATACGATTATCCTGTTGACCATATAACGATCTGATTCTGAGCTTACTAATTCAGTCGCTGTTATATAGCAAGCAAAAAAACTCTCTCCAAAAAGTGGGATGCACTACAAAAGGCAATTTGGAATAATGTTCATTTTATATTTTTTATGCTTTCCCTAAAGACAAGAACAAATGGACAAATTAACTCTAAATCTTTCCTTAAGTAAGCAGATTTCCATTATTTTAATTGGAAATAAAACGTTAAAATTATTTTTTTTTACGAAATTATCACCTATAAAGCTGAACTCATGTTGGATTCTGTCTAGGGATACGTCTCTTCCTTTAGTTTACCCATTATTTGTTGTTTTAATATTCATTGCTTATCTACCTATAGAAATCTAAAGTATTCAACTTCAAAGAGTGCCAATGCACAGGTACAATGCAATTCCACCTATTTTCGCTTATACCGGATGTTCCATTCATTCTGCTCACCCCAAAACACCTTTTTTCTAATGTACCAAATAAAACAACTTTTCAAACTAAAGTTTTTTAACATCATGGGGGAGTTCTTACTGAAGATATACTTTTAGAATCTCCATTAACGTAGGAGATATAAGATAGGGTTTGGGTATTTAAATGGCAACATGTAATTTTATTCAATAATACAAATACCCTCACCGAGAACTATTCAGAAATGTATGCGAGTTTAGTCAAAAACAATAGATATAGAAATGACAAATTTATGACTCCTTTTATTTAATAGAACTACAGTGAGTTGAATAAATAATTTAACCTCTTCAATAATGTAATCTAATAAATCATTATCTGCCAACTTGCATTCTCCGTAGATGAACAGCAATTCTACTTTCTCTTCGAGCGTGTACATCTTGTAAGAAACAACTTATCTGATGATGATTACAATACACTGGTATGTAAACTACAGCAAGAGAGGGAGATGAGTTACATACCCCCACTTCCCTCTCAGGGCATCTATGTTTATAAATCAGCAATTACAAACAAAACGCAGAACTCTACTACAGTACTACATTGGGTAAATAATTTGTACAACCAAGGCATTAAACAGATCAGATTTTTCAATAACTGTGCACCCTTTACCGTTTGCACATCTACTGTTTTCTTGACTGTGAGATACATTTCTGAATAGCTCTTGGAGAGGGTAAATGCATTCTCGAATAAAATCTACACGATGCCATTAAAAAAAACACGAAGTCCTATTTTGTATCTCCTGCATTTATGGAGATACAAAAAGTATAATCTTGGTAAGAACTCCCTCTGATGTTAAAAACTTTTGTTTGAAACATTTTTTTTTATTTGAAGCACCAGAAAGAAGTTATTCTGGGTGAAGAAGATAAATGGGACCCCCTGTATAAACGTTGAAATTACGAGGGCGGTCTGAAACATTATTGAATTTATTTTTTCGCCATATTCACCTTTAAGATCTTATTCCACTATGCCTCATAATCGTTGTACCATCTATAAATGGGTACCGCTACGGTTGGCCGAGGACGTTAAGACGCGGGTTCGTGAGCGGGAGGTCTGGGTTTTGATTCTCACCAGAACGTCCTCCCTGGTTTTTTTCAAGTTTTCCTCAGTTCTCATAAATGGCAAAAGCCGGGGATATATCCTAAACCTAGGTCTGGAACGCTTCCTTCCTTAAATAAAAAAAAGCCTTTATCATTTCATCAATTGTATCACCAGTGTCCACCGCCTGTGATGCTTCAGTAGTAAAACGGGCGCTAAGCACCATAAAAAATCATTGAAATGTTTTTCTGAAAGGTCTCCAAAATATTCTTCTAAAGCTGCAATCGGTTTTTGATTTGATTAAAACGCTGACCAGGAGGAAGGTTTTCAGTTCCAATAATTTATGGTATTCCCCGGTTATGGTTTTACTATATTAAAACAATACATTACCAAAATTCCTTTAGCTAATGTCTTAAGACTTTCCTAAAGATGGAACCGATTTTGACTTCTTTGGCACTAACCAATCGCCGTTTTAACTGTTCCGATTCTAGTGTGAAATGGGGATTCAGGTTTCTTCCCTTCTTACGAGTAGCACTCTGGCGATACTTTTTGATTTCCTGCTAGCAAACGTGGCACCCATCTCGAGCGAAGCATTTTAATATACAAAATATAATCTACGCGTTCCTTTGAAAAACCTGTCTTAGTAGAAATTTCACGACTTTAACTTGCTTTAAGTCATCTAATAGAATCATATGTTTGTTCAAAGAATTCTTCTGTCTGCTGTTGTACTTTTTGTATCACCTTCTCGTGGATGCAATCATATTTAATTTCAGTAGCGTACATTAAGTCGTTGGAAATGGAGGACAGTCCCATAAACGATAATAAATTTGGGACGAGTTTCCTTTGGCATTAAAATATGATGTGCAATTTATTACATTTTATGGAATATTTACAGCACTTCTGCTTTGAAAGCTGTATTAAATAAACAATTTGAAACAATGACTTAATGTTTCAAACGAATGCTTAAGACAAACGTAACTTGTTCAAAATATTAACCTTATCGATTGCGCAACCATCTATGTTTTTAGTAGTGTTTAACGCCCGGTATTACTACTGCGACACTACAATCGGTGTACACTGATGATACATGAGATGAAATGATATATTGGGAGAGGATTTTTTAAGGAAGGAAAACTTCCAGGCCTGAGTTTTGGGTACCTTCCCGGCATTTGCCATTTGTGAGGACTGAGGAAAACCTGGAAAAAATCTCAGTCAGGAAGGACGGCCCTGGCGGATTCGAATTCCAGTTCTCACGAGTGCGCGCCTTAACGACCTAGCCCCCACCTATGCTCAAACTGCTCCCTCATACATGCTATTTCTCATTGTTCTGCATTAGAGAAATCACGGAGGATCAAAATTTTGAAGGACGAGCTGCTAAGTCTAAAGAATGGGAAACAGTGGTCAATAAAATCAAAAACTCGAGTTTAAAGAACATAATGACAGAAAATGACCAAAAACTATAATAATACAACTAATTGCTTTGCACTGTGAAATGTGCATACTTTTATTTTTGTAAGCGTTGACAGTCACTAAACAAAAAGCATTTCAAACGAAATGGAATCATAGTCTTCGATATTTCGATGACAAACAAATTGCAGGTACTTTTCGAACGCACTGTACAACTACCCGATTCGGACATATTTTGTCATTATTAACCAGTTACTTAAATTTTTTTCATAGGATCTCTTTCTGATTTACATTCATTTCTTGTTTCAAAAGAGTTTGAAGTTAGTATTGGCCAATGAATAAACTAAATAATTACTTCTCGCTTGGAATGAATCACCCAGTTAGTTTTTATTCTAGCAAGGTACCCGTTTTAATGCGACCTAAAGGGGCTATTAATTAGGTAATCCAATTTTTACCTTCTGCATATAGTACCCCACTTCATCTCTGGCCACTTGAGCGAAACTGAATTTGTGGTCTTCCTAAGGACAGCCAGACTTAATTAATTAAATCACCGTTTTGCGAATCTTTACTGTTGTTAAAAATAAAATGATTGAACCAGCTAAAACCGACTAGAACCCTTTATGAATGCATATATGACAATAGTTCCTGTTTCAAACCTTTGGCGCTATAAGATGCGTCATATACAAATGCAATGAGATAACACTGCAAGCTGAACTAGGATAAGTCTGCTAGGTTCCTCTCTGTTTACGAGCAGCTGAACAAACCCAGCTTTAACGGCATTTACCGCGGCGCAGCTCAAAACATAATCTGGAAAGAAGAGGATTCTGAACTTGCGTTCGTTAAAACATTTAGAGGAAGTGTTTCCTGCAAATATCTCCCAACTGGTATGGAGCATGCCTCTAGCGATAAAAGGGCACATAACAACTTTCATGCACCGTCATCGCATAATGTTGAAGGGTTGTTCCGAGGCTAATCTTCAAACTGAATTTCTAATACTATTCCAACGCAATGACAGATAAGAGAATGCTTACGTCAGAAATCTTGAAAAACCATTTTGAAAACACCTTCATGACTCGCACACACGTAATTTTCACATCTGGATAGTGACATTTAGTGTTTCATTTTTGCACTAAAATTCCCTACTAGGCCATATTAAATATGGGGTATTCCAATTATTTGAAAAACGATGCGGCAACAGGGTACTGCATCGCAGGTAACCATCGCTCAAGACCAGCTGGGCTAGTTGAGGCAAGTGGGTGGTGGTTTACCGAATTGCTACGTTGGTCTTGAGTCTCACACTTCATCAGTACCGTTTGAACAGTAAAAGAAAGTATATACACAGTATAAAGTCTACTAAGAGTACTAAATGACAAATATATAACACCATATCTCATTAGCCTCCTCCATAAGTGTTTATTTGTATTTGTATGTCCATAGCGAATCTGCTCGTTCTATCAGGAGGTTATTTGAAGAGAAATTTCCAATTGATCCAGTTTTAAATTGCGATATGATTCATAAATAATAAGTATCTGCACATTTTTTTCCGAATTAAAGGATAACGTCCATTTAGATCAATTTAATTTTTCAAAGGAAATTAAGAAGGATACTTACACAAACAGGCGATATAAATGTACGGAAAATTAAAAAAGGTAGCTCCAGCATCTCCTTGCGTGACAGCGTGAAAATTTAACTTTTAAACATACTGAAATTCATTGGAATATCACCAACGACCCTTGTGCTGTCCCGAGGAATACTGACCGTGAGTGATGGATGGATTATTGACCGATGCAGTCCCAACCACCGCTTCAGTCAACAGATAATTGGATGACTCCATATATACGTAGTTAATAGCCTATTATTCCCAAGTATACAATACTTTTCGTGGAAGTATATGATTTGTTTTGGGTTGTAATATTCATTCTATTAGATATTATGACACACATTTATTATAAGTATACCTTTCTATTTTTTTCCATTTAGCAATATACTACTTTTTCTGATAACAATAGCTTAAAGTATAGCTTACTATTGGTCCAAAAGGTCATATCTTCTGCCCACAATCTACAATATCCATATAGCCTCTCCACGGGTGACCAAGGTCATCAAGACACGGACTCGTAAGCAGAAGGTATATATATATATATGCTCAAAGAGTCCGTCTATACTTCAGCCCTTTGATAGAAAAGGACTAAGCTTTGGCCAATTGTCTTCCTGTGCAAACAGACCTCAACGTGCTAACCTATCCTTAATTGACTTAGCAAACTTAGCTCCAAGTGCAGTTAACCTCCACGTTCGGTATCTGGACATTCCATTAGAATGTACTACCAGTTTTCTTTGTCTCAACAAAAATCACATATTCTGTGCCCAGCCTCGTTTGTCTTTTTTTTAATTTTTTTAGGCCGGTTTCGTATATTTTTATATTAATTATAGTGGTTTTCGTGATTTATGCTTAATGAATATTATCGACATTATAAATAGGCTTACACCTAAAAGCATTGGAAAGTTCTCTCTTTTTGGATCTGAGAGATAAAGTAACCCTCAAAAATATTATCCAGGCATTTAGAACGATTGATGACACATTAAAAATATTCCTGGTGATATTGGCCTATTGCTATCAGCAAAAATTAAAAGTGTTTTTAACAACAATTCAGACCAAAAGAAATTGTGTTCCATATCTGGGGTGTTGAAGGCGAAAGATTTTAGCATGACTGCTCTTGACAGGGAGCTACACTCGGTGGTTTAATGCACCGTTGCATCTGTAGGCGTTGAAACAGTTTTTCAGTACACAAATACTAAACGACAGTTTCCGTTTTTTTTTCCTTCTAGCAAGTACGCATGGTCACCGTCATGTAGAATTAGGTAAATGAACCCGGAAAAAGTAGAAGCACAAAAATTTCTGGAATGTTCTCGTTCGATAATGCATTCAACCACCAAACAGAAAAATAATTTCTTTTCCTGCTGTTTTACCCTAGGGATCGCATAATGCCTTAATAGAGGGCAGCTATTTAATTAAGTCATTTTGAATTTAAGAAGAATGGGAAAAAAATAAAGAATTGAAATGTTAATTAATAATCATAAATGAGTTTATTATGCAACTTTAATTATTAGTAATGCTATTAATGTAACTGTTTTTTTTTTCCATTTTAGTACAAAATAACGGAATTTATAAATAGTTTGAGGTTTATTTTACGCCATAAATTATGTGAACAACAAATATGTACTATTTCAATGAGTAAATTAGTATTTTCGTTTAAATATTTGGATTATTGTTTTAAACTTTTGGGCCATTTTAGAGATTTTTTTCTGTCATTTTAACTTTTTTAGCTATCAAACCTGGGCGCTGGTAATTTTTCTATTGTTTTGAGAGTATTTCTCATTTATCAGCCCTGGTTCGGTCTGATCTTGTATTATTAATGAAAGAGTACTGCAACAGTACGGAAAGTAATGGACTAGTAAAAGAAGAGCATACAAATGGATAAAAATGAGCAAACGTCAATCCGAGATGGGCAAGGACGTCGCTGATGAGGTGCTTGAGGATGACGTCATTTTCCATAGATACAGGTGCATTTCTTAAGAAGTTCTGATCGGGGAATTGGATATCATAACATTGTAGCGAGGTTTTGTCCTGTCGACTGTCTTCTGGGATGCCAATGACCAGTTTCACAACACCATCAAAAAAAGAGTGAAATAATGAACAGTGCCCACTACAGCTGACGCTGGAGGAGGAGCTGAAGAAACCACCACGGGGAATTGTCTAAAGACGTTCCTCTCATTCATGATAACGCACACCCTCACACAGCCGCTTTAACTCTCGACACTAATCTGAAATTGAGATCTTGCATCCCCTATATAGACCTAAATGTGCTTCCTCAGCCTATGGGGATGGGAGTGATTATAAGGTCAAAGAAGCGGCGCCCATCTGGTGTCAGGCATGCCCAAAAATGCTATTTTATAATGAAATAAAGGGGTTGATGCTAGGGCATGACAAGTGTATTAAAAGGCTGTTGATTATATAGAAAAATTAACTATTGCCCATGGCTCTACATAAACACATGTTAATAAAAAACAGAAATGTTTTACTGTATATACAGGGATCTTAGACAAGTAATTTGAGATAGGTAACCTAGAATCACAGACGTAAAATGTTGAAGTTACGCATCATTGAAATAATTGCAATTTGGTGATCAGAAATTCATATAAAAACTAATTAATGTTAAACTTTGTAATAGAATGGCTTCATGCTTGCTTATTAATTGAAATAAACCTTATTGTTAACAAATAAATAGCGTTGCTATAATGTACAAAATTTTAGGTTATACATGTTTGCACTGCATCGATGTGTTTATAAGAATTCAATTGTTTCATGTAACAGTTGTTTTGTTTCGCAAACAAAATTTGAGAATAGTTACACTTTTTTCTGGGCTCGCCGCCATGCAACTGATTTATGGATGGCAAGAATGCTGTAAAAGCTGATGAAATCTACATAGAAGGATTTCCTAATGTAAGCCATCCATGTTATTTTTAATTTCAATCTTTTGATAGGCGTTTGCGTGACCTAGGATGCTTTAAGGTGCAAGTAAAGTAAAAGTCAGTGTCGTGCTATACCCTTTGGAAACTTTAAGCCCTAGCATTTGACTCTGGGTTCCCTGTTTCAAATTACTTGTCTTAGATACCTCTGTCAATATTTCATGTATATAAATTTAACTTGCTTTTGAAAAGTTTTCAAATTAGTCTTAACATTCCTTTAAAGGCATTTACGTAGCTCCATCATCATTCTCTTGTTCTTATTCTATCTTCTCCTTGGACGACACTTCAATATTGAACATAGGTTTAAGCACAGTAGTTATGTTGTTTTATTTCATTCCTCAGGTCCCTCCCGTGGTATATTGATACATTCAACTATTTCATTATCTAATATTATCTACTTGTCAATGTGTTGCAGAGTTAGAGGCTACCTCGGGGTGAAGATTTGCTAACTTTTCAGCTCTTAAAGAGAACTATAGTATCCAGGTCTCAATAGATTTTTATATTAAGGTTTTTCGCTGTGACATGCAACAAACTCTGTACAATGTTATTATTTGCAACAATAACTGAACTTGGTCAATACAAAAAATTGTATATGTCAATAATGATTTAAGTAAGCTAAACACCTTTTTAGTAAATTCCGAAGGAATGTAGCTATTGCGGTTGTACCCATGAAACCTCTACATATGTATACACCTATAACCCAAATTTTAAAAATCACTCTAGCAGCATCAATATTTGTTTCTTCACAACAAAACTCGGTATATATCATTTAAATAAAATAAAATAAAAATAATTTCTGGAAATTATGGAAATTGGACCATTAGGAGTAGGGGCATACTTGAAAGCCGAAATTTAAAAACCGCCCTTGCGTTTTATATTGTCTATCTTGTGTAAAATAAAAAAAAAATAATTAAGTATATGAACTGTATTTATTATGATGCATATGAGTGTATATTTAACAAACACATCGTCATGAAGATATAAATGTGAAATGTAAATCTAGTATGTTAGTGAAATTTATATTTGTATGTAAGAGCGTTCTGTAATAACCTTCAGAAAACGTTTACATTGCAAGTTATTACTGCATAACATTTAAATTAAATTTAAAAGCCGATGAAAATCAATTAAACTTTCAATTATTTACTATTGATTGTGCATGTTTGGTTAGTATATTGCAATTGGTAGCATATTTTTGTTTTATTGAAACATATGAGCATCTTAAATACACAATGTGGGTCGAAACTTTCTGCTATTTTTCTCTATTTCAGTGAATGTAAAACTGATATGAAGATGTTCATAAACATCGTTACAATTAAAGTACCCACACAGTACTCTTTGTTGATCATGTCTTTCATTTAATTAATAGTATACCATTAATTTTTGTGGTTTAATTTCAATAAAATAATAATAATAATAATAATAATAATAATAATAATCTAAAATGTGATATTTCTTTTATGATGCTTATAGATTGCAAGAATTGTTTGTCCTTTAATAGCACACAGTAATGCCATAACCTATTCCATTAATTAATAAGTTCATAATTTAAATGTTACATTACTTTTAAAGTTACTTTACTAGGTGAGGAATTCGCTGTTTACGCAGCTCCTGCGTGAGGGACTTTTGTTTCACCACGTTTTGAAATATTGTAATTTTATCTACTTGTCAATGTTGTTACTTCAGTATGAAACGTTACTAGCTTTTTAGCTCTTAATGCTGTCCTAATCTCAATAGATTTTTGTATTAAGATTTTTCGCTGTGTTATACAACGAATGCTGTATTATTTGCAACAATAACTTTAGTAAACACAACATGTTAATAAGTTCAATCATGTTTTTAAGTAAACTAAGCAAATGTGCGTTTTTTTTCTTTGTAAAAGCCCTGCTTTTGTTTGTGACATTAACGCTGAATAAGAATAATAATTGTAGGGTTCAGAGCTCCAAGCGAAGGTTGTGTTTCATCCATGCGACTCCGTTTTCATTTTTATTTTACATTTTTGCAGGAAGGGGTTGTTGACGCTCCAAGGGAAGGGAGGGTTATTTGGTTGGCTGCACAATACATCTCGCACGGGGGATCCTACCCCCCAACTGCAACAGGTTCAGCCCAAACCACCTTTGTGCGATGTATCCTCACTTCAATATTGTTTTATGTATACCACGCAAGGTCTCTGCTTCCATCCCCTGCAGTGAAACGGCATTTCTGATATCATACTTACATACAGTTAATAATGAAAAATAAACAATAAGTTATAGCGTATTTTATTAACTTATTATAAAGGGTTCGTAAAGATTGCAATACAAATAATACGGTAAACATAAACGTTATTTTTATTTCTTAATGAATTAAATAACAATATGTTCTTATTTAAGTTGATTTGAAATTAATGGCAGTTTTGTAATTTGAACTTCAATAAAGTATTAATGCATTCAAAATATACATTTTAACCACAATTACCACAACGTGCATCTTGTCAATTAGCAGTAAGTTTATTTATGCTATATCTAAAGACGACAACATTTCTAAATGCTTTTCAGTTTATACTTAGTTATGCAAGACTATTTTTCTCCAAGTGTTAAACAAGTGAAAGTTTCATTCTATTCCACGAAACAACAGCCATGATACTTCTTTATTAGTTTCTTGCTACTTTTTATACAGTGTCCTAAGTGCGGAGCTTTCAAAGAAACTATAACACGTGTGTTTGCATCATGTTTAATATCCTTCACCAAGATCATGTCTATTAATTATTTCAAGCTTTTTGGCTTCATTAAAGGACAGGCGATTACTCCACTATCTATTTCTGTCTGCATGCAGTATCAAAGCATCCATTACCTAAACATTTTGTCCGTTGCTTTACGCTTTATTTTACAACACAAATGTGACATACAATCACAACATAACTTAGATCTATCAATACATATCATCGCAGATATTACCTCTCGATGATTATTTCTTCAGCTAATACAAAATATATGCGAGAAGGATAACAGAATATAAGAATTTTGCTTGGTAATCTCGAACTTAAATTGAGAAAGCCAGTGTTTATAGGTAATGAATCTTCCCCATATTAATGTCCCTGCTGGGGGTGAACCATTCAAGAACAGTGGAGAGATGGCTAGTCAGAGGAATGTGTTCATAACGTTCAACTGTTCGCTGTTAATGTTCTGCTTTTGTTAACATAAAGAGATGAACCGACTCGTAAGTATTTGAGTACATGAGGATACACACAGTGCGTAATATTTCACTTGGCAGATAAAGCCCTCTCCCCGCACATGTGAGCCATCTCTCCAGCACCCAGCAGTAGTTAGCCCAGAAGCCAGAACAAGTCACACTGCAGTGTTGCAGTAGGAGTCCCCTTCTCAAACATCAGGTTTAACCGTCTACGTTCAGTGTCTTTAAGAAGCTGATAAATGTGACAGGGAATTACATTGAAGGAATGTAAAATAATAATTAAATAATATGTTAATTATGAATATGTTGTCATCACTTCCTTTCCAGCCCTCGTATGAATATATTATTAAAGCGAATATTTTGAAATAATAAATTTTTATTTATATTGAAGTTGAAAATGAATAATAATCATTAAATTTGTTATAGACTTTGTAACTGTACATTCTAATTATAAATTAAATATCTACCACTAGAATTTCTATGCCATATTTGGTGTTTAAAATTAACTATATAAGAACGTTTCATAGGCTTTGTACTTCTTTCCTTCTCCATCGAACCACTTCTTCACATTATTCGTGTCAAGGTAGTTTTCTCTTTTTCTAAGAATATATTTCAGTAATTTTCCCTCCATCTTATTCTTACGCTCGTTTTGCCGTTACCAATGTTGCACATGACGGGCAAATATCCATTAGTCTGAGTCCATTTAGTAAAAATAAGCTGTGCTCGCCATGTGCCAATAGAGCGTTTTTAAATTGTGACGGCCATTGGTTCATATGGCCGTGTTATGTTAACGATCTCAGTTAACATGTTTTAACAGTTGCGCTCCAACAGTCGATACATGAAAGCGGCAACCATACCAGGCTTCGGGGACACGGGCCTCACTGTTGTAATCAAACGCTACATTCCGCGCCATGTATTTCGAAAAAGCGTCTGTTTGTCTCTGTCAAGTTTGATTTCTGTGAAACTGCTTCAGCAACGCACCCACACTCGCGAGACAGACTGGCAACCGACTTATAGGCATCACTACGAAAGCAACTGAATGATTTGGCACCATTTTTGTCACTAGAGAAAACTAATGCTAGGGAACTCTGGGAACTTTTTGTCCTATAAACCTAAACTTCAGATAATTTCATTGTCATATTAACTACGAAAAAGTATCCCACATATTCTTTAAAAAACATAAATGACATTTAAAATTTGCCATGGTCCATGCTCTTCATGAAGAAACCCAAGTTGAACCATCTTATAAAACAATGAGCAAAATATTAAACTGCAAACATTCTACTATTACTGCTTCCAACTAAGGTGCTTCTCTTAGGCATGATTGTCAAGGTCGTATAACGAATGTGCCGGTAGCAGCTTGTAGTTCGTTCAAGGGAGATTTTGTCAGCGTGTGATTGTGTTTCGCGTGTTGCACGGTGCTTTCATTTTGTGTAGTAAATTGTGTGCTGATTGTTCTTGATTATTATTATGATTATTATGCCATACTTAATAATAGTTTTGAAGAACGGTTTTAATGTACTATATATATGGGATTCGTGTTTAAAATAGAGAAATCGTTCGCGAACTTACGAGAGACTCCGAACCGCTTTTGGGGAAGAAAAGTTAAATGAAATACAAGAATTTCCTATGCAGATGCCGGCAATGTTTTGCCATTGAGGAGCATCATTTTCAATTCTCTTATAACACAGGTTAGTGCTTATTATCATCATCATCAGTTTTACGTGTAGTGTAATTTTATGCTCTCATTAAAAAGAAAAATACTAAAATAAAATTACTAACTTAACGCAAAACAACTCTACTTTCATCTCGTTGCGGCGGCTGCCGTTTCTCAGTAGGCGGCCCTTGACTCAAAGAATCTCAACGTTGAAAATATATTATTAAACTATTAAATATCTTAGGTTTGAAATATGTCCTTTACTGCTTTTCTCTTAATGTGTCGTTTTATGACCCGTGTTGAAAAAAACTATTCTCTACAATAAACAAAAAAGATCGTATAAATCTCGATGAAGTGTCGAAACACTTCTCAAAAGTAAAGTGCACCAGAGAAATTTTATGGCGCTTATTTAACAATATACTACTTCGGAAGTATCATAAAGATATTAGCACTTTTATCAAAATGGCATAAATAAACTTGTTACTCATAAGAAATAATGTACAGTTGCCGATGGTGGCTATTAAAACCGCAATGAAATTCCAATCGATAATTTAAAGCTTGTTTACTGCAACTGCCTATAGAGTATGAACAAGTAGACACGGAAAACTCTTAACATTACAAACCGGAGAAAAAACATTTGAAGGCAGTTCAAAATTAGGGGTCAAATCATAACACTATACTTCAAATTACGACTTTTATTTCCCAGATGTATTTGTACTGTCAAATAACAGGAGTGGGAAGGACATGTGGAATTTCAACAACAATAAATAATTACAATGACTATTTCACTAATGTGACTTCATCTTAAAATCGACCAATGAAACGAAACAAATTTTTGAATTTTGACCCATTACAGTCAGATTACTGAGTGAAATTATTGAAAAAAAATATCAATTTCGACGTGCATTTGTCTTGTGGTCACTGTAGCCAACTCTACACCTCCACTATATAATTCCTGAACACGCATCACTGATCACTTTTGTTATAAGCGGTGGGGAGCTATTCATAGCAACAAAAGCATGATGGACAATCGACAATTATGACGTAAAATGGAGGGTCTTCAAAGCGTTTTAATGGTGCGTCAAATGTGCAAATTGATCTTATCATTAGGAATTCCAAACCACAGAATACAAAGAAACATAGAGACACTTTATGTTAACTTTTTTTTCCCTCAGTTGGTATTAGAAAATTTAACGGTAGCCATTGTAATAGTCGACTTTTGTCCATTTCAATCTCACTGTTTCTGAGCAGAAGAGATATTCATAAGCATAACATTTTATACAAGTGTTAATATTCTGTGCGCGAATTTAAAATATATAATATGCTTTTACTTATTGTATTTATGAAATAGCTCTAACCTGTATTTTGCTCTTCTCTGTTGGCATTACTTACAATCGACATTCTTCTGTCACCAGCCTGCTCGAAAAGGTTAAGTACAAATATACAATTATTACAATTTAGTAGGCCAGGTTTAGAGATATATTTAAATTCTTATTTTATTCCTGAAATAGTCCTAATAAATTTTACTCAGGGGTCTGAACATACGGTAATCTCAGACCTTCTCATGATAGTATTTGTGATAAGCATGTGTGTCTCCTTTCACAGCTAATAAATTGTATTTTATTTTTAATCATAATTATGTTACATTGATTGTATACAGTTAGGTGTGTTATACAGAAAGTGGAAAAATATGTACAAAGAATTTACGAGTTGAAAGAGAGCTTGACACCAAGTATTTCACAGTGGAAACGAATGGTATCAGACACTTCAATATAGACAGGCATCGATATGGATCAAAACCATAGCTATGTTGCAATGTATGTTAAGTACTGTCACTTAATATGGAAGTGCTAAGATGTTATGGGAACTACTGTTATTAACTTTTATGAACGATTACTGCATTTAAACTTCAATTAATTACACGTATTTGTAATAATAAATTAATTATTTGTTTAAGGTACACCATTGAGCTTTTAATTCTCTTGGCCGTCCATAACATATTTGTAGCTTTGGAGTTAACGCCTTTAGCACCACAACGAGGCTTTCGAGAACACTTGCTTCTATTATTGAAGTCACTATTTTTTGACCCCATTTCTGCTCGTAAATTCTTTGAATGTGTTTATTCTGCATCCTGTACCGCCACGGGTGGCCGAGGTCGTTAAGACGCGGACTCGTAAGAGGGAGGTCTGGGTTCGAATCCCGCCAGGACCGTCCTTCCTGACTGAGGTTTTATCCAGGTTTTCCTCAGTCCTGGCAAATGGCAAATGCCGGGGAGATACCCTAAACTTAGGCCTGGAACGTTTTCTTCCTTAAAAAAATAAATCCTTTCCCAATATATAATTTCATCTCATTATCATGAGTGTCCATCGCCTGTGGTGCCTCTGTAGCAAAAACGGGGTTAAACACTATTCATGCATCCTGTGTATATATGTTGCCAATATTTTATCGAAATGTTATTAACAATAGTTATTTATCATTGAAACAGATCTGCTCTATAGCACAAACACCTCCAAAACATTATTTTCTCTAGATTTATCCTTCCCTTGATACATCAACGTATCCAGGCCACGTTGCATTACTTTGCATGCCGAAACCAGCCTTGAACTTTTGGTTACAGAGGCGGGTTGTCATAAAAATGCCGCATGCAGAGAAATGGCTGCCAATTTTAACTGAAATACTTTGAAATCGAAAGCCAAATTCACCCAGGGAAACAATACTTGTACTAACTGACTGAATTAGCTAGCCCTGGCTACCTGAAGGTATCACACATTAAGTTGCCATTGCAGGATTCCGGCTTCGATTTCGAGACCTTGAGTGGAAACTGGCAGCTAATTTTTTTTGCATGCACCTTTATAGGACAAACAGCATTTGTACTTCAAATTTCTAGGTAGACTTCGGAATGTACGGTTACACATTTCCCTTGTAAACATTAATGCTTTACTTGTAGTTAATAAATCCCATACCGTATACTTTGTTACACATCTTTATATTTTTAATATCGTAACAAAGAATTTAAAGAATTACAAAAATTAGGAACGAATGAGCAGTTCAGGTATCTGCAAACATACAGCAGGGTTTCCTGGCTGCAATTCTTTCGTCTTTAATCCCTCTATGGAGAAAATGTGCAACCATGTGTAAAAACCGTATTAAACTTTTTAATTCTCAGTCCACAGGAAGAATGTCAGCTGTTCTTTTTAAATCCCATTATTATTTAGAGCAAATTTCATCCAATGAGACCGACCTGAAATTGTTTGGTATTCAGCACGGAATTTAACGTTAAAAAAATCAACCGATGGTCCTGCAGAAATATAACCTACTTAGAAAATGTTTTCACAACTATGACTGCTGATTCCGCTTTACCACGTATTAATCTGCTCTAATTGCATGTTGAACAGCATAAAAATGGGGCTTTCTGAAGATTTTTTTCCCCCGATTTTTAAGCCTTTGCAAGAAAGACGAAAAAGTTACGGGAATACAGTAGGTAAACCCTTAGGAAAGCCTTATGAGTAGCCATTTTTGTGCATGCGCAGAATGCCGTTGCGTGTTCAACATTCCCTTCCAGTTTTAGTATTTTTGCACGATATTTCCGTTTGTTACAGATATAATCCGCTTATAATATGAGAAAGATTTCGTCTTATCAGGGAAAGCAAGTTTAACAACAATTGAAGGAGTGTTTAGTCTTCTGTTTTGAAGTGCATTCTGTACAGAACCCACCAGCCACCAGAATAAAAACACAAAATGATACGGAAGTATAAATAAGCAAAAAGTGTACTAGAAAAAAAGGGTAGGGGGAATGCATTACAAATCCCAGGGCAACCTTTTAGCGCGCTGAAAACAAGCCCTTCATGCCGCTTGCCCTTCTCCAATTATGCACCATTACAAAAATAACCTTCCTCTGTTCACAGTGTTAGGCTTTAATTCGCAGGTAACATCAGATAATTCCAGCAGCAAAATTCTCTTGCTGTACGTTAAACAAGGGCAGAGTAAACAAGGACCTTCTCTATTTTGTAAACTTTTAAATTAAACTGCACGGAAAACAAAAACAAAAATTAGGTAGGTAATATGTTACAGTTTAGTGAAAAAGTTAATCTTAGCACATTTGATATTTTCCCCCATTGTGCATATGTACATAAGTACCTAATTAATGCTCTGAATTTCTGCAATCCTATTCAACATTTTACGAAATGTTAGGCGGTGACACTGATGTTACATAAATGTACATGATGCATACATAAATGAAATGAAATGATATATTGGGAAAGAATTTTTTTTAAAGGAAGGAAGCGTTCCAGGTCTAAGTTTAGGGAACCTCCCCGGCATTTGTCATTCAAGAGGACTGAGGAAAATCTGGAAAAACTTCAGTCAGGGAGGACGGTCCTGGCGGAAATCGAAACCCAGAATTTCCGCTCACGATTCTGCGCCTTAACGACCTCGGCCACCCGCCGTAGCGAAAGAGAGATTTATTATTATTATTATTATTATTATTATTATTATTATTATTATTATTATTATTATTTATGAACACTCTTTAACATCTCAGGTCATCAGCGTCCTATTCAATTCAGGGCGTGAAACGGCCGACAAATTTTGCTCAGAGGTCCATTCGTTCAGGCTTGAGATGTTTTACCGTGCCGCAAATCTACCACACGGGACCCACGGCTGTACTTTCCTTCCGAAGGAAGCCATACTTTGGATTTTTACACCCCAAAAAAATCCACCAACGCTGGCCGGGATTGAACCCGCGATCTTGGATCTGCGAGGAGAGAGAGGCATTATATAAGTGGAGGAACATCCACATACACTGACTTCATTTCTCTGATTAATCAGACCAGCACGTCACGCACGAGAAACCGTTAATCTTCATTACGTAGTATAAGATGTTTACTGCCGGAGTGAACCAGTCATTCGCTTCATGTCAAAGAAACAGATTAAACGCAACAAATATTCTATACGATCTGTTAGAAACTGCGTATTGAAATGCTAATGTGTGTAAAATAATGTAATACAATATTTACGAATGAATTTATTCCTGTTATTTGATGTTATCATCCATGATAGAAAAATATATGCAAATAAATGAGCACAATACCAGTAAGAAAATGAACAAAGATATAATACCAAATACTATAACAACTCCGTAAAAACTAAGTAATATTTTTTAATTTTCTATTTATTGTCGCTTTAACTGCATTGGCCTTCTCGCAACGCCTGTAGCTTATAGGCTGCAATCAAACTACTCCTGTATAGTTTTGTTCACGAAGGAAGAATTTCCCAAAAGCAGTTCTACCGTTTATATCTCTAATTTTGAAGTAGTGGTAGTTTTTTATCATACGTAGGATTTTCTAACCTATTCTACCCATGGCTCAAAACATGCAATTTCCTTTTCCGTCGAATCGCGAGTGGATCCCAGCCTAATTCTTTTTGGAGTCGAAATGTCTAATCTTTTACAAATACCCTTATCTGAACCTTCTCCATAGTATCTAAATGACAACCTGTAAGGATCCCTATATCCTCTATACCTCACTAATATTTGTAATAATTGCACAAAAGATTTTTTTTCACATTTTTTTCTTCCTTTCCTTTTTTCTTTCTTTTCTTTTCTTTTCCTCCTTTTTTTTTTTGTGCTCTCATAATAAAGTGGAAGACTCTCCAAGTTTATCCCACTACACAAATACGGTACACCTCAGTATTTACAACAATCCATCTGTGGAATGTACTTCATTGCCTAGATGATTATTTAACTACCTCCTTGGTCTAGGGTTAGCATTGTTGACTGCTGGCCCAGTTGCCCGAGTTCGATTCCCGGTTCCTACTTAAGAATTTTTCTAAGTTGTGGAACACTCAGCCTCTAGATGATACTTGGGAAGGCGCCCGATGGAGAGGAGGCGTTCCTGGATCTGAGAGACGCTTGATAGGTGACCGGCGGCGTGTCGGCATGCCGATCACATACTCCCTGCAATTCTGCCCTCTATCAATGAAGTCGTAAGACGGAGGTAAAGGAAGCAGAAGTCGCTGCGGCAGGCCAAGGCTCACCCCGGGCTATACCACCAATGAGATTACGATCATTTAGTATAATTTCTGTTCTTTATCTACCGAACACAATATATATATACTTTTCTTCCCATTTATTTCCAATTTATTTTAGAGGGTCCTATTGCAAACTTCATTTACATCATTTTGTAATGCTACCCATTCAAATTACTCCAAATTGTTGTATACACAGTGCAATCATCTACAATAATCGTACTTAACACCTAACAGCGGAAGGCGTTTTATTAATAAAGGTAAGAAAGTGAAGTGGGCCAAGAATAGGACTTTGAGGCAACTCTGAATTCACAAATTCCACTACAGAAATTTAATTTTCAATTTTGACTTTTGTGTTCTCTTTTCCACGAAATTCCGAATGCAATTGTTACAGGTCCTGGCCAACGAGTATTCATTTGATATTTACTGGAGCAATTTTTTTCCCAGTTCCTCTCGAATATACTTTGGTACTGGATGTTCCATTTGCTTATACACAACGTGAATCAGATTAACTGCTCTGTAATTATTAATTTCTTCCTTATTTCTACTCTTATGAACCGGTAATATAATAGCTGACTTCCAATCATCCGGAAGGGTGTACATATTTATGTATATATACTTTGTGTAACCATACCAGTTAAAGAACTAATGTTTCACCTCCCAACTTTACTAGAACACTTGATTTTCATTATTTCATAACTGAGTTAAGACAGTTATGACTGATATATAAAAAAGAAATCACACAAGTTTTGTAAATTTTCAGAAGTACCCATGCCCTTCTGGAGTCTCAATTACCAAACTTAATAGAAAAAATTCCACCCAGAGTATTTTTGCTGACAAGAAACCGAAACCAGAAAAACGAGTGTAACATAGGAAAGACTTAAGAGATTGATTTTCGATCAGAAAAATTCTCTCTGCAAGTCTTTAGCGCAACTGAGTGTATTTATTGTTGGTAGTATGCACAAAGCAACTAGGTTACTTTGTCTTCATCCGTACCTGCTGTATAACCCATAGACTTTGCAAAAATAATGTTCTGTATTTGTTTTATCGATTATTTGCAAGAAGTACTCCTTGATCATATTCCTTTTTCACAGATGAAGCTCGTGTTTTTGAATATACGTACTTACAAAACAACAGTAGCACGCAGTGTACAATTAGCGAAAAGTGCTTTACTCAGTCCATATTTTATACTGCTCACCGATATATAGGAGATACTTGGAACAATCAATACACCCCGCTCCGCTTCAGGACGTAGGTACGTTGTTTTATATAAATATTTATTTGCTAATAACGCCTAATATAACTTGTGAAACAGTTTTGTATGTGGAAAGAGAAACATTTATATGGAATGCGCCCCGACACAACTATTGCATGCAGTGATCTAGCCCGTTACTCACAATAAAGACAATGATGCTGGTGCCATGTACTCTGGACAAAAGTCTTTTGTATTCCCATATCGCGCGGAGACCTCTCGAGCTGGTGATCCATTTAAAATACTGCTAGAAGGCGAGGAACTCAGCAGTCGTTTAAATGTACCATTGTCCGGCAGCCAATAAAAAGAATTTATATTCGAGAGTTTAAGAGTAGCGCAGAAAGGTGAGCTTTAACTCTCCTATGAGAAACAAGGATTTCAAAAACTCATCTCCCTTGGGTGTAGAAGAGTGTAGTGCTGTAGACTCCTAGTGAAATAAGAAAGCGAAGCCAGAACGTGTAAATGTAATGTATCAGGGGGATATCCTCAGCAATGGAGCAGCCGCTTTTGCATTCAATTCGATTCGCCGGTCAGTTGGTATTCAGTCTCCAGGCAGTCGCATTCAAGTTTAGTTCCCTTCGACAACCGGGAGCTACGCGGCGAGGCAGACTCGAAATGACTCGTCGTTCGGTAAATACTTAACAGAATCTTCGCTTAGCAGAGGCGCGATGAGTTAATACGCGGACATGTTGAGATTATAATTATTAGTTCGGATTTGTGGCCCTTAGATACCTAGATCTAGCTTCTTGTAAGCCAACAATCCGCGTAATTTGGAGGTACTAATATAATATACCAGGGAGACAATTGCCAATGTTCAGCAAGACGAAGAGCGGCGTGTTTTTCAAAATCTTTTCACAGGAATTCAAATGTTTCATGCACAGAGTCCAAGCCGATGGTGATTGCGATATTGGTTATTATTTATTATAAATGATTATGAAATAAAGAAAAGTTATGGGCTATGAGTTCCGATCGCACGGCACAATTTTCATTAGCAAGTGCCAAGACCCTTTCGCAGTAGTCTGTCGACGACAAAATCAATATTTGATCAACCCCAATGTGAATACCTTATTTGCGCAGTTCTCTGACAATTTTTAAGTGCGCCGGGTTTGAGCTTTTAAATGAATTTTATTTTGTAACTTTTGCTCAGGTTCTAAAGCAGAATGCTAAGAAGCATAATGCAACGAAGGACTTGACTTATTTGTTCTTCGTTAATTCATTCAATTCATTGCTCAAGATCAATATCAGTCATGGTAAGACAAATTCACTACACACCTGGTTGACAGCAGGGTTACTAAAGCGAAAATGTATGCTGTAAGATTAAATGACATTTTTTCTTTCCTTTCTCTCAATTATATGTCACATGCCAATTGCTATTGAATAAAACATTAATAAAGACAAGAACAGACCAGGACACCGTTGGCCTGATGTATGAATTTTATGAGGAAATAAAACAATTCAGGAATTAAAAAGATGATTACTATTTAACTAGTAGAATAATAACAGGTCATCAACAAGTTCTTCCACAGTCGGGTGATGTATACAGCACAGGAGAAAGTTGGTACATTTCTTACATTCCTTCCTTCGAAACCGGTTTTTAACAGGCAATTCGCCCACCGTTACTAAGATTTGAACTTTGAAGCTTATGCTTGCCTTTGTGGTTAAGAAAGCATAATAGCTGTACATTCGGTGTGCGTCAGTGATGTCACCCGAATTCTCTTCCCTAGTGAAATCTCGGTACACAATGGCTGCAGAGCGAGTTCTCTATGACCCTTTACATTTCTCAGTTATCTTAAATATTGCTAATATATATATATTAACATTCGTTTTACTACGTATTTCATTTCATTCATTCATACGCATTGAGTATTTCATTACTAGCACGTTTATACAGTTTTCTGCTGGTCTTAAACCCCCAGTCGACGATATCACTTTAAACAATGAAGCAACTCTGCTGGATATAACGCTATTACCAGCGCCTTTTGGCCTCTATCGTTTCCTTCATTTGAAAGTGTCAGATTGTAAGTCCCTTTCTGCTTTGAAGCTTAAGCAGAGTGTTGCCACTGTTTCATTAACGCCATCTGACGCGACACTTTTTTATGTTTGTCTTGCGGGCAGGAATATTGGTAAAGCTTTTCCTTCTGCGAGAGTAACAATTCATAAGAAGTTCTGTGCACTAAAAGTAATACCGGCATTGTTTTTAAACTAATAAATTATTTTGATAAAAGAGATCCCTTCCTACTGATGTCTACGATCTACCTGAGAATTATTTTGTTTGTTTTATGTGCGTGTTTTCAATGTCCGTTTTACTACTGTAGCAAAGAGATAGTGGATATTGAAGAGAATAGAATTAATTTATATCATAATCAGTGTTAATCAAAACTTTTATCTTGATAAAAGATAAAACGCATGTATAATTTTTGGTTATAACCAATTACACTGATAATACTTGTAAAATAATGTAATTAAATGTAATAAATCAATAAGTGTCATATGAAAATGCATAGCAACAAGTTATTTTAAGAAAAATGCATTAAGTTAATGCACAAAATAATGAGATTATTAAATGCATAAAACTGAGTAAAACACACATTTAAATAAAAATATACAAATACAATGTATACAATTATAAAGAAAAAAGAAAGAGCAACATTATTTATATTTATAGAACAATTTAGGCGGCCTTAAAGTATATAATAAAAAAATAACCTATATGAACATTAAGAGTTTTTGATAAGCAAATTGAAAATTTTATTATATGTAAATCCGATAATCCCCAACTTCATTCGGTACAAAGATAGTATATGATGGAAATACAAAGATATACAAAGATGGGACGGTTTGGTAAGTAAATTGTTCCTTTCAGACCTGGTATCTAAATTACGACGAACGGACAGATTTTAAAAACAGAAGTAACTTAAAGAAGCTGTGTGAAGAATTTTATATAACAGATTAAAATAATGAAGGATATATCCTTGCGAAGTCTTAAAAAAACTTTTTTTTTACAAAATCACGGGGACATGTGCTCATATTTATGAACACCGAAAACATAGCGGACACGCAGTAGGTGCTCAAGTTAGCATATAAGCACATTGTCAAAGTTTGGCATCACTAGGGATGTATTTATATTAATTTTAGTTTGTCACTAATTAAATATTTTATTCACCTTAAGGAGTTTACATGTGTTGACATATATATATATATATATATATATATGATTCACCTGATTATTCCAATAAAGGTGAGAATGCATATACCGGTATTCCAGAACTTGTTCTCACCGCTTGTACGTGGTTTTGCTTCTCGGCCAAGACTGGCTCTCCTCCCCACTCAAGGGCGCCTACCTGCCTGTCCTTGAATTCCGAGCAGTCACCAGTATACATTCGCTCCCGAAGACTTAGAGCAAGTATTTTTGTGTGTAAATGTCATTATAAAATGGAATCCGCTCGTCGTGTTCATGAGAATTTTATTCGCTTTCTTCCTCTGACTTGGCTCCATCGGAATTTCATCTGTTGCCTAAGCTGAGAAAGTTCTTTGGCGGAAAGATATGTACTTAAATCATCAGTATTTTGCTAGCCTGGAAGAATCAGACTTTCGTGATGAGATAAAATTTTGGAGTGTCGCTGGACAAAGTGCATTAGTGTCAAGGGAGACTAGTAGAAAAATAAGAATTATTTCGAAAAGATATGCTGTCATTTTGTGCTTCATTCTGAGAACTTTTCAAATGACCCTCGTAATAAACAACTTGTTGATATTTTCGCAATTTTTCTTCGTCGTATTTTAATAATTTCTATTTTATTATGTATGCCTTCAATTTTACTGTACTTTTTCTTTTATTAATTCCTCTTCTTGTGATATTGTCGCACGATTGGTTCCTCTGTGGCATACTTAAGTTGTTATTTTAGCAAAAGTATTTTGGAACGTTAAAGATATCTTACTAAATGATAGCGTTAAGGGTAAAGCCATAACCTGAGAGAGTTACTCGTCTTTTAAATAGATTAGATGAAAAAAATTCGTGAGAAAAGACCTGATTTGTGTTGGGAGGAGAGATTTCATCAAACTTGCTCATGTTTTAGTAATAGGAGAATTGAGAAATTTGAATGGGTAATTTGAAGTATGAATTATTGAAGCATTCATTCTACTCCTCAGATTTAACTTCTTCTTTGATTTTTTTTTCTCTATCAAATCAAGAGGTAATTGCAGCTTTAGGAAAACGTTCTACACTCTTCACCAGGAAACCATTTCAGATACGGAATAATACCATTGGAGCATCGCTGGAGTAAGTGAGATTATGTTGAATAACATAAAATTCACATTATCGGCCTCAATCTGGTGCCTGCAATAAGTTAGATAAATAAAAATATCGTTAATTTAAATTATAAATAGTAGCTATCCTTGCTTAGAGCCTTGTGGTAAGCTATAGTAATATTTATTATTCGAAACGTACTGTTGGCTCCCATGAAATTAGGAAACCATCCAGCTTATGCTATGGTCAGAAAAGTGCAGTTTTCTTAAGGGCAAATTTTGTTAAATTTGGACAAATATTATGGAAATTTTAATTATTTAAATAAATACATATACTCAAATGCCTTAATACGTTGACAGTTATGCATCAACGTGATTTAAATGATCGCTAAGTCACGATTTAAATACCCTTGTATGGGTGGGTGTGACACATTAAATGACTTGTAGGTTTGAAAGTAAGAGTGAGAAGATACAAAGACATCGTCTGGCATTTTCACAAAACTTGTGGACACCGGAGGAATGCACTTCAAATGTCCTAGTTGCCAAGATGTTTTTATAATCGAACCATTGCCAACAATGAAAAAATTCCAAAACATCACGGAACAGGAAATGTTTTCCTTTTTCTAGTGTTGTGTGGGCAATAATGCCTGTTTACCAAAGAATAGCTAATAATGATACACTTAAAGAGCACAACACAGAATGCCAATGAAAGTTTACATAGCGTAATTTCGAACAGATATGGTACAAGAAAAAGTTTCAAATTGCAGTGACTGCAGCTGTCAAGGCACATTAAACGTTAGGGAGATAATCACTGCTTACAAAATAAGCCCAGTAAGCAAAAAAGTAGTAATGTTAGGGATAGGCGATGACTGAACCAAAGCGCACTCAATTCTAAAATTATACATATAACAGTAATGAGGAAGCTTAAAGATATGAAAATTTAAAGAAGAGGAAGCCAAAAAGGTAGCTGAAAGGTAATTCTAAAGAAATAAAAACATGTTTCATACAGTTAAATCATTAATATGATTATATATATATTTCCCCCAATTTCCTAAATGTTTAAAGAAATAAAAATGTGTTTTATTAGGTTAAATCATTAATATGATTATATATATATTTCCCCCAATTTCCTAAATGTTTAAAACGCTGCACGTAATAAAAATTTCAAAAGATTTCTTTGAAAGTTTCCAAACAGATTCTTAGACAAATGCGTAATAAAAGATGACATAATAGATCTTGTAGATGAAACACAAAACTGTTGTATAATTTTAAATTTGCCAATTATGAATACTTTGAAAGAAATTAGAAAAGTTTGCATTACAACTGGTTTTTTCGAAATGATTTATTATATACAAATGAAACATGCCGTATTTATAGCCACATTCTAATGGAGTAAAGGCCCAATGTTTACTCCGTTTATAACAACAATCGTAATGAGTGGGATATCTCTTACAATACACTTAAATTACAATAAAAAAAACTTTTTTTCAAGCTTTATTATAAATAGAAGAATTACATATTAGTACACTAGAATGTAAATGACTCAAATAATCTCAAAATGTCAAATCATTTGTATAAAAATTACGCTTCTAATAATTTTCACACATACATCCCAGTAATAGATCAACATCTTCTTCTGTGTTGAAAGCGTTAGAAAATTGTAATGCTGAATACAAATAAGATGAAATTAAAATTTGCGAATGGAAGTGTTTCAGATTTAAGTTTAAGCTGCTCATTTGCCGTTAATGAGAGCAGAGAAATGCCTAGAAAAATTTCACTCAAAGAGGACAGTCCTGGCTGGATTCGAACTGTTGATCTCCCATTCACAAGTCCGTGGCTGTCGTGTATGTGTTAAGTGCCCTTGCTGATCTACATTTATTTATTTACTTAGTTTATTTACCGACGCTCTTTAACATCTCAGGTCATCAGCATCGATAAATTTTGCTGAGAGGCCTCTTATTTCAGGCTTAAGGTTTCTTTAGTGCCGTAAATCTACGGCACGGCACCAACGGCTTTACTTACCTTCCGAAGAAAGATACACCTGCCCATAAAACCCATTGACCCTGATTGGGACTGAACCCATACCTTGGGTATATGAGGCAAGCATGGTAACTACTGAACCACAAGACAGACTGCTAATTTAGAGAAAGACGTTATTTTCGCTGACCACTCATCTTAACTGCAAGTAAACGTTATTCACTCCGTGCACTCATCTCAATTAATTTGGCAATAAAAGGAAGTTTACGTTTCAAACTAAGGAGAAAAAATTGCTTCTTTCCTCTGTGTGCGTGCGTGTGTGCGTGCGTGTGTGTACATTCTACCATCCCATCTTCCTTTGAACTATGGCACAAATGAAAAATCGCTTCTGATTACTGCTCTGCAATCAGTGAAGAAAAGTTACCAGCAGCAAAATATTAACAAAGTATTAATTGCTGCTAGTTTCAAAAGTTTTTACTCTGTTCAAGTGCAAGATCAAAGTTCGTCTATTCATAATACATATCATGATTATGATTATGATGATGATGATGATGATGATGATGATGATGATGATGATGATGAACTTGCTTGCTAATCCTATCACCATTAACACGAAAGTTTTCCTCTTTTACCTTCTCTCCATCTTTTCTTCTTTTTCATTTTCTATCGTCATTTTATTTTATTTCCTGTTTTTCTCAATTGGTTTTTAATATCAAAAGTTATTTAGGAAAAGAGTAAACATGTTTTAAACTATCTCGTCA
Organism: Metallyticus violacea; assembly: GCA_030762175.1. Taxonomy (NCBI): domain Eukaryota; kingdom Metazoa; phylum Arthropoda; class Insecta; order Mantodea; family Metallyticidae; genus Metallyticus; species Metallyticus violacea. Next base: position 32,291,972 of record CM060836.1, read on the forward strand.
TTAATGCTTGAACGCATTGTAAACTACCATTCAAAACAATTGTAATTTTACCATTTAATTTTTTTATAGCAAACAATCCAGAAGTGTTAATTAAAATTGAGATGTATACACAGTAAAGAAACCAGGCACAGACGGGACTACCACAGACCGAGTAAAAGTTGCAAGGTTTCCAAAAAAGTGTTTACTACAATGGTGTATTGTTATTTTTCCATCATCTATAAAGAAATTGCTTACTAATAAAATATTAAAACGACACTTTCATTATTAACATATTTACGGAGAGGATTTCATGCAATTAAAAATAATCGTACTATGAATTATTTCAGTTTTGTAAATATACAAAATGTAAATACATTAAATTGTCATTTTGTAAATGTTGTAAGATGTCACTAATGTAACCTATCATTAAGATGTCTATTTTTTTCATTCTTTTTTCCTTCCTAAAATGACATATAAATGTAAACTTTGTAAATGTGGAGAGAGTGACAATTTCATCAAATGTAATTAATGTCATTTAAGGAGAGTAAAATGCTAATTGTTCTTGATTTTTTTAGTTGTCAGATTTTTATATTCACTTAAATAATTATTTTGATGCTCCCCTTTATTTTACATATGTTTTAAATCAGTGCGATAGTTGTAACTATATTTATGTTTTTTTTTTTTAAATTATGTGTCACAGATTTTTAACGCTTTTCTAGATCCATCTAATGAAACGTAATATTGTAAATATTTGTTCTACATAATTTTTTTTCTCTAATTGTTCAGAAATAAATCAAGAAAAAGAAAAGAAAAATGTATTAGGATCAAGAGTAAGGTGTAGAGGACTGGATGGTTTTGAGGTTATATTTCTTCTTTAAATATAATGTTTGTGTTTAACTGCAACTTCTGAAAAATGCACTTTACCGTGCAAATCATATATCATTAACTTGAACATAAAAAATTGAAAAGTGTACCAACTATTTTAACAGATTAGGATTAATTTAATGAAAATGTTTGAGAATATTACGCACTTACTTTTTAAAAAATATGAATAGCCAAAGTTTTTAGTTAAGATTGATCATATTTAAAAAACTGTATATTTTTACTATTCAATGCCATTTGATTTTTTTTCTTATCAATTACTTGAAAAAGTATTCATGAGTACACCATGCAGAAACCAACTATTTTTAACAGTTTCTAGAGAATTTACTAAATTTAACATTTGTGCGAATACAGGACTTGACTTCCTTAGCATACTTAGAATTTTTACGGCCGAAAAAATCCATCGACCCTGGCCGTGATTGAACCCGCGATCTTGGGCTTACAAAGCAAGTATGGTTACCGCTAGAATATACATACAATAATGGGTGTAATAATTTGTATATTTACCCGTTTTTTTTAAGCTTGAACTTATAATTAATTCTTAAACGGCTACGTTCATTATTGTTAATTTATCTACGGAAGGTTATTAAATAAACTTAAGATCACTGTGTTAGAAATTGGTTCTATTTCTCCCGCGATATTTGGGACATTAATCTTTGCACCACCAAGTCATGGCTGCTTTTATTTCAGCACGTTTCCTAAAGTCGACATGCCGATCATAAATAAGAAGATATACCGCCTGAAGGTTCTACAATTAACCCGCAATGCCCGCACGCTCTCAGATACTGCGACTATTGGACTCCGGTACGTAAGCATCACATTTTTCGTTTAAGCCAGTGCTTTTTACGAGTGCGCGCTATCCGGGGTCTTGGCAAGTTGCCTTAGAACCCTGCACATTGAGAACTGACAGCATAGTCATCTGACGAAGAACCCGCCATTCTCACCATTTACTTTTTAGGGCAAATCGATATGCAGTTTGACACGATTTGGAAAAATCCTGTACTGCTAGAACTAGCTACTCACATCGCACTATAATGTTATATAAATATTAACATGTATAATCCTCCAAAAATACATTTTCAACTTTCTGTTCCGGCAACCATGACCTCTAAGAGTTGTGGGTAGCATAATATGGTTAATGATGGCAACAAATAACTTAAAAAAAAAAAAAAAAAAAACTGGATCAGCGTAAAAGTGCATATTATCTGGACGGTTTTCTGAAAAAACGTTTACATTAATTGATTCTTTTAATTGGCACCGTAAAGTAGATAAATGAAAAGCGGATATTATTACTGTTATGCTATTTAGCATTAATAACAGGTAAAGAGTAAAAACAATAAAAACTGCTATTAACCAATGGCCAGTAGTATAGTAATGTAATGAATTAGGATAGAATAGCTGGCCAGCAGCTTACCGGCTCCCAGCAATTCTGTTAATTTGGTAGATTCTGTAGATTTTGGAATATTAAATTATAAAGTAGTTCAGAAAGTTTATATTTTGGTTTAATTGATTTATTTTGAGTTATTTGATTATATTATTTTAGTATAGTTATTAGGAAAATCTGTAAAATAATATAGTAAGAGCTTATTGTATTGTGCAGTTATAACAATAATTAGAAATTTTGGTATATAGGCCCTAGTTTAGGAAACCAGGTACCAGGATGGCATATACAGATTTTATTTATTCAATTATTTATTTAAAAATATTTTATATGATGTTTCTAAATGTCTTATATGTCATGTGTAATTTAATCAGTTACAACATTCCCAAATTAATCTTTTTATACATGTACAAATATGGCATTTTGCTAGTTTTAGACTGTAGTTTGGTTGTCACAAACGCAACAGGCTGCTAAGTGTTTAGAATTCCATTTTTTGTTATTTCAGCACCAGATAAAGTGGTTATTCGTCAAGACTAAGCGTTGAAACAGAGTGCCAAACTCTGTAATGAATGGCTGGTATACAAAATGAAACTCTCTTGCACCCCAATGGCCCTAGTTTTCATTTGTAAAGCACTTCCTGAAAGCAGACACTTTTAACATTGACAAACCTTTATATTCTCTGCACTTAAAAAAGTGACTGCTTGTTGTGTAAGGTCTGTTTGTCATATATAATCTTACTTTGAATTATATATGTTCACATAATGAGCTAATTGCTGTTTTGTTCGAGCAGTTTAAAACATAAACATGCTTCCCAAGCTGCATGAAACGTTCAATTAATACTCCAGTTATTTTTATAATTAGATGTTTCTGAAATGCTTGCGATAATTACTGCTTTATTGTTGTGTGACATGAAGAAGCTCAGTTGGTCTTACATTAGTACGCTGCAATTGCTTTTATCTTCAATCATTGAACTACATTTTAAAGGAATAACAAATAAAACATTATTTTTATTATTAATATGCAAATCATTCTGTTAATGTTATGCATAATAAAATGAAGTTCATACATAAGATATTATTTTAATACTTAGACGCTCTTGGAATTTAGAATAAAAGAAAACAAAAACATTAAAGATTAAGCCAGGAATTTTCAATAGCTTGCGGATAGTTTGTATTCCAAATAGCAAATTTTGTTACTTAAGTAGATACAGGGTGTTCAGAAAAACCACTGTGTACTTCGACTACGGATGTAAATTACGTTGGAAGTACCATTTTTTCTAAAATCTTAACACAAGTTGGCATAACTGATTCTTCATAGATGCGTGATTGTTTTTAACATGTTCCATTGCTGCATATCATTTAACTGTTTATTTCAATTATCAGTTAATAAAGCGATATGTGTAGTGTTTAGATATTCAATTGAGGAACGTGTTTTTCTAGTTGAACATGTCTTTCGTCAAGGTGATAATACACGGATTTAGTGCAGGGGGCATTTGCTGAGAAATTCCTAGAAAACAGCTGTACCTCATCGTCGACTTTTGAGAAATCTCGAGAGACAGGCTCAGTGTTAGATGCCGAACGAACTGGGAGACCACCTAACTAAACGAAGAGAAGTTGGTGGACATTTCTGACTTTATGCGGCGGAGTTCCATCAAAAGCATTGCCAAGTTGGCATAAGGAAAAGATATGGGGCTTATAACCGCGTATGAAGCGTTGTAAAGTGACAGCAGTGCAAGAATCGAAGGAATTCGGATCACGAAAACACTTGTTAACCCATTTGCAGAAAGTGTTCTCGAATAAAATTAAGCAGGTTCAGGCTTGTGTATTCGCCTATGGTAAGTGCAAGACCTGTATTATACGTTAACACTTCATTGAAGATACAATATAATGCTATTTGAGGATGAAATTACAAAGAAGACGAAAAGAATAGGTTTTAAAACAATAGAAGCCAATAATAGTCACCGTAGAAACAGAGATACGAAGAAATCACAGTCGTATTCATTGAGACTTAATAGACTTAAAGAAATATCACACAAGAATATACTTTTATCGACTTTATCATCGATTCTCAAAATGTGGTCTGCGGAGCCCTGGGTGTCCACTAAACATTAAAGTGCTGTTAACAGAAGTTATTGTTGAATGTTAGATGTAAATACTGAATTAGAGAAAACTAAAGATGATACAAATTGACAGTGTGTTTTTATTGAGGCAAAGAAAATTAAAATCTAATTGAAGGCGAATATTTGTTTCGGAGGGAAATTTAAAATGGTTAAACCGAAAACGAGAACAACGGAAAGTACTCGTATGTAACGTCATAATTCCCTAGCAGTGGTACACAGCTCTAAACAACGGAATGAGAAGGCTGGGGCTCGCATGCTGCAGATTTTCTCGGGCCATTAACGACCATGAAAATGCTTGCTTTTCGTTCCAATTTCTGTATGAAAAAATATTGTCTGTATTCATTTATCTTTTTTTTTTTTTTTTTTTTAGAAAAAAAGTGCAAGCGATTTGGATAACACAGAATTAGAACTCGGAATACAAACGTCAGCTATTAAGCTCGATATATCACGGCTTGTAAGTGAAATACAGCATCATATATCTCAGTTAAAGATTAAAATGAGTATTGTTGTGCCAGAGTGTATTGCTTGTTGTTGTTATTATTATTATTATTATTATTATTATTATTATTATTATTACTCTTTTATGCTGTTAATGTGTTATTGAAACTTATATTATTCTAAATCGATTATTGTGTAAGAACACTACAATATAAAGGTAAACAGTGAAGAAATGTACAATTATGTGTTTATATCTTTAAAATTTGTAAACTAGTGATGAAAAATTTAAAAACAAAATATAGAATTCTAATTTAGAATTTTAAATTTGGAGTTTAATCTTAAAAATCTGTCATCCAGAAAGGGTTGAGAATCGTTGAACTAAAACTAAGCAATGCAATTAAAATGATATTTCGTGAAATTAAAAATGCATAATTATTAAAATAACTCAAAGTTTAAACAATTAGAACGGAACGTCTTTAACGAGGTGACAGTTTCTACATTTCTGTATTCTATACATATTCATTTCATTTGTTTTCAAGTGAGTACTTGATTGTTCAATAATAACGTTCTGGTGTTGATGAGAGAGATTTTGTTTTTGCATTCTCAATGACTCTGCAGTTACAGCAAAGAAAGACCTTATTAGCGAAATACAAACCTTTGCTCAAGGACATCTGAGGAAAAATGTATGACTTTATATTTATAATAGTTTAAACTCTAAGGAACCTTTATTTTATTGGGAATATAATTGAGAGAACAACTGTAATATCCCATATCCCAAAATGCTGCTTTGAGATACTTTAGGTTTTCATGTCCCATCCAGTGAACCAAAACTGCTGAAAATAAATGTTATTTGCTTGAACAAAAAAAGTTATAAAAACATTTAAACTAAGTTCATGCATTAGAAAGATCATTATTAAAAGAATTGCATGTTGTTGACTCTATTACCAGATAAGTTATATAAAATAAATATAAATATAAATTACTATTTATAATTATTATTTTTACATAAATACAAGTAGTTATTATAATAATTAGCTTTTAGAAGTGTTAAACTATTTTACATTAAGCATTCTAAACAAATAGCACGCTTTACAAACAAAATATGATTCCATGTACATTTGAAGTTTGAAATGGGTTTTGATAGCCATTTTCAACTTCTGTTCAATCTGCTATAAACACTGTGTAGATATTGTACAGATCCATCACAATAAAACGAGAATTTGCAATATATAGCCTGTTGCTTTTGAGATGTATCAATACTTGCATCCAAATTGCATCTTCAAGTTTGTTTATTTTTAATGGTGTTTTAACTACTGCGGCACCACAGGCGGTGGACTCTGAGCTAAAATGGTAAACTGGGAAAGAATTTTTTTTTAATGCAGAAAGCGTTCTAGACCTAAGTTTACGGTACCTCCCCGGCATTTGCCATTTATGAAGACCTGGGCAAAACCTCCATAAAACCTCAGTCAAAGAGGACGGTCCTGGTGAGAATCGAACCCCAGACCTCCCGCTCAATAGTCCGCGCCTTAATAACCTCAGTCACTCGTGGCGGTTTCAAGTTTATTGTCCATGTATCTTACATATCTGCTTTGGTTTTTGCCTATTGTTTTTAATGAGCCTTGTATGTTGTTGTACTCAATAGGACGATGCTTCCAAATGCATTTAAAAAGTATTATTTTAAATACCTTCTTATAAGGAACATTTTATGTTGCATTACTTTAATAAAAATCTGACAGTGTGTTATGTAAACGAGCTTTGTTTAAATTAAAAACATATTGGAATTTTTTCTTTAAAATAATTAATAATTAAGATATAAGCTTAATTATATATATTTTATAATTCCGACTCCTTTTGAACTAGCAGGATATGCTCTACCTGGTTGGTTATTGTTATTTTTATATACGACCTCCTATACTCTTTGACTACAACTTTCGGTGAACTGCAGTCTTGCTTATGGAATTTTATTTTTATTATTATTATTATTATTTTCTTTTTTTTCCCAGATTTCTATACGTTCTTAGACATCTCCATTTTGGTTTTGAAATTCTCTAATGATAGAAGCCCAGCTCTGGAGATGTGGAGATCATTATAATGAAGCACTAAAGCAGAGTTACTCGGATATACTGCGAAAAGCCATGCTGCGACCAGAAGAATGAAGAAGAAACGAAGAACAGGAGATAATTCAGGGTGATTACTAACGGCGGAGCGAAGGAAAAGCCAAAAAAGGGAAACGCAGACATAAATTCTCATCAATGAGAAGCTGTTCTATCCCTGAGGACTGTTCTCTGATAGAGCTTCCTGTGCTGCCTAATCCAGAGCTCTGATTAAAGTGCATTGTATGCGTTAAAGGATACAATAAACGAACAAATGTGAAAGGAAAAAAAAAAAAAAAAAAAAAGAATGCTTTTATGTTCTCCCCTCTCATTTACAACAATGCATTGAATATTACAAGATATGCCTCCAAGTTTAGTACCTCTATATGAATATGACATATTTCAGACTAGAATGCAGGTATAATAACAATTTGACAGTCATTTACCCTTAGCGGTTAGCAACTCACTTTTTGCAATGCCTGAAAATAATCAAAGAAAATTAAAAAGAAAAAAAATCACTGTTCTACCGGGTGGTCAAAACTGACAGAGCAAATTCAGGAGATACAAAATCCTGCATCAAAAGAAGCATAATAAGGTATGAAGATATATTCTAAGTATCTCAACATTTTTCAATTCGATCAAATAAGTATTTTGGAAATTTCTATGTCTAACCCATCTAGAAACACAATGGTTTTCTATTTCTATCAATTCCCAATTACCCATAATATATTTTCTACTCTTTACATCCCCTGCACTGCTGGCTACCCTCCATGTAAAGCGCATCATTGGTGCTTCTTCATTTGATATGCAATCGTGGATTTACACACGAGTCACGTAGAGAGTGTGCAATGATAACTTCAGCGCAGTCACTCGTGAGCAGGCTGAGAGCTATGCACAGTAACGATACCATATCCACGAGTTGTTCCGAAAGGTTGGATGCTTAGATAAGGGGAACAGGTCATGTCGGCTCTCTCCGACGCAACTGAAGGAGAGGGGTAGCGAGTCATTCAAGACGATCTAACCTGAAATTCTTGACAATGCATCATAAACTGTATCGGGGTGCCCTTGTGATATCAAAACTATGCTGTTGATCGTCCTAGAGCTTGGATTTCTATCGTTGGTTAAAGGCGACACTTCTTAAGGAACCACATAGAGTTGAGAATCCCTCTGTTTCATACAGCCACAGTAGATGATCAACATTCTCGGTGTCAGAATAGTGAGACACATTTCCTTCGGGATGTTGTCTACGATTCCTTGAAAGATACTCCTCTAGCTACACGAAGATATAGCCTCCATCAGAAAGATGGATCACCTCTTGCAGCTAGGAGGCAGCTGGATAGGATGTTTCCCTGCGATGGATAGGTAGAGATGGACCAGTACACAGGTCAGCATGATCTGACAACGCTGTTGGAGTTGTTTCCTATGGAGACATTATGAACCGGTCTTCCGAGAGTCCCGAGACAGTCAATGCAAGACCACAGTGCTGGTAAGCGAGGAAAGCTAAATAATGTTTGAGAAGGTGTCGCAGGCCGAGCATCATTCTATATCCAAATGGAAGGAGGCACCCTTGAACGTTGTAGAAGCCCAAATATTGCTTACGTAAAGTATCTAATTATTTACTTAATAGCATTTGATAGGACATTATTTTTTTCAATTTCATTGTAGTTCTTGAGCGCATCTATTTGGTCTCTATGCTAATTTTATTTCCTGCCCGATCCCTTTTTATGTACTAATCATTTTCTTTGTCAATTCCTACCACGGCGATATTTTACAATAGTTAAATAGTTTTGTGGTAAGTTCGTTTGTTTGGCCTTTTAATTAGCACATGACTTGGTTGTTAGGGGTGGCTATGACCAGGAATTTAAACTGTGGGTAAACAAATATACTGAAAAGTCAAGTTTGATAGTGGTGTAGTAGCAGTAGAATAAAAAATGTTTTGAATGGATGCTATTGAAACGGTATCGCTTCGATTTTACCCGAAAATTTCAAGGAAAGTTTCAGAGTACGCAATATACTAACATTTTAAATGTTACGGCCCTATTGCCATGGTAAATATTGTGGTATATGGGAGAGGGAGGTTATTGGCATTAACAATAATTACGTATGCACGTGTGCCAAGCGGCAAAGTCATTACTATCATGTGAAATGCACCTGAAAGAGATGGGAAGACTAGTACTGCGCGTGCGCAGAGAGGTAACTACTAGCGGTTAGCGTGGTGATGCTGATTGGAGCTTCAGACTTGCCATCTGCTCCAATGGGCTAGCTTGTAGCCCTGCATTAAGGTGATGTTGATTGGAATCATTTATCATGTAGTAAACGTGATGTTTTGAGTTGAATTGTTGAAAGGTGTTTAACGCCCGTTTTTAACACAGAGGCACCACAGGCGGTGAACACTGATGATACATGAGATGAATTGATATATTGGGAAAGGATTTTTTTTAAGAAGAAAACCTTCCAGAACTAAGTTTAGGGTACCTCCCCGGCATTTGCCATTTATGAGGACTGAGGAAAACCTGGAAAAAACCTCAGTGATGGAGGACGGTCCTGGCGGGATTCGAACCTCAGACCTCCCATTCACGAGTCCGCGCCTTAACGACCTCGACCACCCTTGGCGGAATGAAGTTACTGAGAATGATTGAGAGATACCTGGATCCCTATCCTGGCTTGTTATCTTAATGAACTTCGCTATAGCAAGTTAAGCTCGCCCCCCATGTCCAGCCTGTTGTGTTGAGAATTATTCTAATTTAGTAAAAGAGAGTGCTCTGCTACAACATAATGAACCGCAAGGTGAAACAACTTTAACAAAAATGTGTTAAATTTATTTATATTACAAGTGTTGTATATTACAGCGCAACGATAAGAGCGATACATTTTAATACACTGGACTTTTTTTCTCATTCAAAGGCTCACAGTAAATAACAGAAATGTGAGGATGATCCACTTTTAATTAAAATTTTGTTTCTAATATCATATTAACATTTGTTGTGTTTTACAGGCCATTACATTTGTCAAAAATCGACCAATTCAGATGCAAGCTATAACATATTATTGAAAGGAAAGACACATGCATAAACGAACACGTTTGAAATGCTTAAAAAGAAAAAAAGAAAAATAGAACATGGAAATTCTCGAAGATCTTTGGTTTATCTGCTACGATCTGTCATTATGATATCGTATCCCTTCCGAATGGCTCCGGATGGCGTTTAAAATCCTTTGTCCTTGTATTATTCAATGCAAATAAATGTTAACTTTATCAACTATTTACTTAACAAACATATGTTCAAAGCAACGTTCAATTATCAAATATTGGAATTTTATTTCAGTTTGAACAAAAATTAGTTTACCTGTAAACGGGTTCAAAATTAGTTCGCTTACAATCATAAGGTCAGCAACATAAATTAAAAATTAAAAAGTTTAACTCAGTTCCACATATTAAAATTTTATTTTAAATTTTCAAAACATAAAATTATCCGGTTAAACACTTCCCAAAATCTTCATTTAAAGACTTTAATAAGAGCTTTAGTGTTAGTCTCCTCTGACAACTTGAAATAAATATATAAATAAATAAATATTGAGGAAGAGGTACAAATATGGAATACTATTTTTTTTTTTTCACTCTTCTTATCAAAGTAACTAGGAAAATGCTTACGAAATAATACAAATAATAATAATTTTTAGTTGAGTAGCTTAACTTGATGACATTTTTTTATTTTCCAACCTAAACAGTATCTTTCTGTCACGTAAAATATTTGCCATGCTTTAAGGGAGCCCATCTCTATTTCTTGTTTTATCGCTTTCTGCATCGCGTGTAACCCCTGGAGGGTGATTACTAGTATTCCATATTAGTGACACTGCAACCTTCGAAATTCTAACCTCAAAACCTGCGGAAACGCGTATGAACGACAAACAAATAACATATGGCAAGGATGCGATTCACTACGAAAAACAAATGTCTTTCCTGCTGGAGGTCTAGCGGTAACCATACTGCCCTCGCAGATCACGGATTCAATTCCAGCTAGCGTCGATGGATATTTTTGGGCGTAAAAATCCTGAGTTTGACTGTCTTCGGAAGGGAAATTCAGTCGTGGGTCCTTGTAGTAGATTTACTGACGTGTAAAAGAAACTGAAGCCTGAGAGTAGAGACCTCTGAGAAAAATTTATCGGCAGTTTCATACCCTGAATTGAACGGGATGCTAAAGAGCGTGCATAAATAAACCAAACAAATAAACATTTAGATAAAATTAATAAACAATTTTTTCAATGTAATAGCTATTCACTCTCAATCATTCCTACTGTAAAAAAATCACTTCAGACTGTAAAGCTCCCACCATCAAAAGAGCGGCTTGTAACGGCCGGGGTTCATGCGTTTACCACTCTTTTGACCTCCACCAGAGAGCAGCACTTACAAGAACAAAAAACTGGCATTCCATATTACGCACTATTCCATATTTGTCATTTTTTCCTCTATAATTATATACATATGAGAGATAAGTACTTTCGCATGGTGACGAGATGGATTTCTTCATGATATCTCGCAAGATTGATGCAACATGTTTCATAGCGAGTTCACTTCTGTACCTTACTTAACTGATATAGCACCCACTTTGTACACATTTTTCGCGCGTTCAGGTCCTCCTGCAAAATGCGGTGCATTGTTTTTGCTGGAATTTCTGTTTGCGCTTCTAATTTCACAAGTATCCAGCGCAATCATCGCGTGAACACTAATCCACCACCAACCGTACATCATTGTCCATGGACAAAGGATGCCCACAGCGCGGTAGATCGACAGTCGACATTCTACCCCGTTTGAGTGGCCTCTGTCTACCTCGCGCGTGGCCTCCATTCCTGACCACTGTTGCTCACCTAGTGAACTTCGGGCCAAGCTGAGACACGCAGTTCTGCTCGCATACAGCATCTGGTGGCTTCATTCAAAAATATATTCCATACACTTTCAATGTATATCTAGGATTTTTCATGTTGTCCTTTCTTCTCGAGCAAGAAATACAGTTACCATGACTTATATCTCGTATATGTACATCACAAAAGTTCATATTAAAATTAAGTTATCCTGGAACTTAAAAGAGCGTTAATTTTTACAATATCCTCAATAAAAAGCTTACAAAACCTAACGGAGACTACTACGGTCCTAACAAGTTTGAATAACAACCAAAACGTGTGTTGCCCTATGATTCCAAAGCCCTCTCTGCCAGCAGAGAACAGAAATGGAAGCGACTAGGCTTAAAAAGATTACTTTATATTATTTCTTGAAGAGTGTCTTGCCTGTTCCAGCCAATAGCAACAGCACACAGGTAACAAATACTTTCAGCGTGGACACAAGAATGAGAATAGGAAAGGGGTAGGTATTACGCAAAAGATAAACAGGAGTACATGCACGAACGGCACACTAATATAGGTGTTACATGCTTTTTGGATGTTATAGTGCTTTTTTGTTATTATGAGAGTTGGGTTGGATTGTTACGGACCTAGGGAGCATTTCAGTAACGTCAGTATTACTCAAGGGCCATTGGAGACCCTTTTGGGAGGAAGGGAAGTTGTGAGGGAGGCACCAGACGTTCGAGATTCGTGAACAGTTAGGTAAGGACGCAGACGTATCCCCTAAAATTTCCAAAGAGTTCGAACCTTGAATAGTGTCGCTATCATACTAGACGCCGGGCTGAAACCTTTCCAAAGTGCAAGCCACCGGCATGCCGCACAAACTCATCTCGCTCTGCATTTCCAAACTTATATCGAAATTATATTAATGAAAGAGCGGAAAACCCTGGAAAGTAAATATACATTCCAGTATTCTCCTATGTGACGAGGTTAAATCATGAAAACTACTCTAAGTCAGCATGGCCAGTCCCAATCTCCGGAACTTCATAAATTCGCATTACTCTGTGCCACTTTGTTCGGTTTTTTTTTTTTTGTTATCTATAACTGTTTTTTCCCCCCTAAATTTCAAAGAAAACTTTTTAATCTTGGTAACGGGAGCAAAAAATTGTCTTTTTTTTTTTTCATATACACTGTTAATGATCATCACTTTGTCGCCTGCAGAAATTGCATAACTTATACTCTCGTTCTCGCTACCAGATAAGGCTTGAAACAGCATCATGGAAGTTCTTCTATTCTTCCTATAATACACATAGTTAGTAGCTTAGCTATGGTGGCTCACAGATGCATTTGCTCATACAAACGTATTCAGCTTTCAACATTGTGCTAAATAAAATTTCCCAACATGTGTCAAAATGTGTTTTTAGATACTGCTTAAGCAAATATAGTACATTTTACCACGTATGGAAAAGTTGTGTTAAAGAGTATATAACGTTGGAATTTTTTTACATGGGTTTATGGTAACTACACGGCTACTACCTGGTAAAGCAATAAAGTATTACGTGGATAAAATTCGTTCTTTGATACAAGTGAGAAAAATGTCATCAGGATCAAACACAAAAACATGGCGAAGCATGAAACATCTACAGAAAAAGGAGTAATACTAACGGTACTTCCTTGAAGTGGTCAAAATAATTTGTAACGTTTCACAATTTTATTTTATAGTTCACGCTGAATATACTGTAGAATGTATAATTTAATTTTAAAATGTTAGTTTGACTTTTAAAATATTATTGTGAGCTGTATTTATTTTTTACCCTGGCAAGAGTTAAGGCCATGGGGCCTTCTATTTCCCTCTAACAGGCGGGGGGGGGGCAGCAAAAATACAGAGTACAATCAATATACATACGAGGAAAAAGAAGAAATGAACGATATATACGGCATTTATGTATTACTATTTTTAATATAGTTAGAAAGTTAGAAAGTTGATAGTGTTAGAATTCTACTTGTTCTTCCATACTTTTCCTCAGTACAAGGTGGGAGGAATGAGAAGGAGAAGAACAGGAGGAAGAAACGAGAGACTAGCTGTCGTGATTCCTAGAATTGAGACAACAATTTAATCTACGTTAAATTGATTTGTTATTCGACAATCTCTGACTTCAGGAGGAAGAGAAATCCAGATTCTGAAAACTGACACGCTAAATGAGGTAAAGTATACCTATTTTTATTAAAATTTCAATTCTATTTGTGAAAATATAATAATATTATAATTATAATATTAATAATATTATATTATATATTATTTTATTGTTATATATAATATAATAATAAAATGTAATCATTTTACATTACAGTGCTTATTGATCTGTATTGATTATTATAAATTTAAAATATTAGACTTGTGCCAGCGACACTGAATTTGTTTTTAATCCCACTGCCGCCGTCTCTTGTCACCGCCTAGAGAAAAGTTGTCACCCTTCCTGCCAGGCGGCTCAAGGGATGACCAGTCCAGACAGAAGAATGAGACATCAGAGAGTCGCCCACAGCCTTCCCTTGGGAGCAGTTTCGTACTCATAGGAACTTTCTTACTGCTATGTTGGTCGTGAGGTAGCCTGTTTTCGGCAAGTCAAACTTCTCAATTATATTAGCATTGAAACTGTCCTCACTCCCTTAAAGTAGACGTAGCTCTAATAAACAGGAATCTTACTGATGTTTGCTAATGTGTATAAGGGAACTTTTACAATAATTTATGATGATGGAGAAGTCTTACTTTGGAACGTTAGCAATGTACTGGCCGCTCATTATAAAGGACACATTGTTTTAATCGTAATTATTCAAGTAATTGTTGGCTTTTCTTGAAAGTTTGAATGCCAATGGCAGTGATTTCACTACTTTGAAGTGCTAATAAAGTTTATTATATGCCGCTGTTCATGGTTAATCTTAAAGTTACTTGCTCAATCCTTATATACAACATGCAAGGCATCTAGGGCTATGGAACACCGTCAAAGTGCGGTCGTCGAGTACTGCTAAACTTTGCTCATTTTAATGGGACAGATTTTACAGAACATGTCATTAATGGTGCTTACTATTTAATCAGGAGTCGCCTGTGGTGCCTCAGTAGTCAAAACGGATGTTAAACACTATTCTAAAAAAAATCAAGTAAACGAAATGTCTGCTGCCATAGTATTTTAAATACATTTTACAACATGAACTGAAGGTGGCACTGTGAACTCAACGTCAGCGAATGCTAAAGATATTTTCTGAATCGGAAATTCTTCTTCTTCTACTTCTTAGGGTGTAAACTAGTTTAAAGCACAAGTGTAGAAGAAACCTTTGTGATACCAATTCCACCAATAACTACAAGTTACAATTCTACACACTTGTAATACATTTTATTATACTTTTATGAATATAACTCAGATTCAAACCTTTTCCTTAACACACACACACACACACACACACACACACACACACACACACACATATCTAACTACAGTTCGCAGGTAGATAATCAGAAAGCGTTTGTACGCATGCAATATTAAGCAGTATCGAACAGTCTAAAAGCAGAGTAACATTTCGTTATCTGGTGCTGAGCAAAAACCGATAAGAGCAACAACGCGCATTTAATGCACGTTTCCCGAAGCTGATTGTGCAAACAGAGGCAACCCTCACATGGCTCCAGTAGCTGATGAGACATTTGCATCATAAAGCCCATGTGCTCTTTCGACTTGCTACACTTGACGGCGAAAGACAAGTCGATTCAATTGAACTCCTTGCCTGGATAGGGGAGGACTCTGGCGCCATGCAAGGGCTGTTATCACACTCCCCTCGCCGCCTAGTGGGATTTCATCAGAGTTCTTCTCTCCCCCTTCCTACTTATCTGCGGGACAACAAAACTCCAGCGTCATTAAGGCTGTTCAACCTCTGCACAAAATGCAAACGAACCAACTACTTATGCATTGTGCCGGTATGCAGGTCTCCCTTATGGCAAATACCGTTGCATCCTTCCGCAACACAGCAGCGGTTTACTGCAGGGAATTTTCAACTTATTAGACACAACTACTGCTTAAAAATGCTTGAAATTATGACTTCAGAACTAACTTGTTATTGCGATTTAATTGGGTTTTATAGGTCACTTAAGGGCAATATTTATAAAATTATTATTATTATTATTATTATTATTATTATTATTATTATTTAGTAACAATTTATCTTGCATTTATCGATAGTTCGGGGCAGAGCTCTGCTTCTTCATGCAATTCCACGTCTCACAAATCCTTCAAACTGTATATCTCCCTTTCCATCAATGTTATTGTGACATGCCAAAACAAGTATTACTTTCATTGTTTTTTTTCAACAGATGCCTGCGAAGTATATTGAATATTTTTATTTGATTTATTTACTGACGCTCTTTAATATTTCAGTTCATCGGCGTCTCATTCAAATCAGGCCGACAAATTTTTCTCAGAGACCTCTTCTTTCAGGCTTGAGGTTCTTCTTCGTGCCGTAAATGTATGACACGGAACCCATGGCTTTATTTCTCTTCCGAAGGAAGCCATGCTTAGGATTTTTACGCCCGAAAAAATACATCGATCCTGGCCGGGTATGAACTCGCGATCTTGGGTTTAGAAGGCAAGTACCACCAGGACCGACTTATATTCAATATATTTACACCTTTCTACTTTGCATTCTTCAAAGTTTTTAAAAAGTTGCAGTTTTAAATTTACAGGGCGCCTATACCGCAGTTTTAATTTTCTGCGCTGTGCTGATTGTATGCTAAAGCAATTGCTTTTTATAAAAATAAGAATAAATAATTTCAATCTGGTTTTCTTGAAGCCTTGTCATATCGGAGGATGCTGTTTATTTTATTACTGTGTTTGTTTATTATTGTGGCATTATGGATGTGGGCACTTATATGAAATAAAATATAAAATAATTTTAGGTGCCACCCCGCATTTGCTAGTAATGGCTACGAAAACCCTTGGGGGGGGGCAAGTAAAAAGGGGGTCTTAGCTGGTATAGAACAACCGACGTAACGTTCATTAATCCGTGCCTAAGCAACCTTTACCTCCAGAATAGGCATGCACATTCATTATTAATGTTAAATTTTCCATTACACATCACGGATTATGGTTAAAATTCTCAGGCTCCCGTCATATAACCTTTGAGTCCCATTACTCGGCTGGAAAGGAGAAGATTTTAGCATGGCTGGCCTTGACAAGGAAGTTACTTTCAATGATATAGTACATTTCAAATAAGCTAATGTTGAAAGGAGGTGTTCAATGTACAAGAACATAATGGCTGACGATGAAAATGTACGCATCGTACGGAATGAGGTAAGAACTGATTTTTTCTTTCTTTCTTTCTAGATGTTTTCAAGTAAGGGACTGCATTACTTCCTCATAATGACATGTGCAGCTATTTCATTATACCATTTTTTCTAAGGAAAAACAAACAGGTTTGTAATATTAATAAATAATAATTGGTTTATTACATATTTTAATTTTATTAATTTATAAAATGTTTTAATGATATTTGTGAACTGTCGGTGGGAAACGATACAAGTACATAAACTAAAATTTTTAAAATATTTTATGTTATTTAAAATATTCATTATGTATTGTCATGCTACGAGACTTTATTAATGGTCAAATAACATAGAAAATCATTTTCGCACTTCATTCTTAATACTTTTATATTTTTAAAGCTTTTACACTATTCGAAATCGTCATTATGTGTTGTGATGTGGAGTACTAATGTATTAATAACCAAAGTTTAATATGAATCTACATTTGTTAAGTATGGAAAATATGCAGTTTAAAAAACAGTAATATTATCACTAAACGTGAATATTACATAATATGAATAAGAGAAATGTTATTTAAATAAGATATAAAGTCTTTATATAATTTTCCTCCATGCGCAAATAGCAAAATAATGACACTTGCAATTATTTTCATATTATTTATGATATTTTATATTCATGAACGCTGTCATTGATACACGAAACTTTTTCCTTAGTACTTAGCGGTATGAATTTGTCCATATTTGAAACCTTCAGAAGTTGTGCACCTTTTCTAACCCTTATTGTCAATATCACTTAGACTTTTTTTTGTCCGCTACCAGTTTGTCGCGTATGGCATAGGCACTTGTATCCTTCCATTGTAAATTCCCTTTGAAAACTGTAGTGCTATCTAAACAGCATTTTTTAACCACAGGGAGTACAAGTAAGACATTATTTCCTTTGCACTTATTCCTTATTTTTGCACTTATACCGTTTTCCACGCATAGTTCACATTTGTAAACAATTTTTTTTAAATTTAGGGTCATTTTTAAAGATTTTAGATTATTTTATGGAGTATTTGCCGTCATTTTATAGGTCATTTTAAAACATTTTTAGGTTATCAGAACCCCGGTTCTGTTAATAACAAAATCAAGACAATTGAGCATCGCAAAATGAATAAACCACTAACGAGATAGAACAAGATAGTTGCCAACCGCACCACTTACATACAACGTATTCGCTTTTTAATTTATAACAGGTATATATTGGAATGAAAACAGAAAAGACATTTTTAGGGAAAGCGTCTTTTAACTCTCTGGTACTAACCAGCACAAGTAATGATTCAATCAAGTTGCAACAATGAAACAAATATTGTTATGAAAATAAGTTCAACTGCGACAAAGACGACACATTCTTTAACTTCGAGAGTTTGTTAGGAAGTTAGTAAGTAATTTGTTGCTTCAGTCAATTAAGTCACAAGGTGCTGATTTTAACTGGTTCGCCCATGTGGAGCAAAAGAGTCGTTTAAAAGTCATTTTCCGGAGTGGAAAGTTTCTAAATCAATGTCAGCTAATTTCTCATTTGCAAGTCGTTAGCGGCGATAAGAGCAAAGCATTCAAACATACTGTCGAGTGAGGGTCGGCAAATTGCAACTTAATAGGAAGGAGGTGTCAGCGACACTCACAGCAATTACTTGTCATTAACTATCAAAACACGGAGGTAATACTTTCTTATTAATTTGGCCTTCTTTGAAAATGTCTTGCAAGAGACTTCTTTGCCGCTAATAAGTGTCAAGGTCTATTAGCTCTCAGCGTAAAAGTTTGTTTTTATTTTAATATAACAGTTTTTCAAACTTAAATATCCATTTTCAGAGTCTTGCCAGTTTTCTGGAAGAAAAGAATGTTTGTCTAATTTGCTACAGAACTGCAATAAGCTTCTCAGGTAGAAAAACGTGGATTTTATTATGTAGTGAATAATTATTAAACTTTTAACTTCTTCCATCACATCTGCTCTGTTTATTAGGACAGTATATGAATAAAGTATCATTCAGTGTTATTATGAGCACTATGAAGGGTTTCACATAACTCACAAACTGTAAATGTAAGAGGGGAAAATGACATAATAATTCTTTGTTGTCAATCAATATTACATGTTTCAAGGAAAGTTTACCCTGTTCGAGATACGATCGTCGGTCTTGGTGGTGTAGTGGTTACCACACTTGCCTTCTAAACCCTTCCTTCGGAAGGGAAGTAAAGCCGTCGGTCCCGTGTTGTACATGTACGGCACGAAAAAGAACCTCAAGCCTGAATGAAGAGACCTTGGAGCAAAATTTATCGGCCGTTTCACGCCCTGAGTTGAATGGGACGCTGATAACCTGAGATGTTAAAGAGCGTCCATAAATAAACAAAAAAAAAAAAAAAAGAAAGAAAAGAAATACCACCTTTGACACTAAAACTTGCAGGCTCTTGTTTTATTGTGAAGTATATGCTTAAAAGTACTGATACAATGTATTTTTAACAACTTTATATAATTTTTTTAAATATTTATCAGCTGCAGTCATAAAAGAATACAGTGATACCAACATTTAACTCCTGAAGTCCAAGAGACTCGTTCCGGTCTCATATATTTTTGAAAAAGTTTTAACCAACGTTTTTTTTTTAGTCTAGCAACACTCCTGGCTACTGGTTTGTGATCTAAAATTTAATTTAGAATTCGGCACTCTTTCACAATATTAACTTGCCCAACTGTTTCCAAATAGTTCTATTTCTTTTATTAATGTAAAGATACTTAAATCTTCGCTAATTTTTCATTTAATTTTTTACCTAGAAAAGTATATTCTGCTAGACTCCTTAAGAATATCATTTTGGATATTTCCAATATTTGTCATCTCTTTAATTAAGTTCAAAATTTCAATCCGTACAAGAGCACAGTAACAAAATAACATTATAAAACCTTATTTTAGTTTCTCTATAATGTTTTTTGAATTAATTTTAATTGTGCCGCACATAATTAAATATATGAATTTTTCCTACATACTTTAATTTCTGAAATAGATGGTATTACATCCAATACAGTCAATTCAATAACCTTACACTCTTAACATAATTTTGACTGTTACAGTATTTGATCATAAGGCTAAGAATTTATTTATTTTTGTAGATATAATCAAAGTATAATGTTAAATAATATTTTGTTTAAAAAAGACATTTTTGTATTTATTCTCTCCGCTAATGAAAGAACTCTTCAACCGGATATAATAACCTACTTAGATTTCTGTTTTTAATTTAAAATCTGAATCTAATTATTTCTGCCAATTAATTACAGCTCCGTCTATAAAGTTGCTAATTAAATATTTTTGTAGAAGATCAAAACACCCCACAAAACACAACTGAGGAAATATATATGTTTACCTGTTAGATCCTTTTTTGTTTCTTAAACTGAAGAACAAGGTAATAGGTCAGAAATGTTTTTTATTTTCTCAGTTGAGTTTCATTGTGTGTTTTACTCTTCTGCAAGAACACCTAATTTGCAGCATTATTACCCTGAAAGAGGTATTTTATTTAAAATTTACTTTCTTTTACCAAGATGTGTGTGTATATATATATATAAAACGACATTATCCTTGTCTTGCTCTTCTATTTATGCTTTAAAACAGCATACAGGGGAAAAAATCTAATAAGTCCCAGAAAAATTGATAATAAGTTAGTAAATCCATAGAACAAGAGAAAAAATCTTCTACGGTTTCTTACAATGTATTGGTAAATTTCTTGCGTTTTTTCTATAGCCATTGTTGTGGTTGTGCCTCTGAGAGCAGGCCTTAAAGTTTTAATTACTTTCAAAACAAAAGAAACATAATGAACGTAGCATTATTATTGTTATTATTTATTTAGTCCTACAGTACATTGAAAAAGTACACATAATAAAAAGTAATCATTTTTATTATTATAGAATAATTAATGTAAGAACTTAAAGAGGATTATCAGGAATTATCAGTATTTATTTTTGTAAAAGTTGTATTGTCTCTATTACGCAGCATATTGTTGTTATTATTAAAGCAATCTATGTAGTTTTACAAAGTAGGTTTGTTCTTGTTATACTTCCCTGATTTAAGGGAGAATAAAATGATAATCAAAGAAAAGATTTAGTGAATTTTAAACTTTGAATTTTTCTCTCGTGTAAAATTAGCCAAAGAGACGCATCACGTTTTTTCCTGGTACTATTGACCTATTATGTTCAATTTTTGTGGTTTTATTATACATTTATATTCTTAAAACAATATATCCGTGGGCTCACCAACTCATTTTTATTTAAAAATTGGTGTTAGGGTAAATAAGAACTCCAGTGACCATTTGTGTTTGAGTTAAAGGAAAAGTTCCCCATCAAAACCCATAATTAAGGTGCTCTTCTGTATATGTAACTCGTTAAGGTCATAGTCCCAACCAAGCGTATCAAGGTGGCGTCAGCAAGTCCTTAATACGAAACTCGAAACCCGTGAGATTCATACGACAATGTTCAAAAGACTGCACAGTTGAAGAGATTAGAGCACAGTTCAAGCCAAGGACATGGAAAATGACAACTTACCACTCACTTCTTTGTTGCAAGGTAAGTGGATATACACATTATTTTACACAGCTCGTGCTAAAAGTGGAAGGTAGTCAAACTAAAAATTGCCCAATTGGAAATTGAATAAATATAGGCAGCATATGTATTAAATGTGGAGTTTGGAATATGCATTAAACGTGGAATAAATGAAATGAATTACTTGGAATGTACAGCTCTAAATATAAGATTCAGAAAGACGCGAATAATAGTCAATCTAATCCATAAATACCAGAGAAAACGTTTTAAGTATGTGTTTAAGTTTCTTCTATATATTTATTTTGCTTATTTATGGATGCTCATTAACATTTCAGGCCATCAGCGTCCCATTCAATTTAGGGTGTGAATCGGCCGATAAATTTTGTTCAGAGACCTCTTCTTTAAGGTTGTATGTTTTTACGTGGCGTAAATCTACGATATAGGACCCAAAGCTTTACTTCCCACCTGAAAAAAACCACACTTAGGACTTTTACGCCTACCAAAAAATCCATCTACTCTGGCCGGGATTGAACCCGCGATCTTGAGTCTATAGGCAAGTATGGTTACCACTACACCACCGGAACCGACGGTTCTAATAATAGCTAACATTTCTTATACTTAATTCTATCCGATAACAGTACCCACTTTCCAACAATACAATAAGGTCAAGAAACAAAAGTAAAGCTTACATAGTGTTGACCTATTTTCCAGAGCAATAGTTTACCGTAAATGAAATACATCTTTTATGTAGATATGTACTATGTATATATACCTACATACTTTCTATATGCAAAGCATTGTGTTCAACAATTCAATGCAGAGGAAAAGACGGCTTGTAGGTATGCCACCTGAAATCGCTGCACATGTTTCTCGAATACAAATATTCAGATCCTAGAAATCTCTTACTTTGGTTTTGTACATTGGTGACTGTTAAACTCCCTAGTGAAAAATATAAATCCGATAAACGTGATGATCATATTCGAAGTGAACCTCTTTCTTTCCATCTGCCGGGAAATCGTTGATTGTGATATTCACTCATATCCAACGTAAAATGGAGGGGTTCTCTATCATTTTGAAAGAAAAAAACTATAAGAGTAGTCCCCTATTGCAACTCCCTATAAGTAAAACAGCGCAACGAGCACTGGCAGTAAACAGCATTCTGTATTGATACTCTGCAATAAAAAATATATCAATGTTTTCATGGTTTCATGACTTTGCGGTAATGTCAAATCAATGGCAACTATGTTGAAATAAGATAGTACATATTACGGCCACTGTATCACAGTTAACCAGCGAAGATAAAAAAAAAAAAAAAAGAACAAACAATAACACTGATTTAATCCTCCGTGGTTGTTTTAAGC
This sequence comes from Metallyticus violacea, assembly GCA_030762175.1. Lineage (NCBI taxonomy): Eukaryota > Metazoa > Arthropoda > Insecta > Mantodea > Metallyticidae > Metallyticus > Metallyticus violacea. The sequence goes on from CM060836.1 coordinate 32,314,917, forward strand.
TGTCATTTACATCATTTCACCTTCAATTTGTCTACTGTTATTGGCTGAAACTGAATTATTATTGGTGCGGTCAGAGGGTCTCTATCACTAGCCAAGAAAACAACTCATAACATTCAAAGACTTTCTTACTGTTAATAACGAAAACATGGCGAATATACTAACACTCATATACAAATACTCATTTTTTATTAATATTTTTTTTTTTTTAATTTTGTTTATTTATGGACGCTCTTTAACATCTCAGGTCATCAGCGTCCCATTCTATTCAGGACGTGAAACGGCTGACAAATTTTGCTCAGAGGCCTCTTCTTTCAGGCATGAGGTTCTTTTACGTGCCGTAAATGTACGACAGTGACCCACGGCTTTACTTCTCTTCCGAAGGAAGACACATTAAGGAGTTTTACGCCCGAAATTATACATTTCATCTACGACAAACGATTATATCATGAAAATGGTTCAAAACAATATGTCTATCTGGGTTTATTCTTGTAACAAGGAAAAGACAGAGGACAAAATATAATCCCCTCCTTCCTCTCCCTCTCCCTCCCTCTCATTTGGAAGAGGGAGTAAGCTTGATTCTACCACGGTCCGTTAAAGCTCTAATGTCCTGACAAGACTTTTCTTTAACAAAGAATATTTGAGCATTCTCATTACACACACATTAGTAGGTTTGCAATAAACCATCTAACCACATAAACTTGTTTTTATGTGGATTTGAGCCCAGTTTAAACTCTAAAATGACACAGAATATTTCTTCTTACAAATAAAAATATACAAATTCACTTTACACTTTTCGCAAAACAATGGACATCTTATGAAACTTTTCATATATCTTTCTAGCGTTATTTTTGCGAAACATGACTCGTATCAATTCTGTTTTAAAACAGCTCTTAGTATGCATTACAAGGAGATTGAAAATCGTGATTTTTCTCCCTCTTCGACAGGTTAGACTTAAACGGAGGCGTTGCAGGTTCACAAAACAACTATAAAAACAATATCCTCCTCTTCGAAAGAGAAGCACGTTTATCGTCTGAAAGGGAACATTAATTGATATATTGTTCCTTACACCAAGTGAGTTTCTCCTCTTTTGTTCATCTCCCTCTCTTCTCTTACGTGCTCTGAGAAATGTACCCCTTCCGTTTTCCCTTCTAGGCAATATTCGTGAACGTTAAAAATGACACATGTTCCTCTTGCTTTTAAATGAGTGTCCTTTCAGGTTAGAAGAAAGCCCACGCAACGAAATAAAGGAAGACATCGCTTCTCGTCTCAGGGCATTACTGAGACTCCAGTTTATCTCAGCGACAAACATTATATTGTGTAGGCATTTTCAGAACTCATTTATTTTCTCGTTATTAACAGCTGTGGTTTGCTAACGAATTTCGTTCTTGGATCTCTGAACTTTGACCTAAGGAACTTCATAAATATACGTTTTACGTATTATATCTTTTAAGTGCAATGTATGTTCTTTTCTTCTCTTAATTTAGTAGTCTGTATCTATACACGCAGTCCTCATTCTGCTACGCAATTGCACATTGATTCTGCCGACAGAAAGTTACCATTTCATCTACAAAGGTAAATCATGTCTCCCATAGAAGCCCATAGCCCTCGAATGCCTGCCTTCGTTGTAAGACTTCGTGGATTTTTTTGAACAGATTTTGATATACTCGCCGCTTTCATTCTCCCGATATTATAACTGCCTCTCGGAGAGTTTGTTTCAGCGCGTCCACGGGATTTCTTTCAGGTGCAGTAGTGATGGTTTGAAGCAGAGCTGAGTAGCTTTATACGCACATCCGACAGATACACCAACTTGCGCGGTTAAACGTGTTAAACACTTCAAGAAGAAGTTTTCACATGCACTTTCTACAGAAGTGCAATAAAAATCCTACGTTATAAATACGACTGAGCAAGGTCAATTGACTATGTGAGCAGAACTTTAACTCCAGTCTTACCGGAAATCGCGCGTCATATGGTCAACTGGTTTCTACTAGTGTATACAGACTCCGACTAGATGAGGGCACAGTGCTTATATCATTTGATTTCTTGTTCACTTAACCGCCAGTAGAAATTACATTTCTGGGGCTCACATATAAAGCCTATGCTCCTTCTTGCAATTGTCCATAATATACTATAAAATACATTTTTCCCATTTAATTGTGTTCTTCAACACTATCATAGTTTGTGTATATTTACATTTAGACATCATTATGTACTTGTGGGTTGTACTAATAATAAATACAGTAAGTAGAAGGTAGAACATTGTAACGCAAATATCCGAACTACTTGACAGACTCCAAGACTTCTATTAAGCCTACACACTAGAGACCCTTTCTAAGTGCAAGTTCCATGTTACTACCAGTCATCTGATTTCGGTAAACCTCGTCAATACTACCTCCCCCCTCTCTTATACTAGGATAGTACGTCAAACTCTCATTCCCGTTCATTGTTGAAAACTTATTTGAAAGACCAGGTGTTTGTGCTCTCTTGAGCTAGCGGTGTACACTAATACCAGTTTCGTCAACAAATTTTAAAAATATCGTAACTTTTTTAAATTTATTTATTGTCGCTTTGATTGGATTTGATCTTCTTGGGACGCCTGTAAATTATGAATTGAATACTGTAAGTCTGTAGGAAAGAATGGAATGCAAAGAATTAATGTAGCACAAATGAGTTCGGAGTTCATGGCGCCTTAAAGTTATCTGGCATTCACCTTCTCAGGGCCCAAGATCGCGGGCTCAAATGACCGATGGATCTTTTTCTGGCGTAAAATCCTAAGTATGGCTTCCTTCGGAGAGGTTAATCCGTGAGTCCCATGTCGTACATTTACGGTATATAAAAGAACGTCAAGCCTGAAATAAGAGGACTCTAAAATTTATCGGCCGTTTTTCGCCGTGAATTAAATGGAACGCTGATGACCTGAGAATTTAAAGTGTCCGTAATTAAACCAAATCAACCTTCTCAGAGAATGAAATTACCCAGACAGCTTGGTCTGACCAAGATTCGAATGCAGCACCTCCGGATTAGTAGTCGCAAATGTTACTGCATCACGGAAGCAGTCAAATAACATTTTATGTTAACACTGCTAACATTTTAACGAGTATTAAGATTCCTGCGTTAGAAAACACGTAAAGGTTCCCGAGAATTGCAAGTAGCAACTACAAAAGGAGATAGGACATTTAAAAGCAAGTTAATATATGACATTCCCATTTGTTATTATTTCATTGTAATTCTCTGTATAGGAATTATGCTCGCCTAATTTTCTATATTGTGAAGATATACAACGCTACTGACTACGGACTGAGTCATTAATTGCTTTAGTTGAGTCTAATTTAGTGCTACTTAAACTAATATTGGAAGTAAGTTCTGCATTGCTTGCATTCTTTTACTTCTATCAGCGGTCTTTCTGTTCCTTTCAGGGCCTCCTCTCCTCTCTCTCTCATTTTGGGCGATTTACATTTTTTTCCCCAAGACTTCCAGGCCACTTTGAAACACATGAAACATTTGAAAACAACTGACTGAAAAAGGAACATAAGCACTGCAGCACAGGACATTTAAAACTTAATACACTCCTTACTGGGCCAGTGCAGTTGCCGCGCGGAAGTTGGTATTTTTATTTTTTATTGAAAGCATAAAACCATACTGCATTTAAAATTGATAATAACAAGCATTAAGATATCCTACAAGAGATATTAAAGAATATGCTCCTCAGGGGTAACACATTTTCAGCATATGTCCAAAGAATTCCTGTATTTCATGTAATTTTTCTTCCATAAGAACACGTCGGTTCGGAACATGTATAATCATTGAGAGATTACGTCTCTCGTAAATTTTAACAAGTGTTTGAACACTTTCTCTAACAGAACACGATTACCAGGTTATTTTCTTGCTAATCGCCTTACCACCTCTCCGTTTTCGCTATGTATCAAACATAGAAATAATTCTTCAAGACTATTCATCTAGTGGCGCAACTAACGAAGGAAGGTTAGCGCAAAATTACGCGCAATGAAAACCCCGAGTGACACACGTGAGCGTTCAACTAATAGTTTACAAAGCCGCCCTCAAAATAACTACAAGCTACTACCTGCACATGTATTATAGGTCTTCTGTATGGAGTGCCAGACTGTAACTAAAATTACTTTTACTGTATATGCTGAAAATATAAGCTTCAAAGTGCAACAAGCTAGAAATGTTTCAAAATTGATCAATTTGCCCGAATTCCATTACCTTTTCCCCTTACTTTATACTATTACTGAATCTAATACATTTATGTGTTCAATGTCTACATTTTAAAGGCGCTTTTCAACACCATCTTGTATTTGTAAAAGGAATCGTGTAAAAGGTAAAATTAACATCCTATGTTTTTAAAATATCCTTAAATAGGCGGCGGGGGATATGATGCAATTTCCTTTCTTTTCCGCTTCACCAGTTGCTCTCTTCTTTTGGAGAGAACGACATTACAGCCCAGGAAGGGAAAATCTGCTAGAGATCGACTGAATCTAATATATGAGTAGAGATATCGTCCATCCAAAGTCGTTACTTTCCTTACCAAGAAAGGTGCTTTTGAACGTTTCTCGACCGAAAACGATTCATCGTCTGAATATGAATCCACTTCCCTTAAGAATCGAGCAGTGAAGTTTGATAGGTTCCATGCGAAAAAAATTGGAAAAAAACCCCAATTCAAGCATACATTAAACTGATACAGGTATCCTCATGTATCTGTTAACACTCTTAATGATATACACTAATTCTTTTATTACACGATAGCATATAATACACTAAGTTATGTATTAAACTTAAATATCCAATTGAAAAAAATAGGCTTGGTATTAAAGTAAATACATGCAATGACATATTAAAGTATTAATGAAGAGCAGAAAATCTATAATTAAATAACGTTTAACACGATAACGATTTTGCTATTGTACACGCACGAGAAATAATTGTAGGAAAGAAAAATATTTGGAAAAATAATTTCTAAAGAAACTTTCTGTTCTGCCATAATTTAACGATAAAAAAATAGTGAACGATGGATATTAAATTGTAATCGATACCTGTACATGTTTAGTCTCGATAATCAACCCTTCCATATTTTTTTCTATAAAATAAATATAAAATTATTATTTTAAAAGCATTATTTTAGTTGTTTGAGATTAGATAGTTTAACAGATCACATACAGTGTACAATAGTAAGCTAATACAGCTATGGCCGATAATACCATGCTTCCATTTATAGCAGGGCCATAGAACGCATTGTTCTTCTGCACTGCAATGACCTTGGTATTATTCCAGTAGCTTACTAACGGTACATGTTCCGCACTAGGCAGCGTTTATCAGCTGTGGCATACTGTGTCAGTTGCTGCCTTCTGTTCGAGCTGTAAAGACTAGAGTTTGTTCATTGTGTAGTGCAAACAAAAAGTCAGCTTATCGCAATGAAAAGAAACTGTGTACGTGATTAATTAATGTTCTGTATACAAAAGTGTGAAATGATTATAATACACAATGGAAACCGACTTATTTGCGCTAAAAGCAACAATAATTCTATTTATGTATCGGATTGTGTTACTTTGCTTTGTATTGAATATTTGACTATTTTCTTTGTTATGTGTTGGAGCTTTTCTTTGTTCTTTTGTATTTATAACAACATGAGTGTTAAGTGCTTTGTTTAATTTAATAAGACAATTAAAAAAAATTGAAATTTTATCAGAAGATGCCAGGGATGTCTGAATGCGGATCAATACCACTTTCAACACTACTTATAATAAGATTAGTAGTCATTATAGTGCATTTTATTATTACTCATGAGTAAGTAACCGGGAATTTTAAAACGGAAAACCTCCCAGTGTAATAAATAAACAGTGCGCGGAGAACGTGTATGTGTGATCCGCTGCCCGGCAATTTAAGGAACACTCGGTACATTTAAATATAATATTCCAACGTTTATTTACATTTCGTTTGTGCGTGCAGAATCTGCTCGTGCTCTCCGGAAATTGTTCGAAAGAAAATTCGCTAATGATCAAGTTTCAAGCCATGCTGCGATTCATAAATTATTAGACTGTGCGACTGCTCATACAGTCAATGTTTCAATGCGAGCATTTGAGAAACGATAGACTTGTCAATAAGAATATTTGGTTAACCCCTTGTGACTTTTAATTCTGGGGCTCAATGACAGATTATGTTTATAGGAAAATCCGCATACCTTAAAAGAGCAGAAGACGGACTTCGTAAAGAAATATATTTAGTTTCCCAAAGGAATTAAGAAGAGTGATATAATAATTTCTTTAGTAGATGCCAGAAATTTTTGGAAAAAGAAATGAAAACAGTTCGAACAATTCCTAGCGCAACACGGGTGAGTGTGTGTTTTTAGATTTTTTTTATCTAGTGCTGTTATACCCATGAAAATATTTTTGAAAAGTTGCTTCAAATCTCCATCAATCCTATGTACTTGGCTCCGAAAATGACAATGCAAAAAATCATGTGTATATTGGGGTCATTAGGAGTGGGAATGAAACGCAAAATTAATCCTCTAGCGGCATAAATATTTGTTTCTTCACAACAAAATTCGGTGTGCACCATTCAAATAAAACAAGAAAATAGTTGCTGAAAACGTTCTAAGGCAATTACAGGCAGATCGGCATGCTGGGACTTATTTGCGAACCACGCTAATAGTTTGAATATGAGCATTTTCCTAGCCAAAGTGCGAGAAGCTAGGAGCAATTTATTTGCTGGTTAGAAGGCAATTACTAGTGCAATTATAAATAATATGTAATATGTTACAATTTATATATCTGTAAATACCGTCCTTTACATTTTAAAATGTTTAAAATGATATTTATTTATTATTATTTGTTCCTCTTTCTAATTGTGTATCGTATTTAAAACATGTACGTTCCACAACCCATGCATAAAATATAAATGTAACGTGTATATGGAATTTTATAATAATAAAGATTGACTTACTACTACTAATTTTATGCATGGTTTTGCTTCTGTTATTCATTTTGTGATATTTCTAAAAGTGATACTAAATAGGCATTTATTAATAATAATATTTTTTTGCATTTTATGAAATGGATATATAATAGAGATATTATCTACGAAGTAAAGCAGAACTACAACTCGGTAGGTATAATTAAAAGTTTCGTCAAATTCACCAAAAAATCTAAAAACACGCAACGATTTCATTGATCGCTCTTGAAAATAGAGGCTGGCAGAAAAGAAAAAAGTTATACCACATTCACAAAAAGTATTAATGGCGCTTGAAGAATTTGAGGATTATCGAAGCGTTTAATGATGCTCAACAAAGTTGGAATGAACCGAAAATAAGACGCTTACAGCAAAAGCGAATAAGAAAGCGCAGAAACTTGTGCACCTTTATATTGGCGTGTAAATTTGCCTTATTATATACATAATTATCGTGAAAAAATCACACAACTTACCATGAAGAGCCTTCAAGTACGCCTTCCCTGCATTTATAAGTTGTCGAGCGCCTGGGTTGAACTTGTCCAGTATGTTCTGAAACAAAAAATGTTCAGTAAATGTTCACACGCTACAAAGAGATGAACTAGGTAGAATTCTTCTGTATCTAAAAAAAGTAAACATTTTTGTATTTCGTTTATTTTTTTTACAAATGTGTATTTAAAATAAATTTTGTAGAAGTTTGTAACAAAGTGTCCGAGGTTTTTATGACTTTTGTTTCATTTCTACGAAATAAAAACACAAGAGTTCTAATCCAAACTTTTAAGCAATATTCACTTAATTGGAGTACAGATGCCACACACTTGTTTTTAACTACTGATGCATCACAGGCGGTGGACACTGACGATATACAACGCCACTAGTGACCGAGATCGTTAAGGTACGGAAGGTCAGGGGTTCTATTTCCACCATGACCGTTCTTGCTGACTGAGGTTCTTTTCCAGGTTCTCTTCAGTCCTCATAAATGGTAAAATGCCTTGGGGTACCTTAAACTTAGGCCTGGAACGGTTCTTTCCTTTTTTAAAAAAATATTTTGTCAGTTTATGATTTCATTTCATGTATCATCAGTGTCTACCGGTCGGTCCTGGTGGTGTAGTGGTTACTATACTTGCCTCCTATACCCAAGATCGCGGGTTCGAACCCGGCCAGGACCGATGGATTTTTTTCGGGCGTAAAAATCCTAAGTATGGCTTCCTTCGGAAGGGAAGTAAAGCTATGGGTCCCGTGTCGTACATTTACGGCACGAAAAAGAACCTCAAGCCTGAAAGAGAGGCCTCTGATCAAAATTTGTGGGCCATTTCACGCCCTGAGTTGAATGGGACGCTGATGACCTGAGATGTTAAACAGCGTCCACAAATAAAAATCAATCAAATCAGTGTCTACCGTCCGTGGGTCTCAGTAGTAAAAACGGGCGTTAAACACTATTCAAAGCTGATAATGCATTAGATAAATCGGGAAAGGACTTTTTTTTAAGAAAGCCACAAGCTTTCCAGGCCTAAGTTCTAGGGTACCTACCTGGCATTTTCCATTTATGAGGACTGAGGAAAACCTGAAAAAAAAAAAAAAAACCCAGTCAGGTCCACGTGGGAATCGACTCCCAGACCTCCCACTCAAAGTTCGCGCCTTACCGACCTTGACCACTGGGGGTTTCTTAAAGATGCCATCTATATAAAGATAAAGCAAGTTTCCTATATACGAGAGTTCTTCAACAAGAATGATAACTTTTTACCAGCATAATTTATCACGCTGAAATTTAACTTTACAACATGTTGTTAGCTTAGTGCGTAATGTACAAGTGGAACTAGTTTCATTGGTTGCTGCCTATGAGATCTGTGAAAGTTCAGTCATGTTCGTTCCAACTATAGCAAAAAGGAAGTGACACGCCACGAACAACATGCTGCTCTGAAATTCTGCTTTCGCCTCAACAAATCTTCAGCTGAGGCCTACGGAAATTATGCTCTTCCGTGTAGCACAGCTCGAAGATGTTTAAAATATTTAATGAGGGGAGGCAATCGGGTGCTTCAGTTTGCGATCTAACGAAAGAAAACATTAACACCTGCTGACATTATGAGATAAGATCCTTGAATAACATTAAAAGCAATTTCCAAAATACTGAAAAAATTCACTGTTGCCACCCACACGATGGTAGCTGAAAAGTTGCTTGTGAGAAGTGCTTGTGCACGGTGGGCTCCATGACAGCTGATTGCAGAGCACAAGGGCGTTTGGTATAGGTTTACATACAGTTGAAGATGATGTTACTGGAAGTTGCGAAGATTCTTTCAAAAGTAATCTCTGCTTATAAAACTTGACTACAATATTTCCATCCTGAGAGCAGACAGCAAAGTTCTGCATGAAATCTCCATCATCAACAACAGTTATGGTCATCTAATTTTTCTGTATTAAAGGACTGGATTACAAGATATTATCCCTGCACATACACCTATAACTAGGCAATATTACAGAGTTATCCTCAAAAATCACATGCAAAAGGCCACTTTTTCATGCAACAAACCGGATGTTGCATCACGATAATGTATGGTCGCACGTGTTTTTGCTGAATATCTGACAGAAATCAATGTTAAGTTTCTCTCTCACTCTCCCTATAGTCAGATTTAGTCCTGTGTGACTTTGTTTCCCCCAAAATAAAGTGTTTCCTTCAGAAGGTGCGGAGGTGCTTCAGAAGGACCTGTCAAAAATATTTCCAGCATGCCTTTGAAGACTGGCAGAAATACAGGGACAGATGAGTTTCACCCAACGGGGAATTTTTTGAGAAAGAGGAACTAAAGTATGAGGACGAGTAGATATATACTGTCGAAAATATTATCATTATTTATTGAATACCCTTCGTATTTAGACAATTACAATTAATGCCACAGAAATGACATAATTTATGCTGGTACTTCACTAATAGCTGCCTCCAGATTAACCAACTGTGCATTTATGTTTGGGGATTGGGTTCATCAATACATAAACCTTGTTTTCTTATGTTTAGGGTTATGATCCACATTCATATCGTTTGAAACTAAGATTAGTATAGAATACAGAAACAGTTTATAATATTTCTCCGAATTTCATCAAGCTAAGCGTGTTTTAATTAGGAGAAAGAACTCATAAAAATGAATTGATATTTAGAAGTCATTTCAATTTTCATAAATACGGCTTTGCTGCTGTGGGTGTTGAATGAAAACTGTTGAAAATAATTCGATAGGTTTATGTGTTACGAGTGAATAGAATACCCGCAAATCGACGTCCCTTGTTTGACCTTTTACATGTGGCGTGTTGGAATTCGTTCCTTTGATGTGGACATACTGAGAGTATTGATATGCAGGGGTCACTTCACACTGCTGTTACGACAGATAGCTCGTTGTGTAACGCTTTTCATCATAGTTGTATTTACACTTTAGTTTAGCTTGAAAGTGACCTAATTGGCAAGTTATCTTATAATACTTTATTTCAATATACTGGTATTTATATAAATTGAGATTCAAATTATTCTAAAATGTCGTTGCTACGCTTTATTGTTTTTGTAAAGTAATGATGTTTTTGCGGTATACTCCCTGTACTACTATCGAGCACACAGCGGTCCTGTTGTATGCAGTTCAGTTTGTTGTTGAAGTGATTACTTAATTGTAAAGGTTCCAAGGGTGGAAATTTGAAAAACGTGCTGCTATTGTAGCATTAAGGAAAGTAGATTTGCTGATTTGTCAACTCGCTGAAAATATTACTATCTACAAATTTAAAAATGTGATATTATTTAGAGTTACCAATATCAGGAATAGATTAAAATTACCCTATATAGAGAAATAACAATAAGACTGCTTCTGTTGTAATAGTAAAAGAGAGAGAGAGAGAGAGAGAGAGAAAACTTTCTAAAGCTACTCTGAAAAGACATGTGAAAGTAATGAAACAATTGCTAAAAACCTCTCAACATAAAAAGAGATTCCAATGGTTTAAATGTCACCCTTGGACACCAACTGGTGGTTCGAATATTTTTTTCAGATGATTACAGTTATGAGCACTTTGATATCACAAGAATGTAAAACAGGGTTTGGTTTTTTCTGTTAACTGTTGCATTGGTTTGAGGGTGCCTTTCTGGAAATTAGTTGGGGCCGTTGTAAAAAGTTAAGAAACGATAGTTGAGTACTTTCCTTCAGTATCATGCAGTGCCAACTAGATTATATCAAAATATAAATTCTAAACAGCGATCTGGAGTCTACATGAGATTTATTACATCTAAAGAAAATCAGAGTATGTTGAAAGAGAGGCTTGGCTCTACCTGTATAATTTTAATGCTAGTTCTATTGCAGAGCAACCCCCCCCCCCCATTTATTAGAGTCTACGCCAACACCTGGGGTAAGAGAATGGAAGGTCACGTTGGTTGACGGCCAGAAAAAGCAAGTACTCCACCAAACTGTGCTTTCTTAGCATGAAACCCGCACCCCCAAATTCCTCTCTGCATGAGCATGGTCCCCATATTAACACCTAGGCCCTGATCTGGGCTTTATAGTCAAGGTCCGTACCTAACCACTCCCTTGTAGACCACCCAATAATCTCAGGGAGCTTCGGCGGTACCTGACATAACCTCACCCATCATGCAGCAGTAGTTAGGGGAGGCAAACTTCGGATGGTTGTCACTTGGAGGTGGGGCGGCGGAGGGACCTTTCCTTTAAAATTTAAAATAAAAAAAAAAATACGGGCTTCAATTTTATGGAATAGTTAAGGGGCAAAGTATTAATGAAAATTCTAATTACAATTTTTGGAGCCTGAGCAATAAAATTTCTATTTTAATATTCTATATGCGACTTAAGAAACCTTCTTGTTCTTAATATCTCGTTCTCTTATACACTCTAACACTATCCTACTATTTTCCATTAGTTGCGTTACATTTTTAGAAACTCGGGCTATTTTTTAGTTTCTGTTGAATGTTATTTGTCTAAATGTATAGACCGTGGCCAGTTTCTTGTTTTACTTCACTTTTTTATTTTAATGAAACACATCGGCTATCTATAAAAAAATTAAAATTAATCAGACAACCATTCTGCTCCACCCCCAGCTCTATAATCAAACGTTTATCCCTTCAACATTATACTAAACATTCCAAATATCTTATTTGTTTTAGGGGAGATAAGAACAAATTTGTAACAGAACGTTTTTTCCTCGTTTGTATATGATTTGCTCAAATGAAGGTAGGACTTTTTTTCTGTAATGAAATATTTGAACATACAGGAAGTAAGAGTGTTACATGGGTGGCATATCTCTATCGTAAATGTTCCTATCTCCTTCATAGTATTCTTAGTGTTTTTAATTTTATATTTTGCTTGTATCTTTATTCTACTTTCAGGATATACGTAGGTCGATATATTTATAAACTGTCATTGCTGGTGCTGTTCTTTTATTTTCTTATTTTTTCTTCTTCTTAAGTTAATGTTTTTAATTTTTCATTATCAATATTTATGTATTACCATACATTTATTTATATACATAATGCTTTACATTGGTCTATATGTATACGAGTACTGTCAACTTTACTGTAAATGTTGTGATTGTAATAACTTCATGTAATTGTAGAGCAGAAGAGAAGACCTAATGGTCTTAATTCTACCAGAATAAATAAATATTTGCTACACATAGTCACCTTGTCTGTTCAAGCAAGTGACCCAGCACATCACAAGGTTATGGATACCCTCTGCTTTCATACTTGGCTGAGGAACGGATCTTCAAAGAAATTGCTCGGTAACGCATCAGATGCTCCATTTGCTGCTCAAAAAGATGTTTGGAGACCTACTGAGCGACACCTTGTAGTATTGCAGCCGTCGACGGAGAATGACGCGAACTTGCTCGATGACAATGTTTCAGCAACTGGGTCGTGATTCGGCAATTCACTCTTACAACGTTGTCTGCGGCTGCAATTGATTCCTCAGTGACGGTTGAGTGAACTTGACCATGTCAGTATGCACACGTCCGCCACGAAATTCACCACACCATCTGAACACTGCTTCGTGACAAACACGCATTCCCATACGACGATACTTTTTGACTCCACTAACACCTTCAAATATTGAATAGTTGCTCGCTGGACCCGTTTGGACGAATTGCTGTTGTGAACGTGTTCAGTTCAACGTGCTTCTGCACATGTAACAACAACACATACACACCAGTCTGCTCTCTTAAATACAACACAACCTACCAGAACAAATATAAAGTTCAATAGCCCAAGCAGCTGCTAGTCCACACGTCTTATGCTGGCAATTTCTGTTGTATGTATTGATTTGCCTCTTAACCAAATATTGATTATTAATTAAAAAAACAGCAAACTGCGACTGATTGTCCGGGTGTAGCTATTAGCACACTGCTCTAAGCTGTGAACGAAAGCCAAAAATGACTATCAAGAATGCAAAATATAAACAGTAATTAATAATTTAATGAAATGAATTGCATGAATTTGTTTCTTCCAATTTCTAATTCACATGCAGATATAGTGTTTTTTATCATATAAATAGAACCAATTTCATGCAATGTTCACAAACAATTAAACATTTAAAATCAAAGTAAACAATTTACATTTCCATATTCTCAATACATATACATTTACTACTATTAAAACATTTAAATGTCCCACTTAATCGCCCTCGATTTACGGAATTGCATTTCTTCCGTACCCCATTATAAATAATATCCGGTTGTGAATGTAATGGGGATATACTCGTATATTCATTCCTAGATGGTGCAATTATCAAAATTGTTGTTCCCATTTGTCTTGCGCACCTTCCATAATAGTTTTGCGTATGTGTTTTCCTAATTTCTTAACGTTTTCGACTGATTTTAAATTTAAAATTCTTCTACCTCTTATTTCATTTGGAAAGTTTTCCTACTTTGGTAAAAGGACCGTTCCCTCCAAAACTTAATTTACTTACATTCTGAAATACAATGCCAAATTTTATCTGGTTCTTCACACATAGAACATATCCCCTTAGTATATCCGTTTCTTTCCCACTTAAATATATTACTCCGTTTTAAACCAAGCCAGTCCTTCCCTTCCTTATCACAGGTTTCAATATAACCTTCTCTTCCCCCCACATTTTTAGTGGAATAATTTCATTACGCGCTTACTGCAAGAATGTAATATAACGTAATAGAATAACTTTTAAATGAAAGAAAATGTATTTGCCACAATTTGTATTACATCCCCTTATTTAGCGTACAAGTAAAATTGCACTATAGAAAGCTGTGGTCTGCTGCACATATAGAAACCAGAAATTCAACGCAGCCTACTTCCCTCTCACGTAAAAAGTTATTCTCTTGTTACAGACATAAAGCTGTTTACCTCGATAAACAATGTCTTCAATCCCGTAACCTCACATAAATGTAATCATCATAGCGATTTTAACGACACTCCCCGAGTAGATAAAACTAAACGGATGTACAGGAAACAGCATTTTAATCTCCACGCTCCATGTTGAGCAATTTTGTACCAGAATTGGGGCATCGGGGTAATAATAGTTGTCTCGTATGGGGGGTGGGGGGCACTTTGTTCCGTGGGATGAATGTACAAAACACGAGTGTTAAGAGCATATGGCAGAATGGTTATGTCCGGCTTATAACCATCACTCATTCCTAGCGAAACAATAAATTGGAATTCATTCAAAACTCGTTTTACAAAATTAGATTTTCGGCAACCCGCATAAAACAGAACTACCATTAAAATCAACAGCCACACAGGAGATACAAAATTATCTGTCTGCCAGATATTCAAAGCAAAGGGGATGAAAATAAATAATTGACAGAAATACATGGGCCTTGCAGCCTGAGTCCTGAATAATACCCTCATTTTGTGTGATATCAATAAGCGCAATATATCAAAATTATTTACCAAAGCTCGATGAAATAAATAATCATACACTTTATTAAAAGATTAAATAAAATTTGCATAGATTACGTTACGCCAATGAAACTTATCACCAATGTATTAGTATTTTATCTTTTATATTTTCATAATTTTGTGCGTTTTGGATTTTGATTAATATTGTTACATGCTACTAGCTTTTCCCTATCTCCGACATTCGAGAGACCTTTCATCATTTCAATTGTAGTCCATCTATCTTTCGAGTAAATCATATTAGTAGATTTCCCTCAAAAAGTTTTCCTCTTAGATATCCATACCGAAATATCTGCAGTGCATAGCATCAAATTGCTACGTTATACCTCAAGAAAATAAAACTTTTTATACAAATTTATTGTCAGTTGAGGCCATGACTTCCATGACCATACAAATCAATAGAAACAGATAGTAACCTCTTGAAAATCACATTTATTTTTCTTAATAAAACTTTGCTTAATTACAAATATCGTCAAATATTACAACGATGATGGACAATATTTTTCTTATTATAATTCATAAAACTGCTGAACTTGTTTATGGAATTCGTTAGTCTGTAACATTGATTTCAAATGCTAAAGTGTTTATTTGTATGTGTAATACCCCATTTTACTTACAGCTATGTTTGGAAATATAAACCTCGCCGTTATTTTCTACGAGGAAAAAGTTATAAGTCATGGCAACTATTTGACCACAGCTGCATGTCTCAGCACGCCTCTAAGTTTTGTTGGTGAGCAACAATGGTCAGGAATGGACGTCAGGTGTGTATGTGAAAACAACATTTCTCCGCGGCAGGAATGCGCGAGAATGTGGCACAGAGCTACGGGGGGCACCGGATGTGCGTGCCCTGTCCTATCAACCAGTGGACGAGGTGGACAGAGGCTTTCTTATGACGGATTGGCAACCCTGTATAAGTTGTGTGTAACTTTTGCTCATGCCAAAATAAAGCAATGTTGCCCGATTGCCTGTGTTTTGCTCCTTCCCTACGAGAGCCGCCTACGTTCATTCTTCCATTGGTGGCACCACTTGCCATAAAGTGCCATTATCTAGGTACTTTCAATCGTATATCTTAGATTGTTCGTGTTGTCCCTTGTTCGCGAGAAAAAAAAATAATTACAATGACGTATGACTTATCCCTCGTATAACACAAGAAACAACAAATTTTAGATTGCACATTGTTATTCTGCTAGTCAGCCCACACTTCATTTCCTGAATTCTCAGCATTAGGAACTTAATCTGTAACATACTGATCCTGAAGTCTTTGAAAATGAGGTTGCTTTGTAATTTCCCTTCAACAGTTTTAGCTTTCAGAGATGTCAGCATTCGAGGTATTCATCTAGCAATTGAAACATTTATCTCCAATTATTGGTTTAAAATATCATATTATAAGCCTATTTCCCTTATTATAGAACTTTCAGGTAAAAACTATACCGAAAGCGCGGTGTTTGATTCTCGGGTGCTGGGCTTGTCGCCCCGCTCGCCGCCCAAGGGATACAACCACCACGCCTGCGGTAAAGTTATTACGTGAAAGTCCTGTATATCCCTGATAGTGACCCATAGATCCTCTAGCACTAAATCATGTATTTTAAAGGTTTTCTTCTGTCTTCATAATCCTTAAGGATCATAACCGTGCCCATTATAACAACATATTCTGAACATGGCGGTATTTTTTTAGTACATCGTAGGACATAGCATATTCTTTCAACGTTTTTGACATACCTTGATGAACTTCAGAAAGAGGTATTTTCCACATTTGCTGATATTTAATCACCGCCTTTTGCTCGACACTAGTTAACGCCTATTTAGGGTTTGAAAACTAAAAGAAATGTATTCACAGATAAAAAATACGTTTCCTTAAAATCAACATAAGCAATTTGATCGTCTTTTTTGCTTCCGTTTTCTTAATGAGTCAACAGATCTTATATGACGTAATACACTTGAAGATGCACAGGTGGCGATTATGAACTTTAGATATTCTTGTCCCATGAAATAAAATTGTTAAATCAACTAGAAGTGGGTCAGGTATGGAGTATAGATATCAGTTCTCGTAATTTAAAAAAAAATAAAAAGATCTGAAAGCATTATCTGGTACAGTAAACTGATGGGCCGATGAGAGTACATTTAATCTCTTCTCTTTCAATGGTATCAAGTACCATTGTCGACTAAACCAAAGAAAGGACAACAAATTCCAGATATCGATCATTAAACATTGTGTGGAAACATCTGCTATTGTTCCTCTAAAAGTTGAGTTGGTGCTCATGTTCACGTAGAAGGGACAATCAATCATTTTATGTACCGTGGCATTCTAGAGAGGGTTATCGCATGGTAGGAAAATCAACCTCGAGCTCATTTTTGTATGAGATCATTATTTTAAACATTACTTCAAAAACCAGGACTATTCAATAGATAATTGCCTTTTTGTTTTAACTTACTGGAAGCCATTTCATGACAGCCTCATTCAGGATCGCTTCCGGATCCTTCACCGCTGCTTCTGTTGCGGGAAAATGCTTCTCATAAAGGGGTTTCGTCAATTTGGGGAAAAGCAAAAAATCATACTGGGAGGGATAATGAGGGACATTGATTTTTGTGAGATATTCAGCAACAACACTTGTGACGTGCGGCTGTGCATTATCGTGGTGCAGCATCCAGCGTGTTGCACGGAATGTGGCCTTTTGAGTGCGGTACAGCCTGGTTGATTTTTCAGCACATCTTGGTCACATTGCCCAGTTACATTCTGGTAAACCAGTGTGTGTGTGTGTGTGTGTGTGTGTAGATGATGTTGGAGATTTCCACACAGAATTTGGTGTCTACTCTCAGGATCGAAAAGATGTAGCCATGTTTGCCGTTTGAAAGAAACTTCGCATCTTCCTGTAACATCATGCAATGTCCTTGAAATCGGGAATCACAACAGTCTTGCAACCCACAAGCATAAAAACACGTCTCATGTGCAAATTTTCAGTTACTAATGTATAAGCGGCACCCAGTGAAATGCTCAGAATTTTGGGAAGTGTTCATAATGTTATTCGACGATCTTTCTCACAATCACAGCTGCGTTGTTGATGTATTTTTTTTTCCATTGGAGCAAAAACTGGAGGGCTGGGTCTATTTGCTTTTAAATTGACTATCTTTAGACCTTTAAACATTTTAAAGCATATTGGAGCTATGTTGTACAAAATGACAACCTCTCAAAAGAACTTCTGTAACATTGCTGAGTTCAGCTGATATCTGTTGAGATGAAAATAGAATTTTAGAGCAGCACATTGTTCACCGGAAGTGACAATAATGAAACTGGTATCACCTTTACAGTACACATCAAGCTAAAAATGTTTGATAATTCTTTATTGAACAGCCCTCGTATATAAAAAAAATTCCGATAACTAAATCAGATTTTACATCAGGTTAAGACAAAGTCCACACTTGAGCCTCGTTGACATCATCTGGGACCAATGCGTTAATGCAATAAATACTCAATAATCAGAATTTAATTGCCTTATTTGAACATTGTTATCAAGTTGTTTAAAATTATGGATTTTTTACTGCACAGATATTCTCCTGGTATATCCTCGAGGCTAGCATAAAACATTTATAATTTGTGTCTTAGAATCAACCTATTATCATTACTAAAATACTTTTTATGTACTTACAAAATGCTTTCAATTCACCTAAACTTTAAGTTAACGCTCTATATAAGACATTTCTATTAAAATGAAAGAAATGCTAAACATAACTTTGTACAGCAATGCATGTTTTGTTACTATTAGTTTATTTGCTCATTTAAATTGCACTCTTTACCGAACTGTTAGAATTTCTCCTCTATGAAACATTCTATCTTCATTTGTTATGCTCATCTGACGCACTTTATGTCTGTGGTTTGAAATCCCTTAAGTCATAATTGACTTTTAATGACAGACTTTTCCGTTGTCTTCTAGTTTCTTAATGTATATTGGACATTTGAGGGGCGTTGTCACGCGTATTTTTACCACCTTTTTCCAGAATCTTGCCGATATGAATTTCAAAGTATTTTACGTACTAAAAGGGAAAAGGTTGAACAAAGTGTTCACAGGAAAGCGTGCATCTGTCATTATTCTATAACTTCTATTTAAATCTCAATAATGTAATTGCAATGCAATGAATTTAATGCTATAACAAACATTAGTTGTCTAAACACGTTATAAATCTTCAATCGATTGTTTATAACTACATATAAGTATGCAAGGTGTTTTATAAGTGACTGAATAAACCGAAAAAAGTAAAAGTACGCGTTATAAAGGGTTTTCATTTCCCTACGCAACCGAAAATTTAGAGAAGTTGCTGCGTAACGGCCCCTCCCCCCACCTTTCGAGGGAAATCATACCACTCTGTTGGAACGTATAGTGCACTTTTTCTTTCGCTATTTATGTAATTAATGTTGTACTCACAATCATAGTAGATGTTCGTCGTCCTCTGTGAGATTTGCCTGAATTCTTTTGAGAAGAAGTTTGAGATACCTGCCGCAATTCATCCTCCCCAATATTGTAAATTGCTTCGCAGATATTTTGTTTAAGCATCTCCGCGGGTTTTATTTTAGGTAGGGTGGTAAATTTTATATTCAAGAAGTTGCAACACCTGAGTGGCTTTATACGCACTACTAACAGATACACCAACTAGTTGAATTAACATCTTTTAAAGAAAAGTTACAAATGTACAGCCTATTAATACTCTTTGTTCTAGCGCATATTTCACTCCACAATATGCAAGCTCACCGCAGAAAGTCTAACGTGCACTTCCTGCAGACATGTAACTGAAACAGCTGGAGTGACACGCAAGATTGAGTAAGCTCAATTGCCTTCGTTAACTGAACTTAAACTAAAATCTTACCCGGAATTGCGTGTCCACTAAAGGTCAACTGGTTTCCACTAGTACATACTAGCTCAAACTGCACAGGTATGGCACGGTAGAACTAAAGAGTTTCAGTTATGGGTCTGCAAATGCACTTTTCTTCCTTGTATAGCGGGTGCAGTAGATATCGTTAGTAGAAATAACTTAATAAAACTTACTCTAACTAGAAACCACTTTATTAAACATAATGTATCTCTGTTTCACTGATTCTAGCAAGCAACATTTACAACACAGTCGTACCTCACAAAGGTGCATGATGTTCTTGTGTTTTCAGCATTAGTTCCGCATTCTTTCGAACATCCCCAATTCATTTCTTAATTGTGCACAAGCATCGACAGCTCATGGCTTCAATTCTTCAACTGTGTCAATGGAAATGTAACGCATTGTGCTATTAAGAAACAAATTTTCAAAATATTTAAATCGGATGGTCTTTGAGTCTTATAGATCAAGGTAGTCGCATTTCTCGACCCACAGTTGCAGTAAAATGTGACAGCGCACCATCATGCACATGCCACATACTCTTGCGTTGCTGAAGGGAAACATATGAATAAATTTTAATCATATGTTCATAATCTCGCAAATTTGAGTGCTCATGTTTACTGAAACTAGTATTCTGTATAAATTGGGAATAATGACACTTTCTATTGGGAATAATGACACTTTCTATTGGAACTTATAATGGGAATTAGTCTCGAATAAAGCTTGAAAATCTCAAATTGATATTATCAGAAACACACACAAAAAAGATGAAAAAGCAAATTTATAATGTTGGTGAAAAAGAACCCGAAAGGTGCATATGTTTACTTGATTTTACCTTTCTAAAATGAGGAAAATCAATTCAGAATATTTTGGATATATCTTAAAAGAATATAAAAACGTGGCATGCTATAAGAGCGCATGAAAGTGTGCTGAGAGAAACAATTAGTAAAAATATGGAATTTTAACAAAATAACGAAGAAAACGAACAGGAAACTGATTTTTAGGTTTTTGTTTCTTTTCTTTCTTCCAAATTTATAAATATAGAAAATACTGACCGCTATATTCAATCATAGCAAACAAGATGATAATAAAATATACCAGAGAACAGCAAACACTAATTATTACCAAAAGAATTTTTTCGTTTTCACAACTTGTATTTTAAGATATTAGGCGTTCAATTGATACTTGAACATTTTTATAGCTATTAAAGTGTCTGTTATTTTCCATCATTAGAGCAAACAGGGGGTATCAGTGAGGACACTGAACTAGAGAATATTAAACCGATGCTTTCAGCACGAATAAACTTTCAGCAAGATGCACGTGATGGGTCACCTTGTTTTTAGCGCAAATAATTCCGCTAAGTCAGCACTGCCCGTTAGTTTCCACGCATGAATTAACAGTCTGTTGCACATTTTTCTCTATGAAAAACTAAGTGGTTCGTGGAGGTAAGTTTTGGTTTATTTGCTCTTCGGTTTGCTGCTTTCGGGATTAGCGTACCTTTAGACAAAAAACTGCAAGGCAAGTGGTGTTTAAAGACTTGCTCTCAAGTTTCGGTCTCCAGACAACGAACAGCAAATCCATTTTAGTAGAAATTTTAACACTTAGCTTTCCAGTTAAGAGAGCGATAAAACTCTTTTTTTTTACAGGGTGACTAATGACAAAACAAAACCATTGGTAAACGGTTTTCAACAACCTGCAAAGTGATTTAAATACTAACACGGTTGTGACCTACGGTAACAAAGAAAATCAACAACATTTTATATCCTACTAATTCTCATTTCATTTCTAATGTGGAAGCAATTTATTATGAAACACCTTTATTAACAAACTTCATAGCGAGGCTTTTCCTGATTATTTATTGCCAGTTTTAAGCTGAAAAAGGAATTATTATTCTAAATACTGGGATGGTGAAATTCCTATTTTTATATGAACTTCTCAATTTATTGCCGTTTTAGTAGTTTACGGGTCGGTAGAGTTCGTTTGCATACTGGGAGAGGTCAGTCGTCAAGGGCGTATAATGCATGTTCAGGTTGCACTTTGTAGTTAGTTTGAGTCATATAATTCAGATAACGCCCTAGTTACATATTCTGCAAATACCTCCCAGAAAAGTGCTCGTTAGTGGAGCACAAATAATCTCCATTGACATCACAATGTAGTGAATATAATTATATAATATAAGAAGGCATTAACTTTTGGGTAACTCATTAGAAAATCGACCTGAAACTCGTTAAATGCTATATAATTATTGCATTCCTAAAATTCGCTTCGCTCGTTTCGTATGCAATAAAGTATAACATTCGTTACAAACTAACATAATATGCCATTTCTATGTGATGCCATTAGAAAGCCCAAGTCATTAATGACGTTATTAGAGAAAGGTTTAAAATGTTTAAATATTAGATAAATTTGTAAATGCCGATCTAAATTTTTCATCTCTACTGAGCGGATGAAACCAAGTGGACATCTCAAGAAATTGTGGCAATGTAAAGATAAATAAGAGTGTGAGAATGATAACCATACAATGAGTCCGTTTAACGATCTCCTTGAAGACAGACGATCAAAGAAGATCGTTCACTGAAGACGACGATAAGTGAACACAAGCTGTAAAACCCAAAACGCAAAAGTTAGTCCTTATTTTCCAATTAATTTATCTGAGCCATTAAAATAAAAATGTTTTAAAAAGATCAGTGGTCACAGAAAATCAGATTAGCTACTACGATTTATTCAAGTGCGTAAAATAGCTCACATTTACTCTGGGAAAGGATTAGCTTCTATTATAATTAAAGCATATCAGATCTAAGTATAAAAGCGAGAATAACACACGATTCTCAGAAGTAGTTTAAAGTTTGAGGTTCCTTGGGATTATGGGAATTAGAGGCACACGTC
This sequence comes from Metallyticus violacea, assembly GCA_030762175.1. Taxonomy (NCBI): domain Eukaryota; kingdom Metazoa; phylum Arthropoda; class Insecta; order Mantodea; family Metallyticidae; genus Metallyticus; species Metallyticus violacea. Next base: position 32,337,508 of record CM060836.1, read on the forward strand.
GCCAAACTCTCTCCGAGCGAGTGACCTTAATTCTAAGCCATAATTTAATTTGAAGGAAAAAATAGTTCTGTCTGCATTGCAGTGGTTACGGACGTAGATTTAGAACCCAAGAAACTACAGTATATGCTTTCCAATCTCATTTAGTTGATACGTTTTCTCATATGTGTCCACCTTGACATAATAGAAAGAGGGCTAGCACATGTAAAGCGGAGCATAATCCTTTTTACAGTCGTTAGCACCCCAGCACTTATTTGTAACATTTAAAAAAGCTATACAAACAAGTTACGAGTACATGCCTTTAGGTTAACAAACCAGGGATAAATTAAACCCTGATGAGGCGGAGTTTACATTATCTCCAATTGGTGTAACAGTCGCGTCTGTATCTAATGAAGTGCGAGGGAACAAACAGCAACAGAAATTCAGTGTAACCGTTTGGGCTGAAACAGTTCATAATCATCTCTTTGATCTCTTCTCTTCCTCCCGCAGAGACATCTATCTGCAGTTTCTCAAAATGCGTTGCGCAGTTTAATTAACAATATATTTCTGGACATTATTCAATTGGTTATGCACGATGACACTCCAGCTCACTTTTAATTGCTTGATTCGCCATTATTTGAATAATGACTTTCGGAAAAGATGTAGTCGGTCCTGGTGATGTAGTGATTACCATACTTGCCTCCTAAACCCAAGATCGCGGGTTCGAACCCGGCCAAGACCGATGGATTTTTTCGGGCGTAAAAATCCTAAGTATGGCTTCCTTCGGAAGGGAAGTAAAGCCGTGGGTCCCGTGTCATACATTTACGGCACGAAAAAGAACCTGAAGCCTGAAAGAGAGGCCTCTGAGCAAAATTTGTCGGCCGTTTCACGCCCTGAGTTGAATGGGACGCTAATGACTTGAGCAGTTAAAGAGCTCCATAAATAAATAAATAAATCAATAAATAAATCAATCAATGGAAAAGATGTATTGGGTCAAGGGGGATTTAATGCATAAGCCTGGTCGATCGCAAAAGTTTATTTATAGGTACATTTAAAGTAGTTAGCACAGTAGTTTCAGTTATCTTCTTTTGTTTGTTTTCCTGTTACCGTTTGCGAGCAGCTATATCACGCCAACGCTTGATGAGTAAAACATCAGCCGATTTCGATTCACTGCTTTGTTCAACCATGCTTAAGCAACATAATCCTTTAGTTGCTTCGTGGAAATTATTATACACTAGGGAAATGTCACAATAACACGTGAAGCAATTAACTTACCTCATGGAAACTTTTATATCTAATGATTCATATTAGATATCAATACTGGATTTTTTGGATGATTTATTTATGGACGCTCTTTAACAGTTAAGGTCATCAGCGTCCCATTCAACTCAGGGCGTGAAACGGCCGACAAATTTTGCTCAGAGGCCTCTCTTTCAGGCTTCAGGTTCTTTTTCGTGCCGTAAATGTACGACACGGGACCCACGGCTTTACTTCCCTTCCGAAGGAAGCCATACTTACGATTTTTACGCCCCGAAAAAATCCATTGGTCCTGGCTGGGTTCGAGCCCGCGATCTTGGGTTTAGGAGGCAAGTATGGTAACCACTACACCACCAGGACTGACATATCATATACCAATACTGGTAATACCTCTACTAGTATTACTATTACTTCTAGTACTGCTACTATTACTACTACTACTAGTATTACTGTTACTTCAAGTACTACTACTGTTACTACTACTACTACTACTACTACTACTAATAATAATAATAATAATAATAATAATAATTTAAAATATTTCTCTTTTGTGATACCTATAAATTGCAAAAATTCAATTTTTTCCTCTAATACCATACAGCAATGTCATAACTTATTTCATTAAATAAAAAGTCATAATTTGGATTTTATATTCTTTTTTAAAGTTACTCTATAGGTGAGGAATTCGCTTACTTTACGCAGCTCCTGCATGACGGACTTTTTGTGCTTTCAGAGGACACAAGGTCTTTCAATCTCTCAGCTCTGTCTCGAAAACGAGCATGACTCAAAACATGTAATTTCAGAAATTCAGGAACAATTTTATGAATAGCATATGCTATTCTGCAATCTCAGTTCTTCATATTTGCAAATACGGCTATCATAAATCAATGGTCTACTTTACTATAACAAAATCTTCTACAGTATTCAGTGATTCGGAAAGAGACACGATCTGTAATTTTGTAATATATAGCTCAGATTCACCCTACCCCTTTACTGTGTGCGTTGGATATCATAAATGCGTAGACACCTTCCTTTGCCCGGGATCTCTGGCTTTGTTAATTCCAACTCACGCGCTCTTTTTGTCGTATGAATGCTTCAGGGTTGTTACATATACGTGACGTCTGCAGCAAAGCTTGAAAGAGGAATGTTGGTTTTGTGGAGGTAAAGAGTTGCCCTATGCATTTTACATTATCATTCATGAAAGTCAAAATCATTGCCAACATATTTTAGTGATGAAAGGTCCCTTTATCAATGATAAGTGACACAGACTTTGTTAGCGAATGTATTGGACCTAATTCTTTTTTTCATTTATATCATCTGCAGTCAACCTTTCAGGAGACTTCTTGTCTATATTGATCAACTTTCATACATTTCAAAGTCTTCATAAACATAAGCAAATATAATTATGGCTACATTAATTATTTCGACATTAAGGAAAACAAAAATTAATTTATCTGTCCATTTCAATAATCAGTAAACAAAGCTCTTTATTAGCGATAATTTCTGATATGTCATTTTCCGCCTTCCTACCGGACTAGTGTTCAAAATAGTTCTTAAGCCTGTGCATCTTCTAATTGGGAGCTGAAAAAACTGGTGCGTATTGCTTGTTTGGTCTGCATATATTGGTAACCTTGCCTTGATAATCACCACAAATATGAAAACAATTTGCTTACGGAGGCGAAAGTATTTCGTTTGAAGCATGCAAACCCGAATAAGACTTTTCGTTTTTCTGCTGTTTTACACCACGATTCGTGTTGACAATGAAACGTTTCATCAACATTACAGTTTCTTGAGGTATGTTCACGGTTGGAAAAACTAGAAGAAATGAAAGACAAATATGCTTTGATGGAGAAATTTAATAGCTCCTTTTCATCTGCTTCCTTGAGAGCTCTGTATTACACCAGGTCTTTATTTATAGTAAAAATCCATGGATGGTTAAACTGCTATGAATTTTGAAGATTTCTTCCACTCCCTTTTGGCTTTTACTTTCCGTGTATTCCGAGCCGAATTCATTCGACTTACATGCAGGGGCGGTGCGTCACAAAATGCTACAATCATTCACATTATGTTATTCAAATACTGCTTTCTCTCTCTCTCTCTCTCTCCCTCTCTCTTATGTTCTGTATTATTACCTCCTTAGCTAATTTGCAGGTTTAAAAGTTAGTGTTACCTTTCATCGCCTTCGTTACAGTCTTGACTTGTATTCCTGTGCTCCGTGGATGTTTCATAGAGGAAAATACAAGCATTCAAAGTATGTGCTCTGATTGGCTTATTTCAGGAGAACATATGCACATCGGAACATTGATGTTGTTAGTGGTCACGCAGAACAGCATGGTTACTTGAACCTCTAAGATTATGCCTACAAAACAATTTGGCAGTGTATAATGAATGTCTTGTCACAGAGAGACAGAAACGTTTGCACACGTCCTGGGTCCCTGTCCTTTTGGAGAAACACTACATAACCCTCGTCGATACAGGGTTCGTTCAGTGATCGCAGTAGAGTATCTTCGAGATCTTCTGACGACAAGCAGCTCAAGAAAAACTGATATGATTGCAATTACATCAAATAACAATATTGGTTATTGTGTTAAATAGGGTCAGTTAAAAGTCCCGACCATCCAAATGTGTGATTCAGTGACATGAAACTCGGTGTGTGAGGATAGCCGTATACTGAGAACTCAAAGATGATATTACCGACATTTTCCCAACTGTATTATTTTGAATTTTAAATTAAATATTCCAATATCTTTTTATATTTCCGAATGATGTCCATTAAGAGATATTCAAAAAGTACCCGCAGTAGATACTTCAGCTCAATGTCTAAATTGTATGTTCAAACGGGTAGCCCTCATCTGCTTGCAAGTGCTATACAAGATATTTTATATTAATGGGTCGTTCTCGATATACTACTGACTTCAAATGATCCCACATCTGGAAATCTTGCGTGGTAACGAACATTCTATCCATAGTGAGCTGGAGCTCCATCTTGTTGGAAATAGATATCCAATGGTTGACTGAATGTGAAAACAAAATTTGCGTTAGCCGTTACTACATGATTTCGAAGAAAATAATAACTATTAGCGTTTAGCGTTTCTCTAAAGAAGAAAGCACTAATGATACTCTCGCCAAATACCAACCGAAATATTAAATTTTTGAAGATATTACGTAGGGTTATTCTCCATTCTATTGTGGATTTAGGTCTGAACATTATCGGAAGTTGTGTTTGTTGTCAAATGCATTCAGTGAGAGTGTGGCTTCATCTGAGAATACATTTGTCTACGAAAAATTGGATTGCTGTTAATACGCTCCAATGTTAATTCACAAAACTGCATTTTTCTATTGGGATCCCAAACCGAAAATACCGCCACGAGTGGCCGAGGTCGTTAAGGCGCGGACTCGTGAGTGGGAGATCTGGGGTTCGAATCCCACCAGGACCGTCCTTCCTGACTGAGGTTTTTTCCAGGTTTTCCTCAGTCCTCATAAATAGCAAATGTCGAGGAGGTACCCTAAACTTAGGCCTGAAACGATTCCTTTCTGAAAAATGAAAATCCTTTCCCAATATATCATTTCACCTTACGTATCATCAATGTCCATCGCCTGTGTTGCTTCTGTAGCAAAAACGGGCGTTAAACACAATTCATTCATTTTTATTACCAAACCGAAACATGTACAGGGATTGAGTATCGAGAAAAGCGTTATCGACATATTTCTAGTGGTAGTATAATCTGTTTTACTTGCAACAGAAATGATAATGTGCACATATTTGTGAACAACACACTTACAACATAAGTTTGACGTCGCGCAAGCACATCATTGGCGCTGGTGAATCGTCAACCGATTTGGATATTACTATACGTACCCTAAGTTGCCTTTTTAGGGAGGGAAAATGTTTTATGCCAATCAGTACTCAACGCAGCTTGCCGGTTGGTTAGTGGCCATTCTGTTATTTGAATCCCAGCGGTGAATATACTAGCACGTCTAATGCAAAGTAACTTGCACTAAATAAGGCAAATCTGTTGTCATCGACATGTAGCCAATGCTGGAGAAACACGCTTGTATTATGCTAGAGACCCCAGCTAACCTTTCTGTAGGTGAAAGCAGCTTTACACCTGCCAGGAAGGAAAATTAAATGAGCTCTACGTAATGCGGTTACCGTGGATGCACGCCATGCCTGGTCTGCTAGGTAGCACGTACCTACTAAGCCGACAATGCTTTAAAGCTACTTCCTTTTGACATAATAACGTTATCAGGCACATGGAATGTGTGTAAAATACTTCAAGCTTCATATTTTCTAGCAGAAGAACTGCTGTAATGTGACCATTCCAAGATATGCATCTTAAGAGATTATTAGAATCATCTTTTTAACTGGGTAATGGCCCATGAATAGCAAAGATTCCAAATATACACATATAAATTGTAAATAAAACCATGACAACATAGTTATTACAGACACGTTTTTGAACTTACAGTAACAATCACATTACAGGGCGTTGTCCTGTACTGTATCCCAAATTCGTAGAGTTATTCCACTGGCGAGGTTGTTATTGTTGCAATTGGCGATGCAGCAAGTAAGGAATATCTGGAAACCTGGTGTCTCGGAGGTTTCTTCAACCGAGAAAAGAGGTCGAAATCACAATTGGGTCACCCTGCCTGCCACGTGTCATGCAAGATGCAAGGCGGTGTTTCCCTTAGGAAAAGTGCCATGAGGCTGGAGGTAACACTGGTAGGTACAATCTGCTGATTACTTTCGGCCTGCAAGAAAGGCCTTGACCTGTAACAGTCCCATGCGGTATCGCATCGCTGCAATGCACTCCTGCAAACGACGTGAATTTTTGTCACGGGTCACTTGGATTCCTACCCAAGAAGGCTGTTCCAATGACATGCTTTAGAACAACTCAAACAACAATGACTAACTCAACCCCATACAGCATCACAATTACCCGGCACAACACATCTCGACACTTGTTTGAACTACCAATATCCAAACCCTTCTCGCGCATATTAGCCTTCCGACAATGTTCCCTCTACTTTATCATTGTGACAAATGCTACGTTTGCCGAAGAGCTGGATTGTATATAGCTTAATATTGTCTGTTGACACGTGTATGTTGGGAAATCGAAAACTTAGAACATCGTTCTGACTGGTGAAGATAAAAATGTAACAACAAGAGGAATTTATGTCGACATATGAAATACTTTAAGGGATATTAAGGGACAGAGGAGGAATTGGCACCGCAACCACGCTGATAAGTATACCTCCGAGAGGAAGAGATGATACGAAATACACCGGGTGGTCGTATACAGAGGCGATGCTGCTCAAAGACATTTGGAGTACCTAATATTTAACACCTTGACATATTGCATTAGTACCAAAATTTTCAAACGGAATTTAAATGGGGTCACAAAACCTTGGAATATATCCTTCATAATGCACAGCCAAAATCTTCCATAGCATCCAAAATTAAAATCACCGACAGCTAAATATGCTAAAGCTATAGAATGTGCTGCAATGTGTATGTGCTTCCATTATCTGGTGAAGAGTGAAAACCACGCTCTTTGAGATGGACCAACTGGAGATGAAAAATGCAGTCTTCTATTATCTATGCATGAAGCTGTGGGCAGGGGCATAAAATACGGAAAATTCAGTCTTGTGGTGACTTATATTTCAACTTTGAAAATGGAATTAATCTTTAAACATTCACCAGGATCGAATATGAACGCATATTTGTAATAATTTAGAAAGTTTTCAACCAGAGCTATACTCGTATATATACATGACAGATATACATAGATACCAAAAACAAAAAACAAAACAAAAAAAAAAAGTGAAAGATTTGGAGGAAGAACAGTGGAAGAACTGTGAGGGAAGATTTTGACGGATTTGCCAAAGCCAAACTTGATTTAATTTTGAGAGACAATTCAGGTGTTAAAGCTTTGCAACGTCACTAAACTCCCTTTCCGTGTATTTAGAAAATGTGCTCCATTAGTTTCAGTATGTGTTTAGAGGAACTTCGGCATATATAAGGATATCATGAGCTAAAAGTGCTGGAGACTTACACCCGAAAACATAGAAATGTTGCGGGTAATACAGTGTAACAAATTGGTTGAAACCCAGTAAATGCCACGTTTACTTCCTAAATATTGATTGCTTTATGTTATTTGTTACAATGTTGAATAAATAATGTTACTGTAAAGGATTTACACCTAAATAGAGACATTTTAACAGTAATTCTTTCTTCTTCTCTCATAATTTTGCACCGTAAAATCCGTTATTTGTCTTATAGCAATTTAGTTAAGAAATCAGCACCTGAACTTTTTATGTTATTACGTTTTAATACAGGCTTTTTTCATTAATATTATTATTTACAAAATATAAGCGAATTAATTTATTATGGTGTATTATGTTAAAATTTTATCACTAGGAGAAAAAAAAATACCTGCAAGAATCCCGGCATACTATACAGGAATTTAAAGAAAATGTCAGGACAGAAATTAGAAGAATTTCAAAACCAGAACTGTTAAGAGTGAATGCAAATATAGAAAAGTGTGACAGCAGACGAACAACACTTCACACTATTTATTTAACAGATTATGACATAAAATAATATTCTGTATATGCTCTTATTGAGCATAGTGTTGCGAGTAAAGGTGTCAGGGGTATTTGCCCATTGATGAAGCCAGTGTGTGGCTTCAGAAATAACTTTCTATATTATTATTATTATTTTGTAAGCATCCCCATTATCTTAGAAATAGAATTAAGATAGGAAAACTGAGCATATATGAGTTTATATCTGAAAATCATAGTCATTCATTACACTAAGTCTAAAGCAGGTACAGAACAAACATGTCCCCTTGTTATGCACGCCAGCTAACATTTTGGTTCCACTGGCGACCACCAAAAGCGCTGTAGCAATAATTTAGAACAAAACGCCAACACTTACTATAAAAAGGCACCGCTAACAGAGCTAACAGCGAGAAGGCATTTGGCGTTCTTCATTTCGCGCAATCTTTCACTTTTCTGGGCAGGCAAACCTTCATAACGTCCGCATATGGGGAACATAAAACCCTCATGTCGTGGTCCAGCATGTTCAACGTGTTCTGGGCCATGTCCAACAGTAAGGTGTAAGGACCTTTTTTTCCTCAGAGAGAACTGTTAACGGATTTTTTCTTGTTACTCTTGTGACCTATACCACAATAGTGACTGACAACAGGGGCTTCATCCTACAGCTAGATGGCGCTACATCACATTTCCATAGTGCAGTCCCCACTTATGTAAGCTAGGAATTGCCGCAGCTTTGGATTGGCCGAGTGGCGGATAATAATCAGTCATTTGCACGCTGGCCACTTCTTGTAGTGTTTTGTGAAGACAAGGTCTGCATATCACGCAGGTCTCAAGACCTCCAGGATCTGCAACACGCATCATAGCCACAGTAACCCCATGTGCTGGGTCGAGTTTGGGACGAACTGGACTATAGGTCAGATGTGTGCCGAATGACCAATACGTGTAAGATTAGACATCAAAATTTGGTGAGTTTACCTTTCATGTTGTAAAATTTCAGCACATTTGAATATTTTGTTTGGAAAATATAGCTCAATAAAATGTTTCAAGGACTTTGTATACACACTGTATATCTAACACAATAACATTGACACTGTGAAAAGTATTGTGCTGCTTGCAAGTTTGAACGTCCGGGCTGCTAGCTTCGGGAGAACGGAGTTAAAGTAAGCCTGGATGTATGGGGTGCACAAGAAATGAAAAAAGTAGCTGCATCATGTTCGCCATAAAACAAAACAGAAAACGAAGGCACTAGAACTACCCACAAAAATTCCAAAGTAAATATAAAATTTAGATAATTGTATATTCCGTACGTAAATGATTACCTTTCTCTCTACAGTTTCTCAAGAGACCCCACAAGTTGTGGTGAGGTGAATTAATGCACGAAACGGAGTTTAAAATTATGGTGTTTAATGGCTCCCAATATCCAGGCGGTTATGTGCTAAAGTAACTAAACTACTCCGATATTTGCCAGATAGCTTTAAACAAGTAGGTTACAATTCTCACTGTTTGTGTAATTATTAAGTGAGCTGTAAAACTAAAGCGTCTTCTAATTGCATGCTGCATCGACTAAAACCAGCACAGGGGCTACAAAAAGCAAAAAAATAATACTACTATTGTAAGATTACGTCGTTTATAAGAAGCTTGGTTTTAAACCCAGACGTAAATAAAAGAAAAAGCCGGCTTAAAGAAGAAAGGTAGAAATTACTAGAGGAGAAATGAAAAAGTTAAAAGCACTTAAGCATTAAAAAAAGGAAAGAAAAGGCAGGTGTCTTTGTGACAGAGTTAATCCCAAACAGTATTTTTTCTACGATTTTTCTTAACCTAATCCACACATTTTAATTCAAGAAACATAAAAAACTTGCATTCGTCCCACATGACGGAATTTTATGCTAAGACTTCAAGAAAGTGCCGATGTAGATGCACACGCGTTGCTTCGACGTACACAGCAGGCTTTTCGTGTTTTTCTTGCAGGGCATTTTCCCCCTTCTGAAGTTCTACAACCCCATACGAACATTACTGACGGCTTTCTGGTATGTTTAGAACTGGCTTCACAAGCAGCACATCATATCCATTATAAGTGTATCCGATGGATTACAAGCCCCCAGTCCCTCTTTACAGTGTTTTCGGAAACATTGTAGCATGCCTAGCAAACTGCCTCAAAAGTGAGGATTTCGAAATACAGGCCCGAGAACGGAAGTACATCTAACGTGAGGAATAAGTGTGAACCTTGTCGAGAGGAGTTTATTGCAGTTGGGATCATAGAGAAAATCAGGAAAAAAACGTCTTAAGAGAGAAAAAAAGTAAATGTTGTATAGAAAGAAGAGAGTGACTTGATATCTAAACTCCCGCAGCCCCTGTAGATTTTTTTATTGTGCTGGCTAATTAGATATGCAGTCAGCAAGTTACTGCGAAAGGTCATTGTCACTTGTTCCCACGCGATCGGAACAATTAGGCAAATATTGATCTAGCATTTGTCGAGATGTAAACTATAGACAATTTCTACCAACACCCCATTCAGTTTTTTTTTGTTCTCAATTATAAAATTATGAATTTTTATAAGGTGTGAATCAAAACATGCCCATTTTACTAATTTTGGTGGCTGAATTAAAAAAAAAACATTTTTTTACCTTTATCACGTCGAATTTTATCGCAAATTCGTTTTTTTAGCAAAATGACATTCAGAAATATTAGACGTCCTCTGTTTCTCTTGGAACTTCAAAGTGTGTGAAATCCTCAAATACTCTTTGAAAGTGTCATCACGCGAAATACTCCAACAGTAATCTGCCATCATATTTAATTCCAGCGCCTCTGATAGCTTCGCTCAAACTCTTTTTGTACCATGAACATTTTCCACAACTTCTTTGAATGCACCCCATGCATCTTCTTCTGTTTTATTCACTGTCTTGCATCATCAACTTCCTTCCACATTTGTGAACCATATAAGTTCTCTCTTTTAACTAATGACAACGCAGAAAATTTCGTGCACAAGTACTGAAAGCCAGACAAGACTTGTGTCTTACTATTTTGACAAAATGTTCCACAATTCTCAATTTTAAGTGCAGAGGAGGGAATACAATTTTCTCACGACAACGAGACTTATTTTGTTAATATGATTGTCTGCTAGTGTCAGCTGCTTTCTTTTAGGCCAGTGTTCAACAATGCAATGTTTGTCCCACCCGCACGGAAAACACGGATACTTTGTGTAGTCACTCTGTTGTCCCAATAGTAAACTTAATCTAATGTTTTATAGTATTCTGGCAGAACTGGAAAATATTATGGATGATAATTTATTGTCATCATGAAGTAAAAACTGCCGTAAACATTCATTTTGAAGAGTCAATAAAATTATTCCAGCTGAATTTCTCCTCCCCGAATTGTTTTAACAGATTTGTTACATCTGATAGTACATCATTGTATTATATCTATACAACCCTTCTACACAGCTGTTACATGAACTATGAAGTGAGTTTATCTATTTCACTCATTTTCACATTGAAATAAGCAAATTATAACTTCTTTAAGAATGAATCTATTTTATAACACCCATAAATTTAACAGAGCTTCTGAGGTTTTTCTGTGTCATATCCACCACATCTTTCTGATTTACTAGCCAGGTTCAATTCTTATATTCACACTTTTGGCTACAATTGTAAGACCTGGAATGCTTACATGTTAACTGAGACATTTTTGCTGTTTAACAAAATGCTTACAAAGTCTATGCTGGTACATTAAAACAAGAACCAAAGTTTTATATACACAATATTATGATACACCACTATAAAAAAATCGCATTTGTTCACAGACGAAGATAAATGCACAACTAACAAACTTCAGTAACTCTAATTATCAGGGTCTTAAAGGCAACGACTTCTGAGAAAAAATCAGATAGCGGGGTATAGGAGAAATCATTCTGAAATAAATAACTTAAAGAACAAGAAAACTGTAGAGATGGTAATACATGAAACAAAAAGATTTAAGTATATTAAGTTAGATGAGGATATTTACAAAGATAATCGAAGGGGACCTCGACTTAATGTATTGTGAATACTAGAAGAAATACACAGAATCATTGCTCCATATTATCTGTTTAGCAAAAGCTGAGATGTGATGTTAACAGATGCAAGTGTTTGTTGACCATAGCACTAACACGCATTACTCCTCTTTTGCAAATAGTTAATAAATACCTGATTAGTCCAGTCTGCTATTTCAGTTATAAATAAATAAAATAACCAATAAATAGAAGCAAAATGTTTTTCAAGCAGTAATAATTTTAGGTGTATATGGAACTGTTATATTGATAATTAAAATTTTTAGGACTATTAAAACGTTGTCCACTTCAATGTACATGTCTTAATCCCTCGACCTCTGCCCATATCCAGTCATAATGTCTTATCTCAGCCGTTCCGTCCCCGCATAAGCACGGAAGGATATAACGTTTGCTGAGAATGCGTATCAACTTTCGATAGACAAGGTTTAGTGTTAATATTTCATGTTCAAGCATATGACATATGCACAATGACTGACGACGTATGTCACGTTCTCTTTCGATTCTTCCTAATGATAAAAGTAGAAACGCTAAGAAAACAGGGAAGAAACATAAAGTTGGAAAAGAGAAAACCAGACAATTATGTAAATCCATAAAAACGACTGACGGCGTTCTAGAGACTTCCCAACGATGACGCTAAACGGAATGTGGAAGCATTAGCCCAATCCGAGTTTCAGCGCCATTGAGGTAGAAGGCAATGTAAGTCAATATTTGGTGTATTTAGTAACCTCCCGCTTATATGTGCATTCTTTCATTTCAAATTTTCTCTCATAAAAGTTGCTATAGAAACAGGTACAACACGAAATAAAATAAAGTCCTTCTTTCCTTACTAAACTGAATACATTAAGTTGAACTTGTCCCATTTTATTCACCAACTGAGGAAGTTGGAGATTGAAAGCAATTCGGTACGCTTTCTAAGAGGATATTATGATATGCCCATATAAGAAGTGTAAAGCCAAGAATAAGTAACAAGATCACTTCATGAGAATGCTGAGTAGCAGACTTGTGGAACAATAGAGGTGTAGATCGCTTAACAAGTCCAATTACCTCGAGAAGGATCAATATATGATCAGTAAGATGTTTAACAAAAACATTATTCACTTCTGGATATTTTCAGTTTTTTTTTTCAAACAAAAACCTGTCACCCATGCTACTTCTTGTAGAATATAGACAATAATAACCGTCTTCTAGTTATAAATATGACTTTCAGAGAATTGTGGTTTAAGGTTTGTTGATAAAGAGCGAACTTTCTCTGAACACTTATTACTGACTTATTGTGCTTCTATTCTCTCTAATCTTTAAAAGGTCCACCATTAATAAATAGAATCAGCATTTTGAGAGACCCATATTCATATAATCATTAAACCTTTTTACTGTAATATTTTCACATTTCTACGGTAATGATGTCTTCAAGGTCATGCTGGGAAACATTTCATTTTTGTTGCAACTGCTACAGTGTGAATCAACGTCCCTTATATAGGTCCTTAAGAGTCGGCTCCGCAGCCTTCATCTCTGCTTCTGATGATGAAAAAGTACCTCCCACGAGTTGGTTCTTTAATTTGAAACAAATAAAAAGTCACGCGGGATTAAATCCGGATTATAGGGAGCCTATGATACGTTTTTAACGTTGATTTTTGTGTGATATTCAGCAACTATATTTGCGATGTGCGGTCGTGCATTATCATGGTGAAGCATTCAGTTCTTTGCAAGAAATTATGGCATTTTGTATGTGATATAGGCTTGCAGAGTTTTCAGGACATACCTGCAGTATTGCCCAGTTAAAGTTGTATGTGTTGCTATGAGACATTGCTGGTAAACAATTCCTTGAATACTCAAAAATGAGATGATCATAACTTCCCAGCAGAAGCAACCACTTTTGCTCCGCGCAGGTGCGTGTGTATTGCTAGTGATGCATGATGAATGAAAAGTGTTTAACGCCCGTTTTTGCTACAGAGGCACCACAGGCGATGGATACTGATGATACATGAGATGAAATGATATATTGGGAAAGGATTTATTTTAAAGGAAGGAATCGTTCCAGGCCTAAGTTTAAGGTACCTCCCCGGCATAAAACCTGGAAAAAAAAACCAGTCAGAGAGGACGGTCCTGGCGGGATTTCAACCCCAGACCTTCCGCTCACGAGTCCACTCCTTAACGACCTCGGCCACCCGTAGCGGTTTTGCTAGTGATGGAGATTTCTACATGGAGCTTTTTAGGGTACCTCCCCGGCATAAAACCTGAAAAAAAAAAACAGTCAGAGAGGACGATCCTGGCGGGATTTCAACCCCAGACCTTCCGCTCACGAGTCCACGCCTTAACGACCACGGCCACCCGTAGCGGTTTTGCTAGTGATGGAGATTTCTACATGGAGCTTTTTTAGGGTACCTCCCCGGCATAAAACCTGAAAAAAAAAACCAGTCAGAGAGGATGGTCCTGGCGGGATTTCAACCCCAGACCTTCCGCTCACGAGTCTACGCCTTAACGACCTCGGCCACCCGTAGCGGTTTTGCTAGTGATGGAGATTTCTACATGGAGCTTTTTTGTTCCTTTTCAAGATCAAAATGAAGCACCAAAGTTTCACCAACACTCATTACATTTGAAAGAAACCCACATAAAACCTAACACAAACCTCCTTTATTGGGGGGGGGGGGGAATAGCAGTCTTGAGACCCACCGTTCACAAACACGTCTCATGTGCAACTGTTCAGTTCCCAACATGTGGGTGGCACCTAGTGAAAGATTCAAAATTTCTGAGGGTTCTCAATGTTATGTCTGTCAGAATGACAACAGCAATGTTAGTTTTCTTCCATAACTGAAGCCAGGGTCCACCTTCCTTTGTAAATGATCGCGTTCCCTCTTTAAACATTTTAGGCGGGAACTAGAATATAAATTTAGTACCATTGTTATTTAACCACTACACTAACAAAGTATTGAAGTTAAATTTTAGCGCGAGAAACAATGCCTCTAAAAATTATGATATTCTTTACTGAATAGCTCTAGTATGTTGGCGTACTGTATCGAAAATAAAACAAAAAGTATGGAAATATCCGACCATTGATTCATCATTTTGTACTGCTTAATATTAAACAAATTACTTTTTCTACCTATTCCTATGAATTTGTTTTAATCCCCAGTAATAAGGCACCTATACTGCCACGTTCTACAAAGTAAAACATTGAACCAAGGAAAGGAAAAGAGTGAACATATATCGACCAGTTATACATCTTTTTGGTCCAAAGTGCGGGGCACTGCAATAAATCTAAACAGCAGAGATTAAGAAATACGTCTAAAAACAAAGAAAGGAAAAAACCGAGCCCAGATTACTGCTATGCATATAAAAGGCTTGTGTTTGATTTGTGTGTTGCATGTTACACCTGAAAGACAAAACTTTAACAAGTTGGGAGCAGGAGAGCGTGAGATAACGTTCTGAGGTTTGTTCTTCCTCTTCTGCGCTGGCTTCTCCTACCAACAAAAACTAAGAGCTATCTCAAAGTTTCCGTTTAATGAATATGTATGGCTCCCAGCCGCCATTTTGGAGCCACAGCGGTATTTCCAGTGCCACGTTCAATTGTCTTACTTCGTCATAGTTTAAACAAGATACTCGTACCCTGTATCCTACTTTCTTGGTTAAATTACGCTGGTAGTTTAAGTTAAAATAATTTATTTTGTCCTATAAATCATCATTTACAGAGCATCACCTTTTTATGGATGTAATTCTAACTGAACCGTTCAACAGACTCTACTCAGACTTGATAATACACGAATGTTCAGTTAATAATTAGAAAATGACAGTTTTCGAAATATAATTAATAATTTATCAGACAAATAACCGAACAACTGAGTTATCCAAAGTTTTATGTAGTAATGTGTGAAACAATTTACATGTACACTACAGGTTATCAATTTCAATACATCATATACTTGCCTAACATTTCTAAGAGAAACACAAATATAGGAATAAAAAGAATAAATATCAAAAGAACAGAAATATGTTTATTTAGGCTTTCACGGCCGGCGTTAATCCAATAAAATAATATTTCCGGGCTTGTTGGCCGTGGTACAAAGGCTGTAAATACACCTGACGTTTCGCCCGTGATTCCGCCGGGTATCTTCGGAGGAATGACTGTCACCACTCGTTGTTGTAGCTCAAGTGTAGCTCAGTCCTCCCTGACTGAGGTTTTATCCAGGTTTTCCTCAGTTCTCATAAATGCCAAATGCAAGGGAGGTACCCTAAACTTAGACCTGGAACGATTCCTTCCTTAAAAATAAATTCTTTCCCAATATATTATTTCATCTCATGCATCATCAGTGTTCATCGCCTGTGGTGTCTCTGTAGCAAAAACGGGCGTTAAACAACATTCATTCATTATTCCTCTTGCGATTGCACAGGAGCTAACTTACGTATTTACAGCAACAGCAACTACAATATTAATTTCACCTTCTTCTCCAGTCACTCGTTTGTTTCCATTACGCTTTCGAGTTGTTACTCTTCCAGTTTCCCGTAATTGGTTGATGAGGTTTGTAAATAATTGTTGAGATGGTTGACGTCTATTTCAATATCTTTCAGTGCACATATTACAAGAACTGCATTTTGCTATAATGTTCATTTACTATAATACCATCTTCCAGCACGTCCTACTTTTACATAGAACTATCACAAAATGCTGACAAGAAAGTTCGAATGCAATCGGTGTAAAGGAAGTTAAATGTAAACAAACATACGAATATCGTAGCCTAATAACTAAGCAGTTATTTGGAGTAGAAAACTGTAGATATTTAAAGGTTTCAAAGCACTAATCCTGCAAATAACACAATTAACATTCTAATTTTCTCTAGTTTAATTTTCTTGGTGTCAATAAGCATTGTTCTGTTTGAAAAAAAATATAACTCTTTTCATGAAATACACATTTTATTGACATCTGTGTAGGGGCTGCATTAATGAGTCCCTGTCTAACCTTCAGTTATGTGAAAGGAACGCATAAATACTACCTTCTATTTCAGAAATATTCGGTGCAAGTTTTAGATGATTCACCCGATATAATAATAATATATACTGAAAATATACATATATGTTTTTGATCAGTTTTAATTCTCTATAGGCTAGACTTGTGTGCTTTAATGAGCTCTTAAATTTAGAAAAAGTATTGCGCCAATATATAATATGCCAATACGTTCAGTACTATATTTATAATGATATAGGCGGTGTTTGAGATGGCAGCTTTTAGTGGTATAGCCTGTATCTTACAAAAACCATTAAAACATTAACGGCGAATATCAAAGTTTTGAGCTATCAATCCATAATATAAAATAGCTGTTAGAAAAAATTTTGTAGAGAAACTTTTGGGGGAAATTTCTACTTTATTCTAAAGCCGGTTTGGAAAGTTAGCATAGAAAATTTAGAAACATCTTTATTTTCTGTTATTGTTGTAATATTAACAGAAATTAAAAGCATTTAAAAAATCATTTTGACATAAAATGAGTTTTTACTCCCCAAAACTAATTTAATTTTGAAGTCTTCGGAATATCTTGTCGTTGCTACTTTTGCTCTTCCCCACCCCAGTTACACGCAAAATTAAATGCCGTCAGATGAGTCAAACCACTGCCGTTTATCTAACTTGGAAAACAAGACTAGTGTTAAAGGCTTGCATACCGTACTTCGGGGTCACTGCCCATTGCTTTTATTAGTGATCATTATTATTGAGCACACAAAGGCTTTTTCTTGTGCCTTGTGAAACACAGAGGCAGTCCCTTACGTCTGTTACTCGCCAAGTTTTCCACCAACCGCAGCCCCACTCGCGTGAACATTTTAATGATCTGATTTTCCACAAGTTGATTCCCGGCTGAAATTTATGTGCTGGGCCTCTTCTCTGCTTCCCAAACCAGATTTCACATTTGTTAGCCTGCCTTCCTTTCGATCTTTTTCTTTTGGTCCGAACACAAGGCATATTGATTAACCGTGTATATAAAGTTGATTTCTGAAGAATTAATCGTCGCTTTACTTTCCCTTGAAGATGTATGCAGGTGTGTAATGCTACATATATGCATTTTAGTACTTTATTTTACTATTACAAACAATTATATACACGATACAAACCGTGTATCGTGTATATAATTACCTCGTCGTATTTTTATACAGTTCTGAGAAAGAATTAAATATTCAATTCCATAGTTAAGAATTTAGTTCATAATTGTTTTGACTATTCCGTTTTAAAATACTTATATAATATATATGTACATATATACACGAGTGATACGTCATAGTAATTATTTGTTTTTCTCGCGAACAAAGGATAACACAAAAATTCGAAGATATACAATTGAAAGTGTAGTGAATATACTTTGGAATGAAGCTGCCAAATGGTGTATGTGAGCAGAGCTGCGTGTCTCAACACGTTCCTAAGTTCGGTTGGTGAACAACATTGGTCAGGAATGGAGGTCACGAAGGGTGGATGTGAAAATAGCATTTTTCCGCTGCAGGAATACACGAGAATGCCACACAGAGCTATGGAAAGCACTGGGTTAGCGTTCCCGGCTCTATTGAAAATGACAAAGTGGAAAGAGACCTTCAAATGGGGTTGAATGTTGATTGGTGATCTGCCGCCCAGTGGGCATACTGTGTCCTCGTACGGATGGTGGAACAGGAATTTCCAGCAAAAACTGTGCACCACCTTTTACGGCAGGACCTGAACGTGCGGAAAACGTGGATGTAACGTTAATTAAGTGATGTAGAGAAGTGAACTCGCTACGAAACATGTCACAATTGACGAGATTTCAGGAAGAAGTTGACATGTTGAATCGCGTCATTGCAATTGATGAAACACGAGCAAGGACTCTGTTTGGCATTGTTGTGTATCCCTGCCGCGGAGAAATGCTATTTTCAATACGTGACCTCCATTCCTGTCCATTGTCGCTCACCAACTGAACTTAGGTGCATGCTGAAATACGCAGCTCTCGCTCACATACACCATCTGGTGGCTTTATTCAAAAGTACATTCCATACACTTTCAATCGTACATCTTAGATTTTACATATTGTTCCTTTTTCGCGAGAAAAAAGGTAGTTGCCATTGCAACGACTTCTCCCTCGTAGAATGCAAACTTGGGATTTTAAACTCTGGGTTAAATCAACGCTGTTGTTATACAGGATACTGGAAAAAATTATACAAAGAAAGAGGGCTACATATACTGAGAGTACGAACGAATGATCTCAGACACTTCAACATGAACCTACAGGTATCCATATGGATCTTTTGTGATTGCTTCATCAAATGTAAGCCAATGGCATAAGCGGAGAAGCAGTCATAAGCAGTGTACCATGGTCAAACAAAACACGTCAAGACTGTGGAAGTGGTAAGGCGTTTTGAGAACTATAGAATGTAACTCTTGTGTACTTAAGAAGTGCTTTCTACTTGACAGTAAGGTAAGCTAGTGTATTTTCAGTTCCCACCCGTAAACACGTTTACAGCTTTTGGAAATAAGACTTGCAGCAACATAATGAAGCATCCTAAATCATTTGTTCCTATTTTTGAGGTGACTATTTTTCGACTGGTCGTAAATTCTTTCCATAAAATGATTCCACACAACCTGTAATGACGTATTATAAGCCTCTATCTTGGACTTCCTTCAGTTTTTTTTTCTCACAATAGTGAAGCACATGTTTTCTTGTTCTTATAATTTAAATAATTTGAAAAGATTGTCATTGACACCTTCTATAGTGTTAACCAATGCTTGTTACTCCTTGATGCTTAGCATTGTTACTTTTAATAAATCACTAAATATGCTGTAAATTATATAATAATATTATGACATTTTAATTGATAAAAGAGTCAATGGGATGCTAAGAAAATAAAACATTATAAAAAGGACAGTAAATAAGTCTCTAGTATTAACTGCTATTGGAATTATTGGTGAAGAGATTCAGGTAAAAGTCACACTAGGACAGTTTGTCACACCCAGAAATTTACTGTGAAACTATCGAAATTACTGTAGAGAGAAAGAGGGAAGTAATATAAAATAAAATATATGGTTATGAGTATCTCTCTCGTTTTATGTTAATCTTGATGGAGGATTTAATATTGATTCGATATCAAACAAGAAAGGAATGGTTTTTATTTCACTTTTTCAGTAATCCAGTCCCATGACTGACAAATGAAAATTCGACTAATGACATTTTTAATGTCTCTGTGCTGTAGCTCAAAAAAGCATACCGCAAATAACAAGTCCGTTCGTGTCGATTAAAAATACATTACATTTCATCTCGCACAGCATGGCGTTACATGAATAATACACAGGGACCCCCATAAATATATGCACATTCAGAATGAAAATTATCTGTTTCAAAGCTTTATTGCAAGATATATGAAGGCATTAAAGGAGACAATAAAGCCATGTTTAAAATCTTCGGTATTAGCAACAGACACTTATTATTTCGGCGAACTATTGCTCGAAAAAATTGCCTATAGTGTCCATAAGGAGTGTTCTGCATGACATCTCAACCTGTTCCTATAGTACAGCTAGTGTATGGTACAATATCTTTTTTTACGGTTCCCCACAGGTAAAGGTCAGGGGTGTTATATCAGGAGTACGTGTCGGGAATTCAAAAGCACCTCTTCGTTCTACCCAACGTCCTAGCAGAATGTCACCAAGAATAATCTCTCACGTCCCTCTGGTAGTGTGATGGCGCACCATCTTGCTAAAAGTAGAATATAGTGCACGAACTGCAAGTAAAAGGAATATTTTCAGCACTTCAAGGTATACTCGGGAGTCACCGTACCTTCAAAAAGTAGTATTAAATTAAACCTCTGGATGGCAGTCTACAACAGACATTTATCCAACTAAATTGACTGCTTTGGTTACACAGATGCGAAGTTTTGTTTGCAAAATAAACACAAATATGACCGTTTAATTTAAACTATGCTTTACCAGAACAAACAACTGCCCAAAAATTTCCCATGTTGTTAAAACTACTCACAATACACAAATGCTTGATATGAGTATGCTTCTACAGTTTCGCTGACGTTTGTGATGATCGTATAAAAGATGCAGCTTTGTTGCTGTTTGACTCCTAGACTTTGCTTGTTGCACATTGCTAGAGTTCGCAAATTCAGGCATTTATTTTGGTTAAATAGACAGGCAAAATGACACTTAAATAGGCAGCAATATAATTAAAAAGACATTTATTAAAAATGAAAACAGAGAAGATCACTCATTATTAACGATAATAGGTATTTAAGATACTTAATACTTTATTTATCACACAATTAAAGTATTTAACCTTACTTTTGTTGGTTACAAGGAACAATGAGATGGTTCTCAATGTATCAATTGTCACAGACAGCCGCTTGTTACAAAGACCATTTTGCATTATGGGAAAAGAGCGTTCTACTTCCATTGCAGTGATTGGAGCATTTTTAAAACAAGTTATTTCTGATGGACTTATACCAATTACAACAGAACAAAAGAGTAAACAGAACAGAGTAAAAATACGTTTCTTTCGCTATTTAAAGAGCTTAAGTGAATGGGTTGAAGAAAAGGTTTGACTGCTTGAAAAGAAATAAATATATAACAAATACTTTTTTTTTTTTGTAAGTTGAACATGACCATTTAATTTTGATAGCTTTTTCACTTCGATATATTAAACTTCTTTATGTACTTTTTAAAATGCGTAAATAATCGCACTAAATCTACAACGATCCAAAAAAGGCAACAAAAAAAAAAGGGTCTTAGAATGTTTCAGTTTTCGGCAACAAGTTTTCTGTTTGCTTGAATTCTATATCTCAAGACATTGTCAGAAATATGATTGTGTCAATGAAAAGTGTATTCTCAACGAAATCGACTTTTACATGGTTCACAGACTTTGTTTCTGCTAACCAAAGAAAGACACGATTTTTACTGCAAGATCTGCACAACCCAACCTAGATAAATTGGCGTATATATTTTAAGTGATAGTGATAGATAGATAGCTTTCTTTTATTGTTGTTTTAATTTAGAAAGTCTGCATAAACATCAGGAATATTTTTAGAATCTAGATATATTTATACAGGGTACGGAAAAACAGTGTGCAGACAATTGTCAAGTAGAGAGGCTGTACCAAACTAAACATTTTGAGGTTAGCAGCGTGGGGTCACAGATGCAGTATAATAACAGCAGTGCTGCAGTTCTTATGAAACATCTTCATTTGCCATCAAAACGAAATGTAACTCAAACGATTGGTGTACACGTTTTGTCTCAACTAAAGAGTACTAGTACACAAAGAGAAACTAAATATTTGATTGATGCATCGAGGAGGCCACAACATTGGCTCACCGCGCCCAATCCATCTGTTATCAAATATTCCGTTTACATGATTTCAAACTGCAAGTGAAAATTTTGCAGAGGCGACGAGAGTTCGTTATTACCAGTAAGTTTCAAAACACAAATGCTGCATCAGACACACCTAGCGACTGTGATTGGTACTATACAAGAGTGTGTTTTGTTTACATCTGACACGTCACAAACAAGATTCACAATCTGAGACTCTAACTTGACGCATTTATCCTCAAAATACTTATTTTGGTACTGCCTTTCTACTCTATAATTTTTTGTATATTTATTTTGCCTTTTTTAAGCTTTTCTCTCTCTCTTTTTTGTAGAAAATACATTTTTGTTTTTATTTCCCTTTTTGTATTTATATTGCATTGTTATTTTATAGTCGTTTAATATAAAAAGTAAAATTTTAATTATATCCAGAAAAGTATACCATTATAATTTTGTAAATGAACATAATTATAAAAAGGACAACACATGAGAGAAAAATTATTGAAAGCTTGGATAAAAATAGAAGCTGAGGAAGTTCACAAGAAAATGATAGTGAAATAATGGGAAGAGTAAAGAACGAACAAGAGCAAAGTGTAGAGAAAAAGCAGTAAAAATAATAGAAAATTGAGTAGTAACAGGTATAAAAAGAGAAGAAAGAGAGAAACAAAAGGAAAAGTGGAGTATAGAAATAATAAAGAAGCAGGAAAAGTGTATTAAAGATGGAAGTGTATGTAAATATGCGCAAATAAATAGAACGCCTTTATAATTGAAAGAAAGGAATTCTCGCACACTTCAGTAGGACATTTTCAAGGTGTGTTAATATAATTCGGCATTTGTGCAGGTTTAGAGACAATCCAAAATGAGTGAGATGTAACCCTTTATCTTGGAGTTATTTCCGGTAGACTTGTCACGGGTATAATACTAATCAAAGTGATTCAATTTTCCTGCTGGATGCCTCTCTCCGCGCTACGCTACAAATATCTGAATACCATGTCACTGTTACTAGCAGATACCAAATTGAGAAACTTCATCTTCTCACGGAGAGAAGATTTGAAAGAGAGGAAGGGAATATAATCCGATTCACTGCTTGTCAAAGATGATTAATGAGGACAGCTAGCGTGTAGTTTTAGAGAATGACTCAGAATTCCTTTCACTTACACCTATTAGATAAATGGAACATCTGAGAAAAGCATAGCATAATGTCAAAGAAGATAAAAATATTTATAATCAATATCACCTGTAAGTAGATAGAAAATACTTTGGAAATTCACGAGGTTTGTTCAATAAAGACAATTTTTGACCACTTCATGCTCATAAGGGCCATCCAGAAAGTAAGTCCCAATCGCGCCTGTAGATGGAATAACTTGTCGGATACGAATGCGCATGCGTAGGAGTAGAGAGGAAGTATGTGGGAATAATGCAGTAAAGTTTCAGCCTTGTGACGGCCGTGGTTACCGCGCTGTGCTAGGAGAAAATGGCTGCTCTGATATTGTCTCCCGCCAACTGCGAGGTTCGTGCAGTCATCCGAGGTTTGCTCGCTCAAAAGCAAAGTCCAGCAGAGATCCATCGCCAATTGTGTCAAGTGTATGGACACGACATTATGGTAAGACGATGGTGCAGGCAGTTCACTGAAGGACGAACCAATATTCACGACGACGACCGTAGTGGCCGACCGTCCCTGGTGACGGCAGAAGTGTTGGAAAGTGTGCGGCAAGCAATTGAGCAGAACCGGCGCTTCACAATTTCAGAACTCTCTTGTCAATTCCCCAGATGTATCGCTCCCTTGTGCACGAAATTGTCTCCCGGAAGCTTGACACAATTAGCGATGGATCTCTGCTGGACTTTGCTTTTGAGCGTGCAAACCTCGGAAAACTGCACGAACTTCGCAGTTGGCGGGAGACAATATCAGAGCACCCATTTTCTCCTAGCACAGCGCGGTAACCACGGCCGTCATAAGGCTGAAATTTTACTGCATTATTACCACATACTTCCTCTCTATTCCTGGGCATGCGCATTCCTATCCGACTAGCGGTGCCATCTCTAGGCGCGATTGGGACTTACTTTCTGGATGCCGTAATATTTCTCAAAGTAGTCCCACTGGATGCAATTCACCTGTCCCAGCGTTTCTTTCAGTCTTCAAAGACATGTTGGAAAACATTTTTGACAGCTCCTTTAGAATCGCCCCCGCAGCCTTACCACTGCTTCTGATGATTGAAAGTGCCTCCCTCGAGAGAATTTCTTCATTTTGGGGAAAAGGAAAAAGTCAACCGGGGCTAAATCTGGACTATACGGCGGGTAAGAGGGATATTTCGCATTGATTTTTGTAAGATATTCAATAACAATATATTATTGTAGTGCAACAACAGCTCGTTACACGGAAAAGGGGCCTTTTGCTTGTTATACGGATGTGTCACAATAGTTTTAGGACATCTTTGTAGATTACCCAGTTATACTTGTGTGTGCAGGTTCATGGTGGTAAATCATTCCTTGAACGTCGTAAAATGAGATGACCACAACTTTCATGCAGAAGTAAGCATTTTGTTTTTATTAGTTTTGGTGATCACATAGAGTTTTTCTGATTTCTCTTACGATCAAAACACTGCAACCATGTTTCATCAGCAGTGATTGCCTTTGAAAGAAACTTTGCATCTTACTGTAACTCCAACTTCAACTGCTTGAAAACTTGCACGGTGTTTCAGGCAAAAGTTGTTTGCGTTTCTGAATAAAAAATGTAAACTCAAATTTTTTAAATGGTAATGGTATTTTATGCACGAAAAAAGTCATCGACCCTGGCCGGGATTGAACCCACGATCTTAGGTTTACGAGGCAATTATGGTTACTACTAGACTACTAGGACCGATCTAACACACTAGAACCAAAAGTGCACTTAAAACCTGATCTGCTATGTCATTCATTACCAAGCTCCATAAAAGCCCTGACACATAATAAGCAGATAAAAATAGAATTACTATACCCATGTTGATGAAATAATCGCCCGTGTCATTGTATTTATCTAATAAGAATAAAACATGAGCCATTTTCTAAAGTATTATCAAATATTTTAAGGTAGTGTACGCAGTTTTGAGGCCGTTAAGATAAAAAGATAAGAAAACTGTAGGTCACCTCGAACGCCTCGCATAACGCGTACACAGCCATGAGTCGAAAAAAAAACTTACATATAATGAGGACGATTTCTGTGCTTCTCTACCAAATTCGGGGTTTACAAACATGCCAGCACGATCTACAAGGAGTGCTCTCGAATGCTTACTTCAGAAAAGAGGGGAAACTGGAATTAGTGGATGATTAGGGTGATTAAATAGCCACAACAAACAATATATATATTTTATTCAGAATGTTTTATACATTTATCGGGTTCCTTCCTAAATTCCAATATTCATTGCTCATTGCATTCAAGACGCTAGTTCATGCCCAATACTTTGTAACAGTGACGTAAAGTTCGCCAATCTTTAAAATTTTAATTTCAAACGTAACAAAACCTAAAACGTGCACAGAAAAGCGTATTATTTACAATTATCACGAGTTTTATCACCAGACCAAGCGCTTCTCATCTCCTTGCGAATTTCTTCACTCTTTTATTATACATTCCTTCATTTCAAGGAACAAAGTACGGCGCGGCGTGTTCCGTCTTAATAACTTTTAACGAAACATTTAATCTACAACATTAAGGGGCATTTTCATTTCTTACTTCGCCAAGGAAAATGGAAACGGCTTCACGAAGAGGGCAATGGAAACAGAAAACGTTATTAGAACAAACGCTGTAATGCTCTGGAAATGTTTCCAAACACCGTTAGATGGGGAAAGTTTCACGAGCAGTTTAATGTCCATATATTTTCATTATATTCTGTAAATATGTGAAGATATGTGTATGTGTGTGTGCTGAATTGACCTTTAAGCACAATTCAAAAGGGAACATTATTAGAGCTGTGCCACTGGTCTCAATAACCGGGAAAATTTTCATCCTACCTACGTATTAATATCATAAGCTTTATGTTGCGCTGTTGTTCTTCTGCATTAGATATGAGTCAACTTCTAGTAGTTCAAAATTGAAAATTATGAAACTTAAACCTCGATTGGGGATTTTGCATTATTTTAATATAAAATGTAACGTTGTGTGACCTTGAAGTATAACATATTTACTTATAACGACCCTTAGAGAATTTGTCTATTACTTCTTATTCCAAAATGTTATGAGATTTCTCGGGTCTTATTCCAAATGTTGAAATAAAAACATACTGTAGTTCATTCTTAAAAAAGAAAAGTTTTCATTGTTTGTTGACTAATTTATTTGTCGCAAAAGCAGAACGTAATAAGGCTAACTGGAAGAGTTTAATGTTTGGTGAGAAAAAACGAAGAACAGTATAATAGAAGGAAACACTTATCTGTCATACTGCCTGGCAGATAAGTGTTTTTCAATAATTGTTTTGATTTTCTTTACATCTTTCATACAGTCAAAATTGCAAATTGAATTTTAAGCTAGAATATAACTTAATATACTAAATATTTGAACACTTGTTATTGTCTTCATTTATTTTTAAGAAAACATGAATTTAGAAATGTTAGATATACTTTGTATTTTGTTTACCTTATAGGCATATGTTTATTTTTTCAACATTAAATTTTGTATATGCAATTTTTACTGAGCGTTGTTTATTAACAGTCAGTCTTCCATTCATTATTTCTACCTAATTTCCTCTATTTTTTTTTTTTTTTTTTAAATTCCTAAGTTTTTCATTTTTTAAAAACATCCACATTAATAACTCTCGTCAGTCTTGAGCAATTGAGATATTGGCTACATATAAGGAATTTAATACATATTTAATGTTTCTCTCTGCATTAAACATGTAGCAAAATATCTACCTCCATTCTTAAAAAGAAAATCTTAGGTGCTTTGATTATAGTGATATTTTATATTCTAATCTGAATGAATACTGGGCAAATCGACAACTTACTGCGCGTTCATAATTCGTTTAGTCTTCAACACTTGTAAAATTGATCACGTGACCCCGCTAAGCAATCAACTGTCATGGCTACCTCTAAAAGAATGTAGAAATTTGCAATCCCTTACCTACCCTCCTGTTCAAAATCCTCCGTACCTCCACCTCTTGGCTCCCGCTGCTTATACCTGCCCCTACCTCGAACTCGGAATATACCTTTACTGTCCATTCCTCATCACCAAACACACTTCTACTCATTCTGCGTGTCAATTCCCAGAATCTGGGACTCCCTTCCTCCTGAAGTCAGAGATTGTCGGACAATAAAGTAATTTAAACATTGTCATCTGCTCAACTCTGGGATCAGAACAGAGATTCTATCGCTTTTTCTTCCTCTTCTTCTTCCCCCTCCTCCTTTCTTCCCTTTGTACTCAAGAAACATTATTGAACTGGCGGAATTCTAACACGATCTTTATTAACTTTCTAATTATATTAAAATATGTAATATTACATGCATTATATGTCTTTAATTTGGCTTTTTTCTGCACTTTATATAACTATGTATAGATTGTACCCTTTATTTTCGCTGGTTTTAATCGCCTGCTAAAGTGGAAAAGAAAGTTCCATGGTCTAAGTATATGCCTAGGTAAACAAATAAATAAATGCACATTATCTTGTTCTGTTATATGAATGCAGTTGTTCTCCCGTATTCCTGTTACTTTGCCTATATGCAAAAAAATTTGCAGTTATTAAAAATATAACCTTTTATGCAACAGTTGCCATTGTTTATATAAATATATTGGAGTATATTTTTGTTGCTGTGAAATAATTATATTTATATATTTAAAGTTAAACTTTACCATTTCCGTCTAAAACTGGAGCAGCAAAACCAATGTGAATAGCAACGGCATACTTGTTAATAAGCTTTACTTTAATGATTTAAGAGAATGTAGAGACGTTTTAGATAGGGAACTGTGCCCAAATTAATGATCACAAAAAGCTGAAATTGTATGCTGCTAAAGCATTGTTAAACCGAAATAGAATAAACTTTTGTTAAAACTGCTTCGCGAGCTTTGGAATCTCAAATTTCAACAGGTCATCGTTAGCATAAAGATTTAGGGGTATAAAAGTGTCTAAAATCTGGAACTAATCACATGACAATACAGTCAATACTAAAAAATGGTTAACCATTTCAGTTACCTATTTGATTGTGTGGCCAAATGGACTATGATTTCGAAGAATGTGGGTTTGGATCCTGTTGAGTTATGTTTGATATTATTTTGTAAACATGTATGATAATTAAATAAAGTAAATATTTAAACCTTAAATGAAAATTAAAATATTAAAATATTTTAAAATATTAAAAGAAGTTCACTTAAATGTTATAAATTAAGGCAAATGTTTAAAAAAATGAGTCTTGTATCATGACAAACAATAATAACTTAGAGCCCAATCATACCGCCTGTATGCGTCAGAGCAATAAAACATTTTTTTTTTATTTGCTACCTTTTATTAAATCTTAATTAATACGTTTTTTTGATGTGGAAAATTACATTTTCCGATTATTTATCAAACTTGGGATGAATGGGTGGGTGGATGGACGAACGAACGGATGGTATATAGCAACGTTCAGAAAGGTCTGATCATTAGCAGGCTCGCTTGCGGCTTCTAAAATAAGTGGGGTACATGAGATTTTATAATTAATTTTGTGGCATCGTGCATGACCCCCATAGATCTCAAGTGGCAACCTTTTGAGGTAATAGCGTCATCTGTTTATTTTACCTCTGATCTTTCAATTCACAATCACAAACCACACACGCTTTCTACAATCGGTACAGATTTTCTACCAAAGAAGTGTAGATCATTCCATAAAAGACCATGTGTTTATATTATCTTTAAATGCTATTACCCACAAATCATGTTTGTGTGGATTATAGGATCCATGCACTAGGACAAAGAATTGGATTGAATTGAGTTGCTACAAAAAATCTACCTATAATTTCCTATAGATGAGCTCAATCTTAAGTGTGTTTCATTTGAGCATATTTTAAAAATTGTTTACGCTACTTAAACGCACTGTATTGACGGACACATTTATTAGACAGATATTTAGAATAAACTCCACGAGATAAGTGATTATGTTTTCCTCACCAGCAACTTCACAAAGAATTCAGGAAATGAGAAGCGAGCTGACATGGGCAAATATGGCATACCTCCGCTTAACACAACGAGCTGGCAAAGGTAAGTCCTTTTTCTCAAAGTGGCACCTGCTCGTTTCTAAAGGGAGTACCTTTTGCACATATATAGTCAAGTGGATGTCCGCAAAAGATTTGTGATTATCCTTACGTTGCCAGTTCTCGTCAGACATTCTAGTGATGTTTTCAAAATAGTGCGAAGAAAATATTAAGTATATATTTTTCATTTGGCCTTATGGTAGAACCGTATCTAATTATTACGCTGACTGTAGACCTTAATAGCAACTGTAGTAGTGTCATATATTTATAAATTCGTTCTGCAGTATATGAACTAAGATAAGTATATGTGCGTTTTTACTCATTGAGAGACTAAAGCTCTATCTGATTGGTTGCGCGCCTTCAGCGAGTAATTGGAAAACCACCTCGGGCGTGAATATTGTCAATTGTCTTACCACAGTGCCAACATTTAGAGCGGTACTGCGGTTCACGAGGACCGCAATCAATACTGGCATTGTATTACTTATCTTGATAACGTGAAATTTGTCATTTGCCAATTCTGTCACACCTGCTGAAACAGCAAGGGTTCTGCTTAATAACTGTCATCTCTCATATAGTCCTTAAGGACACTTGGCACATATTTTGGGTAAAAAAAATGGATTTTTGCTTTATGCATATTATGAAGATACGTGCCTAATTTGCAGATTACACTCATATATTTTTTGTTTGTTTGGGGAATTTAAATGGCAATTTAATATTGCCACCATACTATTACATAATAAATACTCACCGCTTTTGGTGCTTCAGTAGCAAAAACGGGCGTTTTAAACACAATTCAAAAGTAAATAAATAAAAATGAAAACTCGTATCTTTTTTGTATCATTTGCCGTAACTAAAATATTTTTAACTTTATGTGCTGTGAATTCTTGTGTGCATGTGCAAAACACATTGCTCTTTATAGCTGGTGAAAACTTTTAACTTATGCATGCATGAAAGTTTTAAATTATATATATGGGTTGAAATTTGCATAAATCAATGAAAACTAAATGCCAATATTGCAAAAAATTAAACTAAATTGCTTATTATTTCTCCGGAAATGTTAAGTACATGGATACATTTCCCCAGAGGAGGACAGAAAGCGGTGAAGGGGACGTCCATCACGAACGCCGGACCTAATGCCTTTAAACTTTTACTTCTAGGACTATGTCAAGCAATAAGTGCAGTGTTCGTATCAAGACATTGGCAATTTAAAAGAGAGAATCAGAGACGTTATTCACTTTGTTGCGCCTGATCTCCTTAGTCGTGTGTAGAATGACTAGAATATCGTTTGGATGTGTGTAGGGCAACAAACGGAAGCCACTTCGAACTGCACTGAGCAGAATGCAAACTTGGAAATATTTTCTTTCGTTTGGTGAAGGTTTCACATTTCTGTCTTGTTTCGTTGCTTTTGTATGACTGTTCAAAACTGTACCAGGACTTTACGAACACACTGTAGGTATTATGTATTAAACTGGAAATTTTAGTTTTCCTTTTATTTTTTTTCTATCTTATATTTTTATGCATCCTTCCTACTAACAAATTTTCTTGCGCAAGTTGTTTCTTTTACCAAACATTTTCTTATTGCTTATTTTTACAAAGGTTTCCTTACTTTAATTGGATGTTCTTTAGGTAGCAGCTAATTTAATTAATATATCGTCCAAGTATTAGCTCTCACAATATATTATTATATACTACAATGACTAATATTGTTCTGCTAGCTAATTTACAGATTTTAGACCGCTTTTCGATCTGAGGACGAATTATAACCTCTGGTATATCCCGTTTCAAGGCAAAAATCCATTGCTTCTTGGTAAACTATGCGATTGTTATACATAAAACAGCTGATAAACTGACTTGCCCCTGTGACACGGTTCTAACATTCCTTCAAGATAATTCACACAATAAGTCATCACTTTTACCTCACTCTGTATAATATATCCCAAATAAAATGAACAATACACGCACTTGCATACTTTTGCATTAATGTGAACGATAAAAGGGGCGAGGGCATTATCTAACCCAACGTTGACAAAAACAAACAAGTCTCGCCCAAAATCAGAAATGGCGTTAGACATGAGAAATCTAGACAGCGAAAGTAATAGAGGAGAAGGAGAACAGAAAACTACTTAGATTGATATTCCCATTCCAGTGTCAGAAGAGGCAAAAGATTCCAAAAGGAAATGCAGAAACACAAAGCATCATCTCAACGAACGAAAACAATGTAGTAGCAAACGGAAATGGAAGCAATTCCAGCGAACATCCATTATGATCCTGAAGTAACAGGATCTCCACACTGCTGAAAGAGTTGTTTTATATTTTCATTTGCTACACCAACTGCAATGAACGTATATAGAATTTTTTGCAGTTTCGTAAAATATGTATGAAAATGTATTGAAATGTACATATGATACTCATCTAAAATATTTATAAAATTAGCAATAGGCAAATAAAATAACAAAATGTTGTAGATAAACACAAAATCAACCCCTAAGTGTAAAAAAAGTATCATTAAAAATACCATTGAGGCTCATTCCCACTGAAGTATAATTTATCATTATACAAGACTAATCATCATATTTTGGCACTATAATTAATAATATAAATATTATATATTTACGTCCTTTGGACGTTTTCCGTTGCAGTAGTTTGAAAAGACAACAGGGTCATGAAACTATACAATGGAAGAGGGTCGCATGCGGAGCATAAGGACAGCTATGCAGGGTCAATAAACTGACGGACCTTTAGACCGTTGGGGCTTTGACCCCGACCGGCTGTTGTCTAATTTGTAAACTGGCCAATGATGTCAAAACCTTTTAAAACTTTCAAAAAATAGCAAATGGAATGTAAGGCAGGTGAAATTGAACCAGCCAATTGAAAATGTATGTTTGAACTTTTAAAGATAGGCGAGAAGAAAGGGCGTGCCTTTGTGACTTAGTTGGCATTGTTAAGAGCAACGATTTTTTATTTGAATTTAAGATATAAGGGGGAGTTTACTCGACTGGTTAGGTCACTCATTCCTCCGATACCCGCAGTTGTAGGCAGTTTGAAGTTTTACTCGCAGCGAGACAGGACAGTTTAAGTTTTACACACAGCAAGATACCCGCAGTTTGCAGTACTCATTACAAGTTCTACTCTCAGTTCCACGCGCCACGGCACTCGTCTGTAAGTTTCACACGCGATAACTAAGTTTATATTTAACGTAGCCAAGTATTATATACGCAAAACACCAAAGGACGAACATAAAACATACACAGTTCATATTAAGCAGTATCGCGTGCTTATTTACACCATAGAAACCCTCTTCCATTTCCTTTGAATATGTGTGAACAAAATAGCGGATCACCCTGAGAATTGTTGTTGAAGCAACAACCCCGAAGCGATCAATAATCAATCTACGAAACCACTTTAAAATTGGCATCACGACGTGAGGCCACTCAACGTCAACAGATCGCTTCAAGATTGATGTCCAACCTGGGGCACAAAGCCGGAGCCATACCAGACCATCTCAAATTTTGGCGCGTCATAATTTGGCTCACCAACGTGGAGCCAAAAACGACAACATCCCACTATCTACCGCTTCAATTGCCTCCAATAAGCTAAGTCTAAAAAAATAATGTCTCTAAATAACATATATTAAGTTAGCCCAAGATTGGCATTAGTAATATTTGGTAAGGACAGTATTAGACGCAGAGAAAATACTTTAATAAAGCAATATGAGGGAAAATTGCAAGGAGTTCGTAATAACAGCTCTAAATTGCTATAAGATGCGAAGTTTAAGGGCTCAGAGCTTACGTCATTAACGAATGGAAAGTAAACGTGTTTTCTGGCAATTTACAGCCGGAACAAAACAATATATTGGTAGTGTTCTTCACGGAAATGTTCCAAGAACATCACTACATGCACCGAGTGTTAATGAATTACACCACAATATTTTCAGAGATTGTAGAATGATCTTAAACACACATTTTACGGTCCATGTATATGTTTACTGACAAAGAAATTGAAAAATTAGATGCCGATAGCCTTAGAATGCCTTCGCACTTCGTGAATGACGAAATTTCAATTACTCATCACCATTGTTTTCAAGATTTAATGCTATAAACATTTCGGACTAATCATTTGACAGTTCGGCGCTTAGCAACGTTTAACTAAGTTATCTTGTGTAACTAAGTTTAGAGGGAGCTTTCTACCTACTATATAAAGTAACAGAATGACAGAAGTTCGAATTTGTGGTGTATTGTTTATTTGCTATTTTTAGTAGAAGTAGGTGTATAATTTTATTGTTATAAAGTTCTATATACATATTACAAATATATTTTATGATGGGTCGTCGACCGTACATGCTTAAGTATAATTACAATTAGAAAGATAAACAAATAATAAAAAAATGAAATAATAATAATAACTTTTCAAAAATGAAAAGAACCATATTTATAGATATGAATGGAAACAACTTACATGTTATTTACAATTACACTAGTTATTGCTTCTAACCAGGAAATAAGTTGTTCCTAGCTTCGCGCACTTTGGCTAGTAAAACGCCCATATTCAACTAATTAGTTTATTCCACAAGCATGTCCCAGCATGCCAATCGACCCCTAATTGACTTAAACCGTTTCTCTCAGGTGTTCCCAGTGAGTAGGGTTAAGGTGTCATATATTGTACCGGCATTTAAATCGTACTGGTCAAATATCTGATAGAATGTTTATGCAGTGGCGCTACACAGCGGGGAGAATGTGCATTAAGAGGCAGAGAGAAGATGTAACCAAAATGTTGAACGTAGCAGGCACCAAGCCGTGTTGCAATTGTTTCATTTTATAATCTGCGAAGTGATTTTCGTCTCGAAAGCAACCCTTCTACAGACTCGCAGGTATGTATAATTTCTTTTTCACCTTGCACACATGGTACTTGTTGCTTACCTCAATAACAGCCGGTAATAATATTTTAAATCTCTTTTGGAGGGAAGGTAACGCTAAACAAACAAAATGGACAAGTCACATAAATTGTACCGCCATGTTTCTTCTTCTTTGGACCTGAACAATTTAAGGAAATACTTGCAACATTTATACACCCAAGCTACCATTGTAATGTTATGTATGGAATACCAATTAAAAACGAATGAAATTATTTGAAACGTTAAAGCTGCAATTGCTATTCTTGTTGCAATAGAGCACAACAATATTAACAGTATACTTTATTATGCATTGTTAAAACAATGTTTAATATTGAAGCAATGTTTAAAAGCAATTTATATTAACTGAAGCGTAATATAAATTTGCATATTTTGGCTATACATCAAGCCCTCGTTTCAGGCCTAACATTTTCTTATATGCTGTTTTCAGACGGCAGCAACAAAGAAGTACGGTATCTGGAATCAAGAAGACATGCAGAGAGCATTGTAGGCCTTTAGAAACGATGATGCAGTATTAATGAAATATGTAAAACTTCGGTGTCCCTAAAACTCTGAAGAGAAGATTAGAAAATGAAAATCTTAAAGCTGTCGTGAACAGATCTTCCAAAAGAGCTTCAAGATGAGCTAGCAAATCATGCTTTGTTACTATTTTCTCACAAGTTTGGATGCTAATGGAATCAAACACAAATTCAAAAATGGCAAAGCAGTAAAGCAGTGGTATTACAGCTTCGTGTCTTGTCATCCCACACTATCCCTCCGCCAGCCCGAGGCTACTTCGGCAGCAAGAGTT
The DNA here is from genome assembly GCA_030762175.1 of Metallyticus violacea. Lineage (NCBI taxonomy): Eukaryota > Metazoa > Arthropoda > Insecta > Mantodea > Metallyticidae > Metallyticus > Metallyticus violacea. The sequence goes on from CM060836.1 coordinate 32,372,523, forward strand.
TTTGGTTTTAACAAAGAAGCTGTAACAAAGTGCTTTCATTTTCTCACCAACATTAATGACAACATTGGCTTTCAGGCCAATCACACGGATGAAACCGGCCTTTCAACGAGTCAGAAAACAAAAAAATTCTTGCTGTGAAAGTGAAGCATCAAGTGTGTGTTGCAACCAGCGCTGAGAGAGGAACAGACATAACTTATGTCTGCTGCTTCTGGCATGTATATACTTCCAATGTTAGCATTTAAAAGAAAAAGTTTCTCCGATGATTGAAGGATGGTGCTCTACTTGGATCATTGTTTGCAGTTTCTGATAGCACTGATTACAAATGAGCTGTTTCTCCATTGGGTGTAGCTCTTCATTCAAACTGTAAGGCCTGCTGTTGATAGAAAGATGTTGTCAATTCTTGACGGACATACCACCCATGCTATAAATCTAGGTAGGGATAATGCAGTGATCGTGTTTTGTCTTCCACCGTATACCACCCACAAACTCCAGCTATTAGATGTGTCATTTTCCAAACCACTTGTCATATTACAACCAAGAGCGGACAAGTGGTTTCGAACAATTCAGGAAGTAACATTGCCCAAACACAAATAGCAGGATTGATGGTTGAAGTTTATGGTAGAACTGCTACCGTCCAGAATGCAGTTAGTGGGGTTTTCTAAAGCGAGAATCTGCCTTTGGATATCCCGTTATTTTCCAAGATTCAGACTTCGTACCATCTGCATTTATAGTAGAAAATAGTGAGACAGTAACAGCATTAATCACTACATCCAAAAGTGACATTCTAAAGAATGGGAATCAGGAGCTGTTAAAAGTGGCTCCTCAGCAACTATCGCCTGTCCCAGTTTTAGAAAGAAGAAAAAGAAGCCGAGCAAAATATCCCTCTAATTACTTCCTCTGCTGTAATCACCAATAGTCCCTAAACAGTTTCTTGTGAGTGCAATAATCCTGTGGAAGACTGTACTAAGAAACCTACTAGACCTGCAATGCAGCAAATATTATCCACTTGGTACTGTACCATCTGCGAAGAAGATATGGTGTCTGGTTCCATACATGTGCTAAAGTTAGTACAAAAAGAAAAAAATATTTTACTGTGATGAATGTGGGCCTGAATGCAATTGAACACTATTTAAAAAGAATGAATAATTTCAAGAAAAAGTATGAAATTTTGATACTAGTATCAAAGTTTTACACCATAACATTATTTAGTTTGTGAGTCCTTGGTAGTCCAGCATGCTAAAATAATCCATCATCGTACATTAATTATGCAATAAATTTGTCTTAAATAAATGTTATTTACTTTATCAAAGTGTGCTAGGTTGACAACCTATACTCTGGTAATGGTCCAATTTAGAATACTGGTGGTACAATTTATAGTACTGATTATAAATTGTACCACTTTGCATCGTCACACATTCTGCGTTTCCCACTTGGTATGGAGATACTTAAAGAATGGAGCTACAATGCATATCTGTCAAGATCCGTTAATAATTCGTAGATTCCATGGAAGTCCAGAAATTGTTCAAAGTGATACAAATTATGAGACCTTACCCTACATTCTACATCCCCTTAACAAAATGAGCAGATTCTCCTAACAGAACTATCCGTTATTTTTTTTTTTTTTTTTTGATCCTTTTAACCTCCCAGTCTAAACTAGGACATTCTTGATATTACCTTTCTCACTAGAACCAACAGACATACCTCTTTACCCCAGATTATTTGAATTTAATTTTATAGGCTCCAGGAGACTTGCGTGTTAGATTCTGCCTCAATTTCCTGCCTGCTGATTTCCTCTAGCCTTCTTCTAATCTTCTTCCATTCACTTTTGTTAGTTTCATTGTCTCACCATACTGAACCCAGGCCAATTACCCTGAGCTGTCTTTTCACCTCTGCAGCCCAAAACGATGGTGTTTTATTTCATATCTAGTGTCTACAGCATTTAGCGCGAAGTGTGAACTGCTCTTCCTGCATTAGTTCAAGCCAGTATTTCACCGTCCTTATTTTACTGTTAACCGTATCTTCATAGCAACTCACCTCCCTCATGATCCCATAGTTTTGTGTTCCTTTGCAGAGTTTGAGAACCCTTTTCCAAAAATTGATTTTATTTACATGTTTAGCTCTCCATATTTTACTTTCATATAGGAGCATAGTCATAATGAATGTATAGTGTTTAACGCCCGTTTTTGCTACAGAGGCACCACAGGCGATGGACACTGATAATACATGAGATGAAATGACAAATTGGAAAAGGATTTATTTTTAAGGAAGGAATCGTTCCAGGCCTAAGTTTAGGGTACCTCCTCGTTATTTGCCATTTATGAAGACTGAGGAAAACCTGGAAAAAACCTCAGTCAGGGAGGAAGGTCCTGGCGGGATTCGAACTCCAGACCTCCCGCTCACGAGTCCGCGACTTAACGACCTCGGCCACCCGTGGCAGTGGAGCATAGTCATAGCTTTGTATATCCTCCCCAATACATCTTCTTACATATCTGGAATGTGAGCCAGAACATGCAGTAACTCGTCTCGTGCATTATAATTAAGAGCAGATAAGTATTTATTCTATTTCTCATTAATATTAACGGTTACTCCCAAATACTGTAGTACTATTAATCTAAAATTTAAAGCATTTTTTTAAATATTACTTTTTAAATTAAAAGCTTATTGAATACTTGAAAAATATAATACGCAAAAGTGTTATCTATTATTAACTTTTGAATTTATTTAATCAATTAAGATAAACACTCGTCATTACACACAATGAAAGAAATATACATCATGGATGATCACAGAGAATTGCAGTAACAAATCACATATAATTTAAAGTTTAAAAAAGTATATTGTCACTCAACATTGACTTCTTTAGTGAAAAGCTCCACTCAACTTAAATGGATATTATTGGGGCATATTTGAATAATATAGATAACATCACTACTGTTAAATTCAATCTCACCTTCAATAAATGTTAACTCAAATATCTCTTTCTATAAAACGTACCCTTCTAATTCACGAATAAGATGTTTTGTGAAAGTATTTTTAGAAAAAAAAACCTAAGAAATTACAAGCAACGATTCAGGAGAGTGCAAAATACGTGCCTGAGACAGCAGTAGGCAAATGCATTAAAAGGGAAAAATGCATGATAAAGTATTACCAAATTAAAAAAGACCGAAAATGACCAAAAAAGTCATTTGAAAAGTCGAAACATGACGTTATATGACAAGCAGCACACAATTTTAATCAGATATTTGAAACCATGCTTATATTATGTTTGTGATAGAAACAACAAAAAGGAAGAAAATATGGCAGGCTATAAATATAGGGTAGATTTTTATCTGCATCATTTCTGCAAAATTATAGTTGTTTCAAATCGATCGTTTGATTTTTGCACTTTAGGACATGAAATGAAGGGAAATAGCCAAAAATATTTTACATATTTTCGGGAGATTAGCATATTTATCCAAAGTTTATCCTCTCCTTGATGCTTCAGCACCTTGTGTTTATTTCATATTTTGTTAAAAAAAGGGGGGGCATAAAAAATAAATGCTTTTTGCTCTTCTTGAGTATAAAATAAACAAATTTTCACTCTTTTTGAGCAGCTATTTTCATTTTATGGAGCAGAAGGAGAGCTATAAAATGGTACATTTATAAATTTTTAGACCCAATAGTTTCCAAGTCAATCAGCAAAATCTGCAAAGGAAAACACAAATTTCAATTAAAGTTAACCGCCAGAACCACATTCACTGTGCGGTCCGCGCATATTTTATATACAGAACGTTTAAATCTCTAGTTGCTCTAGTCGATTGCATGTGTGTGTTGTTGCGGTCCGAATACTTTATCATGCCAAAAGTTCAGAAGGAAATTTTGTATGTACTTTCAGAAGATTTTAAGAGACAATTAATCGAAACTGATGGCTTAATTCTTTGATGTGCCGACTGCGACGCAAATTTGCGATCGACAAGAAGTATTAAAGAATTAGAATGAACCAGCACATCCAGTACGGCAAGAATGCGAAGAATGTTCAACTCTATAAGTCGTAACCTAAGCAAGCTACCTTGATAAGTGCCTTCACTTCAGGATCTTAAAATCAGCAGTAACAGTCGTCGAGTCAGTTCTTTGCAGATCTTTTTTGGCATTCGTTCAGCCAAATATGATCGATGACTTTGTGCATTTTGAGAAAAAATTATATAAACCAATTTATGTGAATGCTTTCGAGAAAATCAAAGAGGTGGTCGGTTAACACGAAATGGTATTCATGTTAGAGGAAACCATTGGTGCTCTACAAAGATATCTATATACTGAATGTATTGGTGTTTCCAATATCTGGTGGAAGGGAAGCATGCTCTTTGAGATGTAAGACAAATGCCTGCACAGTAAGCAGTCCTTCAATGATTCACACATGAAACTTTGGCCAGTGGGCATACATAACAAAAAAAAGCAGTCTCGTGGTGATTGATCAAGCATGCTACTTGCTTTCGACTTTTGAACAACTGAAGACCAAGTACTCCAATCTCAACCACATAGCACATATTGCACGTGGACTACACCGTGTTTTTGAAACAGTCATGGAGGAATAACAATATGGTAAATGATTTCGTTGATGCTCAAAAGAAAAGATTCTTGCAAAGACCCCCATATCATTAACTTTTGTGTCGGGAAGTTCCTGGGCTTTATCTCCCACAATTTTCTGTCATAATCAGATGGAATATTGGATAAGATGAGCAGTTTTCTTGTGCGAAAACTTTGAAAAAATAAAAACTTCATATGTGCTCTAGATTCAAGACGCTATAGCCATGAAGCATGCCTAACAATTGCTCAACGATAAGAGATCAACAGTGGGAACGTTCCGCAAGATATTTGTCTGATTGAATCAGAGTTTAGAAGAAGAAGTTGTGAAAGAGGAGGAATAGTGGAAGTATATCTGACAATTGTTTGGGAAACCTTATGATTTGCCAAAACCAAATTTGAATTCATTTCGAGGAAGAATCCGGATGTGAAAGCTTTAGCAACTTCCACTCAGGTCCCTTTCCATGTGTTTACAAAATATACTTCATTAGATGCCGAGCGGAGTTTCTGTGTATATAGAAAACGGAAATGTGCGTAATCCAGTGTAATAAATTGGTTGAAACTCAGAAAATAACACATTCGTTATTATATGTTAATTTCTACAATGTTAATATAACTGAATAACAGTTGAAGTCGTCTCGCAATAGAATGTATCTAGGAGTCACGTTACACGAAGCTCTGACATCATCAGACAGGCTCCTGACTGCATGAACTGACAGACCAAGCAGCTCTTATGCATGAGGTGAGAAGGTTGCAGTTGTGCGTATGTTTGAATTTTATGCTGTGTGTGTTACAGCTGGCACAGTGGAAAGCCTGCTAGGGAGACTTTTCTCTGTTAGAATTCTATAGGGAAAAGCGAAAATAAAACAGACGGGGAGATATTTTCCAGATCTAAATTTAACACAAAATGCAATAGTTGAGAAAAGCGAAGTGCGTTTATGAGAACATTTGAGTGTGTGGATGTGAAATTCAGAAAAGACAATCGCTCTTCTTAGTTATAAAATGTCAGAACGAGAGCTTAATGCGCTCCCAATGTTGTCGATTGTGAACAGTATGGTTGCCAACATAAAAGAATTGAACTCAAGAATGATAGATAAATTCTGCATCAAAAAGCAACATATGGATTTTATTTTTCGACAATGAGTATTGTAATTACACCTTATTCTGTATATTTAGTTTGCTTTCTTTATACCTCTTTGATTAGTTACGTGAAAAATAGTGTAGCTCACATCTGACCCCTCACTGAATATGTGCTATTTTAGCTATTACTACTTTGCATCAAGTTGAACAACCTGACACTGATACAGCAAAGTAACGGATCATTTGTTTTGAGTGGAGGCAATGAAGTAGTTTAAGCTTTTTAATGAATATATAAAAATGTACATCACTGCAACAACAAACTGATAGTGGAAGAAACCTGGTATATGAGATTGCGAAATGTATAGCAGTTTATACAGACAAGTGAATGACAGCTTCTTCTGTTTTATCTTTTCTTTTCTCTATCATACACTTTCCATACCACGTGCCCTGAAGCATTCACATATTGAATGTTTTTCGTTTTTAAATTTAAAAAGAAAATGAAAATATGTGTGCGCGAGCATTTATTTTCTGAGATGATCTTCATTTGTCTATAGTTGTGGCTGGTACAGCAAGTGTAAGCAATGGAACTTGGTTATTTAGAGTTTTCTTGAGAGTTTTTCTTTTCTTTCGGAGTTTTATTTTATTCTGATGAGGAGCACGTCCAAAGATTATAGGTTTATTTCTGCAAGAATTAAAAGGTTCATTGGTCATTAAAAAGATAATAGACAATCTCACGTGCTATTAGATTAAAACAAAATTAAATACCTATATTAGGAACTGGTAGAAATATTTTTGGTCATTTCAAAGAAATACAAGCTCAAAAACATGAGGATCAGCTTTGAGGGGTGCGGATAATTAAAATATCCAGTCCATACATTCTAGTGCAACTAAAACACAATTCGGGTGTGATACGGAACTGAACCATTGCTGGTTTTAATGACAGGTGCTGTGTAATGCACTTCTAGAATAGCCCTGAAGGCTGCTAGCCATATCCCACCCAGCACTGCATTCCTCACGCTATATAACATTACAGCGAAAGTTGAACCGTTACCTCAAGGACGCCCGCTTGACACAGATCCTATCTTAGTCCATTGGTTATTTCGTTAAGACGGAATCATGAAGCAGCCATGAACACGCGGTGATATTACAACAATTTTGCCAGTGGTGATCTTCCTGACGTGGCTTTTAAGAAAGAACCTAAAACTTATTCAGCTGTTAGGTTCATTGTCCTCATTTCCCTCCACTGCAGTTCTTGATTTCCTTGTCTGCTTTCTTTTAAAATGTGGTTAGAAAACATGAACCTGAAAACCCCCTCTTACTTGTTCCATACGAGTTTTGCTTTTAAAATATTTTTTTTACTAAACGTAGCAATGAGGAATATTAAACTTTAATGTACCTCTTTTATATTTTGAACCTCCTATACTAGCGGTTCTCAAATTGTAGTCTGTGAGACCCTCTCAGGGTCTATGAAGCATTAGAGCATAGCATTATTTGTTAGGTATTGATACAAAAATTAATTACAAGAAAACAAAAGTTTACAGAAATCTATGAGTGTATTTATCGAGATTAAGTAAATTAAAATAAATTTGAAAACAAACTTTTTGTTTCGGAGTGAGTTTTTAATAAGAACCGAAGAACAAAAGCAGAACTTATTTCCCTGAGAAAAGCATGCATCTTTCAGTAGGAACTCTGTAGGCTGGGGCTGACCTGCCCCAAATTTTCCCACACTATCAAAAAAGTATTGATGCCTTTCGTAATAACTTACTTGTGTGAAAAATCATTCTTCGCACTCGTTCATATAAATGCAAGTACAGGAGTTGTTTGAAATAGTGGAATTAGATCTTACAACACAAATTTCTTCTACTAAGGAACATATATCATGGCTTGTAAATTACAGCATCATCAGATGTATCTCACTGTATGTTTTAAACCAATTTCCACTCTATTGAAAGTTTTTGGTAGTTAGATAGTATTTAAGTATTTGCATTTGATTGGGCCTTCAGTACTAAAAGTAATGTTTAGAACTTAGGCATTGAATTTAAAAGTTCTTTTGATGAGTACTCTGGTAACTGAAGAACGTATGCAAAATATTTCTTAAAGGAAGCTGGTGTTATTACTATACCACACCAATTAAAGCTCAAAATTACATGTGGATAAATTGACTCAAGACCAGTTGTTTGTTCTTCGACGAGATTTTCGTTCTCTGAAGCGAATGTTCACTGTTTTCTTCAACTATAAAGGACCATTAGTAGTTGACTATATACCAGAAGGAATGACAATGAATGGAGAATACTATGAAACTTACATTTTTGATCCTTTATTTGAAGAACTGAGGCGGCGGCGTCCGAAGACTGGAACTTCAAGGTTGTTGCTTTTAAACGATAATGTGTTTCCTCACAGAGCAGCTGCAAGTTTCAGGAAACGAAGTAGTCGAAGTCCAGTTGCTTGACCATCCAACCCGCTCGTCCCTGACCTTGCACCGTGCGACTTCTGGTCTTTTCCTCGAGTGAATTCTTGCATTGTGGAAAAGCTTTCAAACGAGTGCAGGTCCTTGCTCAAGTTGACAATGTCTCAGTCAGAATACCGTAGTGTTTTTGACAAATGGTCGCACCGTCTACAACTATGAGTGGAGAGAAATGGAGAATATTTTGCAGGATTGTCACATAAGTTTTCCTTAGCTTGGACTTTAAGGTGACACTTACAAAAATGTTGAGTACCCCTCGTAGAACACACAGTGTATATAATAATCGTTGTGTATTCTACTACTTTTTTTGGTTAACCTCGTAGTTTATGATGTCAAACATGATTAAGTGTCTCCTGTAGCTCAAGATGGTTATTTTTTGTTCTCTATTGAGTTAAGTTCTGGACTTTCACTCTCGAACTTCAACACCCTAACCTAGAATAACAACTAGTACAGCTCTAGGCTAAAAATACACCAACATTCGTGTTAAGAATATCGTGCAACAATTTTTAATTTTTTAATTTAAATCTTTCCAGCTCTTTACTCATGTACTGTTGCTTTTTGGATGGCGAAAGGGGACAAATATAATTATATTCAACATTCAGACATAAACTGTTCTCTGCAACACATACAAATACAGGAATTCCCCTCAGAGCAGTAACCGCAATAAATTAACTTTCTCTAACTGTGAACAAGCAAAAAATTGCGAGTGGTCCTTACCAAACAACTCCGGAACAGATGACAAGCAAAACCAAAAATCCCACAATCAAGCAAGTTTAGAACTTTCGAAAATATCTAGTTTTAATTTGTTCTAAATTGCTTTTCATCCTGTTTCGTAAAATTAAGAGTGATTAAAACAATCTCGAGGGAAGTTGGTACCAATGTTCTCTGTGTTTATAATGCAGAAATTTCCTTTAAATGTGTTCGTTTATATTTTCATAACAACATAGATACATTTTTTATTCATTGCTGTGTTCAGTGGCAGAGTTTCAAGCAGAAACATTAATAAGATTATAACAGCTATAAAATATTTTAGATTATTTCCTTTCACATTTCGGTTTCTTAGAATACATCGAAATCATCTAATAATACTACATACAAATTATTATTTTTTGAAGCTTATATGTTTTTTTTAAAACATATAAGACCTTATAACATGATTATGAGGCTTTTTCTGTCATTCGACTATCGACCTGATAGAGGAACACTACACCGGCAGGGCTACAGAGTACAGGGCGGACCGACGCAGTTTGCCGAACTGCTACGTTGGTCTTGAGCCTCGTGCCACTCAGTGATTAAAAGGGTAATTTCATATGCGGATGCCAAAATGCGTAAAAAATTAAGACAGGAAGTTCCAGTATCTCTATATGTAATATGGATGAGAACATAAAAATGTAAATGCATTAGAATTTATTAGTCTGTTACTATAATATTAAATCGCCCGCCCTTCCGGCCTGACTCTAGTGTAGCCTGGCTGGCCGTGATCAATGCCTTATCTGCTTATGGAGTCCCCAGCCGCCGCGTCGGTCATCAGATAATTGGATCATCCGATAGATCATGTCTGCGAAATTTGCAGTGGCATTAGCTTTCTTGCCACCCCAGGTTAATATATTTCCCGCAGTTCCGACAAAAAATGTAAAAATGTTCGATAAATTTAAGTATAAATATATTAAATTTTTAATAAACGGAATAATTAAAATGTTAACTAACAACAAACTAATATAGGAATCATTTTTATAATTGAAAGTTAAGCAAAAAATAAATTAATATAAGAAAAACAAAAAAGGCAGTTGGTTTAAAGATCACCTAGTTTTAATGTTACATCACTGGGTATTGCGGTTATATAGTATATTTTCGTGTAGTGGTAGTAGTAGTAGTGGTAGTAGTAGTAGTAGTGGTAGTAGTAGTAGTAGTAGTAGTAGTAGTAGTAGTAGTAGTAGTAGAAGTAGTAGTAGTAGCGATAGTAGTAATAGTAGTAGCAGTAGTAATAGTAGTAGTAGTAGTAGTAGTAATAGTAGTAGTAGTAGTAGTAGTAGAAGAAGTAGTAGTAGCGATAGTAGTAATAGTAGTAGTAGTAGTAGTAGTAGTAGTAGAAGTAGTAGTAGCGATAGTAGTAATAGTAGTAGCAGTAGTAATAGTAGTAGTAGTAGTAGTAGTAGTAGTAGTAGTAGTAGCAGTAGTAATAGTAGTAGTAGTAGTAGTAGTAGTAGTAGTAGTAGTAATAGTAGTAGTAGTAGTGGTAGTAGTAGTAGTAATAGTAGTAGTAGTAGTAGTAATAGTAGTAGCAGTAGTAATAGTAGTAGTAGTAGTAGTAGTAGTAGTAGTAGTAGTAATAGTAGTAGTAGTAGTAGTAGTAGTAGTAGTAGCAGCAATGTATTAAACATTTGCCATTCAGCACATTTAAACATAAAAAGGAGATAAATTATAGCAGAAATTTTTTGGATATAGAGAATTTTAGGCATTTGGCAATTTTCTGCTCACCGCTTAATTCTTTCACTTTTATTTTGTCTCCAAACTAATCATATTGAAGAGGTTTGATAAGCACATTAATACGCAAACGGAGCTTAAAATGTTACTTTTGCAATGATTAGCTTCTCCAACTGATTTAGAATCACCATTACTCCAGACTACAAATATAAAAATATCTACAATAATATAAAATAAAATGTATTTTATTTGATTAGTTTATGCTCAGAGTTATAAGATTTTAGAACCCAAATCCTGAAGCATTTGCCTATTCTAGATGAGATAAACTCCCGAAAAATTGAATAAAAGCGAACACCTAGAACCACAGATTGACAAGAAAACACTTGGTGCCTGTAGACATATTGATGACTAAAAATAAAAGCGCATCTATTCTTTACATTTCAAAGTATCAGCTTATAAATAAATTGAAGACTATGGAACTAGTTTTTTTTTGTTTTAGGCATAGTAAAATCATACAACACTAAATAAGCCTACAATAAACGATAAATATTGCACTATAATTGGCGTCTCGGCCAGAAGTGAGATCACAATGGCAGCCCAAAATGCATATAAATTTAAAAATGAAAACGATATGTATGCCCGCAGATTTTATTTACATTTTTCTCTTGAAACCCCTCAGCAAGGATCTTGTTCTGATAAGCAATAATCCTATTCCATGTGACTTGTGCTATCCGATTACCATGACATTCTGTAGCTTAAGCAAGATCTAATGGATTATGCAGTGCACAGACTTGCGCTTGCTGACAAAGCTGATAAGAATCTCCTGTTTCAGTTATCTTCACCCTTACTGATCCTCTTTCCGTGTGCAAAGACAGCACACCTAAGAGTACAATGCAGAAATCTGCATAACAAACAGACTGCCTTCCCGGAAACCACGTGTTTCATGCTTAGCGCTATAGCTCGCTTTAAATGGAGTTGTTCTTGCTGCTTTATGCACGTTTATTTTTAGCTTTATTTCACAATTGTTAGCACAGAGAGGACTGCTTCCGAGAACTTATCTTAATACCGTTGGAAAAAAGTACATTATTTCTAGCAAATTAAAATATCATCTCATTATTCAACACTGTGTCAGCGGCAATATCACATTCCATGCTACAGAGAAAATTATTTGAAACACGTTTTCCCTTGCTATAGTTCGCCGAAAACTTTGAGATATTTCATAATACCTTTCATATTCAGGAAAACATACCTTATAATTTCTGATTCAACTTATGTCAGATTGATTGATTTATTTACGGACGCTCTTTAACGTCTCAGGTCATCAGCGTCCCATTCAACTCAGGGCGTGAAACGGCCGACAAATTTTGCTCAGAGGCCTCTCTTTCAGGCTTGAGGTTCTTTTTCGTGCCGCAAATGTACGACACGGGACCCACGGCTTTACTTCCCTTCCGAAGGAAGCCATACTTACGATTTTTACGCCCGAAAAAATCCATCGCTCCTGGCCGGGTTCGAACCCGAACCACTACACCACCAGGACCGACAACGTATGTCAGCAATTTACGTGTACTCTGTGAGAGTTTTATCATTACAGTAGCACAAAACAAAATAGTTGGGCCCGTCATAGCCCAAGGAGAGCCGTTGGTCTACCGCGAAGACCGCTGCGTCCTCTATCTCCGTCACATCATCGATAAAGGGCAGTATTGCAGGGGGGCATGTGATAAGCATACCACAACCCGCCCAACGCCATATTGTGCAGCTTGCGAGATCGAAGATCGCCTCTCCATCAGACAGCTCTTAGTTGTCCTTACGAGGCTGGTTGGACTCCGTTTGTTTCAGACCTCCCTTATTCAGAAAATGTCCTAAGTAGGTGCCGGGAATAGAACCCGCAGCAACGCTAACCACTAGACTAGGGAGGTACTGAATCAATTTACATAAAATAGGTCAGATTTGTTCTGCAACCAACCTCAGTATTTTAACTTCTTCGACTTCTGATTTCCGCTTTACTTCTATGTTTTAACACTGAAAACCATGGCCCGGATGTTAATGATTGTTATTTTTGTCATTTTCGGATATTTTTCCATTCTAAGTCAATTTTTACAGTTTCGATACATTAATGGTCATTATATACTTAACTTCATTTTAGATTTTTTCCCCTCCTATTCTGCGTTACTGTTGTCTTCCTCGTTTAAGCAAAGCTAAGAAAATGTTAAATGAGACATGCCTTAACCTTGAAATAGCTGCAGTAGTGGAAAAAGATGTTGAGCCTTACGTTTTAAGTTCATAACTTTACCAAGTAACTTGCCAGGAAGTGTTATCTAAACAGCCAGCCACACGTTCTGGAAATTAAGTGACACATTCATGCAGTCATTAGTTAAGTTTGCTGCTGATGTAAACATTATATGTTAACAAATGACTGTGGTTTATTGCATTCCAGCACAGATATTTCTTTTACAGTTCCCCTTCCTTTTTCAAGCAAATAATAAGCCTAGAAAAACAAGCTGGTGCAAAGAGTCCGTTTTAGTTGCTATTCACTTGCGCTCTAAAATGCCGAAAGTAAAACCATTAAAGCAGTATTATTTAAACCAAATAGTTTTTAAATGTGATAAAGGTGTGTTTGCGACTAATGATTAGATATTACTATGCAAGATCTGAGGAGTTAAAGTGGCAACAGAGAACGATATTCTCAATATAACGGAATATCAAAAGCGACAAACAGCATGTTACCGAGAATGATGCCAAAAAGAAAACACCAGCACTGTTACTGTTAACGCAAGCTATGGCAAGTAGCAGTAAATATTCAGCATTTTTCAAAGATCTATGTGGCATTCTAATTTCAGTGAATATTTCTCTGTGTAAGCTATTACCATGTAACATTAAGGGACTTCCTGCAAAGCTGCACTGGCTAACCAATTCTCAGTAAGATTTTAAGAAGAAATGCTATGAGGTCACTATAAGAAGAATAAGACTAACAAGATCCTTTGATGAAACTAGCGACAATGATGGCCGCTCCGTAGTCCATCCATTACGGTTACTATGAAAATAACAGCCCGGTCAAGTATTTCTGAATATCGATGTTTTGGAAGCAGTTAACATTCAACAATCTATCGACTGTTCGACCGCCTCAAGCATCTACCGTGACCCGATAAAATTCGATATGATGACATCTTGCTGATTGTCACAGATGCAGTAATGCACACGGTAAAAATTGCTAAAGCTATAATGGATTTTATTCAAAGATTGTGCATCTAATTTGCACAGGGTAGCGGCAGAATTTTGCGCCAACTTTCCTAAAGCCGACCAGCTTGTCTCAAACAAATAAAGTATTTTATAAAGCTCCATCAAGAAGAACCATGACTCTAGATGTTTTCTTACCACAGCAAACCCATCCTGGATCGTTGCTGCTGTGTACTATTGCAACAATTTCCTAGCTATGAAATCCATAAAGACTAAGATGCTAAAGTCAATGCTTAAAAGCAAATTTCGACTTCCTATCCTCTGCAAATGCAAAACTTCAAAAAAGTTGTGGGAAACTAGAAACCTCCATTGAACTTGTCAAAACACTCACTCTCTTTTGGCGATGTGTGTGTAGTGAAGTTGATGAAATGATGGAAAATAAAATGAGAATCAGCACATATATGCTGTAATTTACGACAATACAGAATAACATGGTTACAATTTTTAAGTTCCTTTTTCTTTGCTGTAATGAATGTAAAATATATGCTTTTAAAATGATTAGTAATGAATAATACAATTTTTTAGTAGTGTTTAACGCCCGTTTTTACTACTGAGGCACCACAGGCGGTGGACACTGATGATACATGAGATGAAATGATAAACTGGGAAAGGATTTTTTTTTTTTAAGGAAGGAAGCGTTCCAGGCCTAAGTGTAGGTACTTCCCCGGCATTTGCCAGTTATGAAGACTGAGGAAAACCTGGAAAAAACCCCAGTCAGGCAGGACGGTCCTGGCGGGATTCGAACCGCAGACCTCCCGCTCACGAGTCCGTGTCTTAACGACTTCGGCCACTCGTGGCGGTGAATAATATAATGATATACGCTAATCTATGTTACTTTTCAAGGATTATCGAAATTGTTACGTCATTATGAGTAATTTTTTTATAATTTTAAGGCCATTTATGAGATTTTAAGGCAGTTTTAGGCAATCAACATCCGAGACCTGCTAATAATTGTGTTACAGCATCGCATATCCGGCGTATCTCCAATAGCAGGGTTACTATAATTATTGAGGCCATAATGCGGACAAATTAGCCGAAAAAATAATTTCACTTACCGCACCTTCTGCCAAAACCTATGCAAATACGACTCCAAACACTATTTGTTGCTTACTCACTCATATTTCTCTGAAAAATAAACTTTCTTTAAGAAGACTGGATTCTCTTTTATTAACGCGCACCGCTATCAGCTCAGGTCCGAACTGCCTTTTACTGTAGCATACTGTATTTAAAGCCTCGATCAGTGACCAATTCACTAAATAAAAAGTTATTTTGAGAAAACTGTTGGTCAAAGTAAGCATTTCGTTAGTTTCTCAAACCTTTGTCATTCTTTTAGCATTTTGAAAAATAAATCCGTTAACTATTAAAGTGTGATGTCAGTTTTTTGCACATTTCATAAATTTCTGTTTCAATACTTGCAGGATTATCTTTATGACTGAAATCTTATTAAAACGTTGTTTATGAAGAAGGAGCGAGCGAAGTGACAAATTTTGCAGAAGATTCAACATCAAACTAAATGTCAAAATCGTAGCTAATTTTTATCCAAGAAACTTCAAGACTAGTTCCCAATATTTCTAGGTAGGAGATATAAAAGCTCAAAACATGCTTCTCAAAATTATTTGTTCACAATTCCATCGCGGTCGGTCCTGGTGGTTTAGTGGTTACCATACTTGCCTCCTATACCCAAGATTGCGGGTTCGCACCCGGCCAGGACCGATGGATTTTTTCCCGCGTAAAAATCCTAAGTATGGCTTCCTTCGGAAGAGAAGTAAAGCCGTGGGTCCCGTGTCGTACATTTACGGCACGATAAAGAACCTCAAGCCTGAAAGAAGAGGCCTCTGAGCAAAATTTGTCGGCCGTTTCACGCCCTGAGTTGAATGGGACGCTGATAACCTGACATGTTAAAGAGCGTCCATAAATAAATTAATCAAACAAAAAAAAATTCCATCGCTGACATATAAAACAATTTTAATTGCATAGGTAAAGCATAAATATGTCTTTTCTGACTTTTAATTTTACTTTCAATTTCTTATACTTATGTAGCTGAAATGTCATATTTTTCGAAACACAAACACAATAAAATGTGAATACTGCCATGAAAAATACAGGGTATTTTAAAATATATTTTTCGCATTCTGAAAGGAAGCAAGATTTCACTCCATTCCAAATGAAAATAATTCTTTGAATGAAACTTTGTGTTACTGAGTGGCGGATGTTTCTTATACACAACATAAGCAAATGCACAACTGGCTCAGTTTATCTACTCTTACTTAAATATGTAAGAATGTAGGCATATTTTTATGACGAGCATTCCTATACCAAAAGACAGTTGATCCACTCCACTTTGTACACAAATGTGTGTTAGTGGTACCATTAGCACAGGTTCAACGGTTTGTACATGCTTTTATAATATATTAGCTCTGTTGAATTTAACACAACATATTAGTTTATATATTATTTATTCCATAATAAAACATCAAATAAACATATATGTATTTGAAAATAAAAGTAAAAAATTAAATAAATCTGCAAATTTCAAAAAACAAGAAAAAATAAAAATTAAGGAATTGCACACATACAGATGAATCCCTTTCTTGAAATCGGCCTTTCGAGACCTGAGCTGTCGCACTTTCATAAGACATTTACGTAATCTCTCGTCCTCTTTCTTGCCTACCATGCAAACGCTCCTCTGTTCCATTCGGGATATTGATCATTCAGTCTCTTAAAATCCTGCCTAAAGTCTACAAATTGCATTACATTTGCATTAATTTATGTTATATTTTAAATCTGTTTTACCTATTTTCCATGTTAAAATGGCGTATATATATTAATTTTTTATACCCATAAAAGGCGAAAATAAGCCCACATATGTTTCGACCTGCAGAATTTTTTATTAATGCGTTGTTACAGTTTGCATTACAATACGGGAAAGCTGTAAAGTTTCCTGGAAGTTGTTGATTTGGTTTATATACGGACGCGCTTTAATATCTCAGGTCAACATTCGTAAAATGGCCGATAACTTTTGCTCATAGGCCTCTTCTTTCAGGCTTGAGGTTCTTTTACATGCCTTATATCTATGTCACGGAACCCGCGGCTTTATTTCCCTTTCGAAGCAAAGCTATACTCAGGATTTTTACGATCGAAGACATCCATTGACCCAAAATTCCATTCGCAATTTTGGGGTCTACGAGGGAAGCATGGTTACCACTAGGCCACCAGAACCGACTAATCTTGAGAGAAGAAACGTTATAGTAAATATCTCATAATTCCATGCAGGTTGTATGATTTGTTCTTGACCACTGTCCATAGTTTTCTGGGACAAGGAAAAAGGTGTGTGCAATAAAAATATGAAAAACTTTTGTTTGAACACATTAGCGAAGGCATACTTATGTCACTCAAACATAGTTCAACATCAGCTACTAGAAGAAGCAAAAGTAATTACTTAATTAACAGTAGCATGCTGTTAAATGTTCCAGTTGCAGTCAAATCATTTCGTATTGAAAATAGTGACGTAAAGAAGTCATGGTCGATCATTACTTTCTAATCGTCTCTGCCTTTCACAACACTTCGCCTTCAGCTATCATGAAACTGCGAGCTCTGTTCATCGCTAATAAAAATACTTGTCGCATGTGAATACGTAACGAACACATTTGCATGGTTTCACTTCTTTCAAACCAATTTATTAATACGCTTTGCTATCATCAGAAAAATGAATAACAAAGAATATAAAGCACGATGTTCTATAATAATGAATTCGTTGTTTTTTTTAATTAATGTATACTTTCAGTTGTCTTGTACTATGGACTTACGTTTATTTTGCAGTGCGTCAGTGTTATTAACTAAAGTGTGTTAGGGAAGCAGATTTTACTGTAATTCACGTGCTGGAATGTTGTCCTAGAACAGAGAAAAAAATAAAAGTCTACCTGAGTAGCTGTGATATAAGTAGTAACAGTACAGAAATAAAAGAATTACGGAAGTAGATTTGTTGCGAGTAAATACAAATTTGATTCCAACTTCTCAGAAATGTCAAATATAGACGCACACCGAATTCGAATAACTTCTTTAATTCAGGTTACCGCCATTTTGAAATAAAATAATGTTATGTGTGTTTTATTATGATCAAAAATGTGAGAGTGGAACTTTCCATCGATGGAGAGCTTGGTCCCTCGTTCCTCGCGTTCAACTCCGAATGCAGGCCAAACATAACTCTCTCTATTATTCAAATATTCTTGATGATATCGTTCTACAGTCCATGAAATTGATACAAAGCTTTAAAATACAGAAATAAAGAACGAGTTTTTCCATCTAACTCTCTTTCAAGCAAGCAGAACACACCTGTCTAATTACAACAGATCAGGATTTCCAAAGTCTTTATGGATAGTGAAATCAAAACTTTTGTATTCCTCTACTTGTATACTTAACAAAGGTTACTCGGAATTCAAGACGATGAAACTATCTTGCTTCTTCTAAAATTCTAAAATGTACTAATATAGACGTTTTATAATATGTTTTAATTAAAAGTGGTAGGAAAAAAGTAAGTTTATAGAAAATAAGACAGTGTTAACACTTACAGGCTGAATATTGGAGTAATGCGGCTATTTGCAAGTTGTTACCGAAAATTACTTCTCTCTGATCAGCAGGTACTTTAGGCGAATATCGAGTCTACGTTATAATAACAGAAAGAGAGACTCTTGGAGAAAGGCAGGAGAATTTTAAGAATTTAGAAGAGGTCATTAAAATGACATCTAAGTGTGGCAATGAAGCTCCTTTTAAATTTCTTTGTAATCTTCCTATAAAATTGCGGGAAATTTTCTGCAGCGAAACGGTCGGCCCTTCTGCATAACTTAGCTAATTTGTTTGTTTGCTCAGTATCTCTAGGCAATAAATGCCTGATGCTTTGGCAGTAAGTGGCTGTACAGATTGAGCATTAAGAAACTATACTGACTGACCACAATGTTATTTATATAACTTTTCGTTACTCACAGATAGCTCTTATGCAGTAGTCACGCCTCCTTTAAAGAACGGCAGTAGAGAAACCCGAGCCTGATTTCAGGTAGTGTGACTTCAACATATGCAGGCAAATAATTACCTTGTTGATCAAGTCAACCTGATAACTCATTTGATTAGAACGTAATAATACTATAGGGAAGGTAGTGGGTTCAATTTCCCTGGTAGCTGAACCCCCCCCCTCTCTTTTTTAATCTTTATAATTTGTATTCACTGTTCGAATATAATAAATATTATTTTTATGTTAAAATTATAGTGTTAAATTAAAGCATAGGTTGCAAATTTAGATTAAATTAGGTTAGGTTAGGTTAACTTAAGTTTAAAAAAAGTGTATATGGAAAACTTATAGTGCTAGAAGTTTATGCCATCTAGCTTTTGATTATTATTTATTTTATTTGTTTGGATCCCCAAAGGGGTCAACCTATTTTTTAATATATAATTTGTTTACGCTGTTCCAATATAACGTTACTTTTTATGTTAAACGTATAGTGTTAAAACAACGTTTAGGTTGCAAATTTAGTTTAGTTCAGGTTAGATAAGGTTAAGTTTAAAAAATTCAAAGCTTTAGTGTTAAAAGCATATGCCTTTTCCCCTACGATTATACTAACCTTATATGTTAGAAGGCTACATTACAGTTTTTAATTTCATTTCGCTTTATACTGAATGTGATTAACTATTAACATGCATCCTAAAAAGTTAATTTTGTTTACGATTGCTTGTTTCCGTGCTTTACGACTACTCCATCCGCCCGCATTTGTTGCAACTACACTCGGTTTTCCCCGCTGCCGTTTGGGAAAGGAGGCGTTACTACTGCACAAGAGTTGTCTGTTTATAAGGGCAAGTTTTTTTTTTTTTTTTTTTTTTTTTTTTTTTTTTTTTTTTTTTTTTTTACATAACCAGCATCCAGCTAGCCACGCTACGACAAAGACAACTTGGACACCAACTGACGTCATGCAGGTAATGCTTCTGCGCATCCCGCCCGTGAACCTACTGTATTATTCAACGTACCGTGGGATGAACTGATATATACACTATGCTTGAAATACAGTGATTGGCGCAAAAATAGATATGAAGTTATGGAAAGACGAAAGTTACAGAAGATTAATATTATGTTAAAGTATTTCTGCTTTATTAGCTTCTATTTACTACAAATGAGAAATAGTGCACATTTCTTAACAAGTGCGATCAATATTCAGTTTTATCTCATCACTTTCATTTTAAAAATGTAAGGACTATGGTGCGTTGTCTTCAGGAAACCCCAAACGATTGCAAACATTGTCCAGTTTATTTATTTAAACTGAATTACAACTGCGTTTCACCTTGTGGGTGTATGACGGGATATTTAAGGAAGAAATTTAGCAAATATAAATTATAAGAAACATTAATTTACAGAGTCCGGTATATATTCTTGTCTAGAAAGTTATCTGTTGAGCATATGAACTGCTGTTTCATTATCTTCTTCACATGGACACTTGGGTGACGTGGCTTTGGAGGTATTGAAGGAAATGTGCATAGTCGGTAGGATGCTGGTTTGCGGTTGACTATGGGCGTTAGGAGAGGATCGTTTTGTATATGCAGGTTTTGGTGAGGCTATGTACAATCTGTTCCAAAGGAGTCATCTAGAAGCTTTTTTGCACAAGGATAAAGCTTCGAGAATTCGATTTTGCTATAAAATCAGCCCTTTCATTTTCGTAATGCTGAGTGTGTCCATGGAGCCAATAAAGTGATCTGTTTGTCTGCTGAAACATCAAGGAGTTCCTTTCTTACTTGGTGACAGCTGAGCTGCTGAGATGGTATTCAGGCCTGCCTGGATGTCGACGTTAATGACATATTTGTTACTTGTTTTAGCATCTTTCTTACCGCAACTACTGCCATCCACATTTTTCTGTATTTCTGATTGGAACACTGTACATTTACTTTCATTGATTTCGCGAAGATTTCTAAATTATTCTTGTAGACCCTACTCCCACATTAGCTTTAGTCCTGGATCCAGCTGTATATATTAGTATAGTCAACTTTGCACCCTGATCCTGAAGATCTCACAAAGATTCTTTACGGTTTCTATCATGTCACTACTCTCTGGATCCAGAAGTGTTCAAGTCTTCGTCTAATCGCGCACAGTCGGAGTTCCAATTCTGAAGAAACTGTCAAAGCATTGCCTTGTTGAATGATGCAAAAACCTTAGGTTACATCTCAAGTGTTTCTTCTTTAAGACAGAAAGTCTGGAGCAGATCAGAAAAAGCGAGGGATCACAGATTCCTGATCATCCAGGCTCTACGGGACCTTAACACTATTGTAGTTCAAGATAGAAATAGCCTCGAAAATGTCAGCATAAGTGTTGGAACAAATGAGGACTACAGAAGGTTGGTATGAGATCAAGACGTACCGCTACTGAGTCGAAGCTCATGCAACATCAGGTAGCTTGATTAAATTTACGAGACTAAATCAGCATTGGACTCCAAAATACTGGAGACAATTTATTTTCTCATATGAAAACCTCTCAGGGGGCCTAGAAAAGATGGGAAGGAGGTGCTCAATAGTGCTGAGGAAAAGGTTGCACAATGGTATGAAGAGGCATCAACACACGGGCTCGCTTGAACATGCCTCACTCTTCGGTGAAAACTGAGATGATCAACTACATACTGCTAGATGTTCTTTTAATATTTTGATAAGGGCGGGATGCAAATTCTGAATTGGCCAGCATGTAATCCAAAACTATATTCTATTAAAACCAGTGAACCATCCTGGTCGAAGAGTTCGGAGTTACATATCAGGGCAAAGTTGGTTGAAAATGCAACTTCATTTCTCAGGAAGATGTGTTTGCCCTTGTGGACTCCAATTTGGTTATCTGGAGGTAGTGTTTTGTGTAAGAAATGGAAAAACATATTTATAATAAAATTTCCAATAAGTTAAATGATAATTTTGCAATTGGTTTATTTTTGTTCTTGTAAATATTATGTTAATATAGGGTGACCCAAAAAATGTAACGTCAGATCTTTGCAAAATAATGCTTACCAAATAAAATGTTATATATGGTATTCCATGAGCTGAAGGAGCCAGACTTCATAACACGAGTCCAATATTGTGCATGTGTTATGTTCAATGTGTATCAACATCCTATGTATCTTAAAATTTGGTGGTGGGCTACGGATGTGATGTACTACTGAGTGGCCATGTCAATATGTAAATGCTCGTTTTCTCCGTTGGGAAAAACCAAACGAATAAACACAGAGACTATTACATTTGAGGAAAGTGACAGAGTGAGTGGCTTTGTCTTCCATCCGCATTAATGTTCCGAGGATGCATTCGGAACCGCAATTAACGTTACGTCAGAAGCATACAAGCAGCAAATTATTGAACACTTTTAGGGGCATTTGGATACATTTTGTGCGCTGAGCAACTTGGATATGTTTCAGCAAGATTGGTCATGGGAAGGGGCGCCTACTCCAGCAGCTATTTTCAGGTCGGCACTCAGATTTTCTATATCCTTCACGAAATCCTGATTTGTCATTGATCAATTTTTGTGAGGGATACTGAAAGTACAGTGTTTCATGCGCTTTCCTCGTAATCTAAACATCAAAACAGTGCTACACATTGTAACAGGGAAGCGTGATGCTATGGTCATTAGGTTGATAAACCACATGAAGCTTGCTATACAATGGTGGAGAACACGTAGAACACATATGTGTATGATAGGCAATTGCTGTGTGTACAAAATGCTACTAAATTATTTTCTTTTGGGCCACCAAGTAAACTGAATGTTATTTATTTTATAGGGAATGTTATTTATTATATAGGGATATTTTACTCGCTAGGATAGTTTCATTATTCCGCTGGTTAGGATTTTCGAAGAGGACGAAGATAAGTGAAACCAGCAAAGCCAGAATTAACAGATCCTCTGACACGAATCTCGTCGTGTATAGCGGCAAGTCAATCTTAACGAAATATCCAAGAAGTCACCAATGGCTTACTAACAGAGAGAATTTTGAGATGGAAAGATCTCTCCAGTGTCGTCTCCATTTCGATGCTAATTTTATCGACTCGACTAACCATTAGAGAGGTGAAGACATAAAAATGTTTCAGAGGCTAAGAAGTACCTTCGAGTGCCATAACTTGTCAGACTTCCGCTTCATATATGAAAACTGAGATCGGAATTTATCGTTGAATCCTTTAGAAACCCTCAATTTAAATACCAGCATACTTAAGACATAAGAAGCAAAAACTATGTTTTATAAAAATAAAAATAAATAAAACCTTTCCCGAAAGCTTTCCCCCTATAAAAGCTGAAAAAATTACATCTATGTATAATAATATGCATGTTTTATTTATGTATGTATATACAGTTACACAGAGTGTAACCAAAGGTATGTCAAAACTTTGGTGAAACATTCCTTACCTACACAGGATAAAACATATAAACAAGAGGTCGGAATTATAAACATATATATATATATATATATATATATATATATATATATAAACAGTGTAAACAAAAGGTATGTAAAAGTTTGGGGAACATTCCTCACATATACAGCATAACAATACAATATTATATATACATATATATGAAAATAGGAAGAATATAGAAAAAATGACTAGGTTCCTAAACGAATAAAATGACTAGGATAATTCAGTTTACAAAGCACAAACTTGCTATAATTCCGCAAGATTTCGCTGAAATTATTAAAAATGCTCTCCAATATACATGAACTATGCTTTAGACGCCTTATACTAAAACTATTATTAAATTTGCTATATTCCTCACGGCGGTTTCAAAATCACACCATTGTACAATTGGTGATAGTAAAAATGGATCTGTTTTTCAGATCTATTTACATGAGTAACCTGTTAGTGGCCTGAAGGCATATAAAATCAAACTTAAAGA
Organism: Metallyticus violacea; assembly: GCA_030762175.1. Taxonomy (NCBI): domain Eukaryota; kingdom Metazoa; phylum Arthropoda; class Insecta; order Mantodea; family Metallyticidae; genus Metallyticus; species Metallyticus violacea. Next base: position 32,396,174 of record CM060836.1, read on the forward strand.
AAAGCAATAACAACTGATTCCATCATTGCGAATGCAATATTCATTTCTTTTAGTGCGAGAACATTGCATTTTTAAACAACAATTAAACTGCATCAAGGTGGACCTAAGTTCCATTCCGGTCACACAAGATTATCGGTCTATTTTCTTCTAGGTTCGTTCCACATTACGTTTCATAATAATAAAAACAAATGACTTCATCCTGCTGAAACACGTTTAAAGACCTTTAATTACGATACTTGCGATATCCAGAGTTTTAGGTTACATTTCTTCACGCTTCTTCTCGTGAGAAATAAACGAACTGTTTCAGAATGAATAGAATAAATTTTATTTTTCCCTCCTTAGTCTATGATATACGTGTTAAAAGTGATTTTGTTTTATGAGTAGAATTTACGAGAAACGATCTGGTCTTAAAAGTACTATATATAAAGAATTGTTAATTTACCAAGTTTCACAATGATCAATATTTTAGGTTATGTTCTACAAAATTATATTAATACCTGTACTTACGGTAAGAATGCAAAATAGGATATCAAGGCTATCAGTCTATAAAAAGGAAGTATTAGAGCTTTATTTGGAAAAGAAGTATTAAGATGAATTGCTAAAAAGGAAAGGTAGCAAAATAGGAAATAAAATTAACGCATTTCAGCCTGAAGCTAGTAAAACAAGAAAATATTTCAAATGTTCCTCCTAACCAGGAAGAATGATGTTGGCTTTGAAAAGATTACACCTACTTACCCGGCCAATATTTTTATTATGTTTGCACTTTCAATTGTCACTTCAGAGAGCACCCCGCTCCTTGAGCTTCTTATAACTTTACCACAGCTCTCTGCCAGAGTAGTTATTACTACTTTAAAGTCGCATTATGACCCCGATTCTAAGTAAAAATAAATTCCTTCTTTGTCTGCTACACCGTATAATTACTAAAATATTCCTCTTATAATGTTTCCCACTGCAAAAACAGATTTTCATTCTTTCAAAATGGCTGCAGGTCAAAAACACGTTAATGACATGCTAGAAGCTCTGGAACAAATGTGTTATTATATATTTAATCATAACTTCCAGTTTTATAATATACAAATCGTGTATATCAGAGGAACCTATGCATGCAAGGGGAGTGTCTTCGTTAACAGATGGGGAAAAAGTTTTGTGGTTATCGCGCAGCCGCCTTTCCTAGACCTGTTGGCAGCGAAACAAGTATCAATAGCACAGTGCTTGGCATTCTTGTAACATTTGAAATCACATTCAAAAACAGAATGCTGACCAATGAGCTACAGAGTATCCCAAAAAACAATTACCGGAAGAAGTGTAATTCTTACAAAAAAAAAAAAAAGTTATTCCCTGAGCTGAAATAGGCACAGTACGAATGAATTTTTTCGGGCGTAAGTATGGCTTCCTTCGGAAGAGAAATAAAGTCAAAGTTCCCGTGGCGTAGATTTACGGGTTAATAAAAGAACCTCAAGCCTAAAAGAAGAGACTTCTGAGCAAAATTTTTCGGCCGTTTTTCACGCCTTGAATTGAATAGGACGCTGATGACTTGAGATGTTAAAAAACCTCCGTAAACAAAACAAATAGAAAAAAAATCACAGCAAGAGTCAAATATTATGCACCTGTTATGTTCAATGGGCAATAACATTGTGTGTGTCTCCAAAACTGCTGGTGGTCTGGTCATGTGCTATGGTGGCAATGTCAATAAGCAAAATGCTAATTATTTCTGTTGGGAAAAGCCAGACGAGTGTGCACAGAGACTGGACCGCTTTATCTTTTACTTCATTGAGAATGCACACGGAAACTAAGCAAGTTATTTCCAGGGAGATTTGGAAACACGTGCGTTGAACCTTGATGTAAGTGTTTTCAATAAGATCATTGGAGCGCCTGTTCCAACAGCTTTTCTCGGCTATTTCTAAACACTCGGGTTTTCCACCTCCTTTAGAACCCTTGGATGAACTTTTTCTGAAACAACCGCCCAATCCGGGTACGACAGGCTGACACACCTTGGCCCAACAAGCTTCAGACCTTGGGTTAATAATTTCTCTTTCAAACTCTCTACAGCTAACCGCCAATGGCAAACCATGTTGATCACCGAAGTTAAACAGCATTGGGCGTGTTCAGTACTTGGATGGGTGACTGTCTGGTAGCATCACGTGCCGTTGGCACCATTCTGTCACAAACCCTCCTATTTTATCTTTGAATTCCTACGTCCATCGAACAGGTAGAGCCGCGAGCGTCTAGGTACCGCTGACTATTTGACACCACCTGGGACCTGGACTGCCAACTGGCCATCTCTTTCACTGAGTTTTGATATGCCGTTGTTTGATGCGTTTATGAGGGGGCCTCATACATATTCCTCGTAGTGTAGACGAACTTCTGAAAACATCGAAACAACTCTACACATTGTAACAGGAAAGAAGTGTAATGCCATGTAATTAGGAGGATAAATTGTGTAGAACATGTTAAAATAGTGGAAAACGTAGAACATATAGTTGTACGATAGATAATTGTTGTGCACCAAATGTTACTAAAATATTACGGTTTCCTTCTTTGGGGGGGGGCACCACGGTTTCAAAAAATACATTTTATTTATAAATTATTTATTTTAAATATATTCCTGCGGTTCTGATAATACTGTGATGTCTACAAGAGTATTTTCATTAGCTTGACTATCCAAATGACAATTAAAAAGTACTACTAAAGTATTTTTTAAATTATAAATTCATCTTAGTTACCGAGTAGAAGTTTTCCTGCAGCCTGACAAGCAATATTAAATGCAGTCTCAAACATTCAGCCCTCTTTTAAATTGTATTCGTCACCCACAACATGTTTTTAGTTTAAAAAATCGAAGTATTCTGAACCTCATAAGCTGGAACCAGATATTCCCCTTTTAGTATGAGAAAATATTTCAGACAAAAGCTAGCTTGAGTTAAGTAGTTCTAAAACTGAAACTATGCACTTAATTTCTACTTATTGAGCATGCGTGTTAACAGTAGCTTCTCCACAGAGCCCTAGTTGTAATTGTTACATACAAGCGTTTTCATAGCTGCACAGTTTAAGTGCGGAGTAGTGTTTCAGAAATCATGGAGAATGAATATCTGCGCGAAATGAACTGGAGATCCAAAGAGCTTAATGGGGTTAAAACTCCACGATATTACATTGTACGTTATTCTCCGAAATGTAACTTTCAACTTATACTGACTGAACAAGAACTCAAGTGTCATATATGCTACAAATGCAACAGCATTTTGGCCGAAAGAAATAATTTCTGCGTTATCTTTCATGTACTGCAATATGTTAACAAGTAGATTCCGATTATAATAAAGGATACACAAATAAAAGTAGCACAAATAATGTCTCTTGCTATTTTTTCTAAATCAAAGCGTTTTGATGCAAATTTACCTGTAAATCTTATGATAATCATTTGGGTTCCCAAAATAAAACCTGACACCACAGAACTTAATATTTAAGTCGTTGATATTAACACAATTTAAAAAGTGGCAGCACTAGTTTGCAGCTTATTTTAGTGGCAAGGTTATGCAAAAAGATATACTCAGTGCCTATCTACAATTAGTGGATTTTAAATGTATAAGCTACCATGGCGTTACATTAAGCACTTAGGTTCCCTTCCATGTATATAATACGTTGTATAATATATTTGTAATATATAACATAGAGGCTATCGTCAAAATGGCCAACTGTCTTATATTTTAAACACTTCTCCACTTTTTCAATACTACACACTAAATAAAGTGATTTACCATCTATTTTTAATTCTAGTCTTATTTTTGTGCCAGATATGGATACTTTTCTCTTCTTTTTGTGCTGTTATTAATTGATAAAATATCACGAAGAGAAAAAATATGGACAAAGTTATACCTACGTGTAAGCTTAAGACATATGTTCACCATTCATGAAAGCACTGTTCCTAAACCAGTTAATTATGTACACTAAATGTAAATAACGCATTGGAAAAATTGCAGCTATTTTCGTTATGAAAATATACCAAACTATTTATTATCCGCTTTAAGTTAACGTGTTTCTTGCAAGTATTATTAGTGAAGAAATGTGCTGGTTTAGCTAATGAAAATGCGTTTATGTGTGATACGAGTACATAGATAACAAACGTTGTTTTATAAATTCAGAGGCGTTCTAATTCAAAGAGAAAAATATATTAAAATTAAATTTAGTTTAGTTTAATTTAAAACGCTCCTATTACATAAATGTTCTCGGTTCTGTGTGCAACAGGACTGTGACAGATGCGTTGCATGAAGTATGAGCGTAGTGTATAATTAAATGAATTTATTTCCTATAGTAACAGAAATTTTTCAAAGACTACAATTCCATACATATCTATTTGTGTTTCTATTTTTTGCGGTACATCACGGGTATAGATATGAAAAAAAATTGCATGGACATACTGTTTTTAATATATTGGTTTCTCTCTGCAATGTCACATAAAATATTTTACAAATTGTGTACCAAAATATAAACCTAAAGAGAAAACCAAACGTTTTCAATTATCTAACATATAGAATAACTATTAAATATTTAATAGCTTGCAGTATGTGTAAAAGAAAGCATTTTACAGCACTGAAATAGGTAAATCCGAACCATTTTAACCAGGATATTTTCGGGCGTAAAAAATCCAAAGTCTGGCCTCCTTTGGAAGGGAAGTAAAGCCGTGGGTCCCTTGTCTAGATGTAGGCATGAAAAAGAACATCAAGCCTGAAAGAAGAGACCTCTGAGAAAAATTTATCGGACGTCTCACGTCCTGAATTGAACGGGATGCTGATGACCTGAGCTGTTAAAGAGCGTTCTTAAATGAAATAAATCAAACAGAACCAACTTACGTATATGATAATGCTAATCAGTGGGCAGCGGAAAGAAATCCTCAGCCAGGCTCAGGCAAATAACAGCATAAGTTATGTTTATTTACTAAGGAAATCTCAAGATTTTTCTTAAATGATTTTACTCTTTGAAACTATTTAGAAATAAGAAACATAATTCAGTTGCGAGAGTCCGGAAATGCGATGTTTTCTTAGCTGCTCCCATAACTGTAAATAAAAATCAAATAAAAAGACCACTGTCATGCTTCAGGGTACACTTACGCCGCCTTAAGCGATTTTCCAATATAAGCAGAGAGTGGAGTTGGACGTAAACAACGAACAATAAAACAAAATCGCAAAGCCAGAAGCAATATAAAAGTGGTGGAACAGCGCAAACTGTCATAATGGTTTAACATGATAGTGATTTGCAGAGGCAATAATTTGTCTCAGTGTAAGGTCTAGACACACAAAATAGTTTGCTTTTTGCATAAATCGTATTTTATATGGCATTAAGGAACCAACCTCTTACTATGCCTTTCGTTTCCTTCTTTTGCTGCGTTGATTTCACGATTTCCTTGATGTCTAATGCCAACCATTTAAAAATATTCAAATTACGTATCTGAGCCCGAATTTCGTGAGCGCTTAAATTATCCGATACTTGCTTCCCTTATCAGAGTAAATATAACACATTTTTTCTTTTTATTTTTTAAAGCATAATTAATTCCTATACTCTTTTACAACGTAGAAAATATCCAAATTCCAAGAAAACAGTAAAATTACACTGTGGAAAATATTAAATCTTTTTATTTAAACCTTCAGAGTGAAATTACCTGCCTTCTATGGAAGACAGAGCGCTGCATTCGAAAATTAAAATTTAAATGCTTCAACAAACACATACTGTTTAAGAAAGGTGATAGTTAACATCGTTCAGTTATAAAACTTATACCAAAGCAAGCGAGAAAATAAGCGTATTCAAATGATATCAAAAACAATATTTTTATTTCCCATAATATTTTCGAAACTTGCTGGAAGAGAAAGAACTGTCAACAAAATACAACAAACAATAGAACATCGTGAGTTCGTGACTATTAAGCGTTTTTGTATACGGCACTACCATTTATAAACAACAAGCATCTAATTTCTTAACTTCCCTTATTACTCGTTACGTTTTCTTACAAGAATTAAGATAATGAAAGTGCTCCAAGGCTTGATCTAGAAGTTTAATATCTTTCTTCCAAGAGTACGTGAGACTTCGTAACAAGTTTATTAACAAAGCACCGCCACGTCTCTTCAACGTCTGCGGGTAATGTTTTTAACTTAGACTGTGCAACAAGTGTGTTCCTATCGAGAAACTAAATAGGCTGCGTAACATCGCTTCCCAAAACGGTAGGAGAACCTCGCATTATATTGTGTATTAAAAGCAAGATCTCAGATGCGAATTATATAAAAAGAAATGTGGATCATTGATTTATCTATTTCTCGGTGTTAACTTTTAGTATGTTTGCCTACACTCTTCTACCACTGTTTTTTACGTGAATGCATGACATTTTTGGCACATTCTGTAGACTGCTTCATAAAATTTAGCATGATTTTTTTCGATGGCGATAAAATGGTTTAAAATATGTTTCTAGCACAGTCAGTTACTATTTTTTTGCGGTTTTGCATTTTCTTTTATTTATTTTTTTTTAAACCTTACCAACAGCCATAATTAAAAATTGATACTAACTTTCGTGTAAGAAAATAATTAGAGCACATTTGCAAAGTTTTTGTTAAAAATATTAACTTTTATGAGGGAACATGTTATAACACTAGATTTGATGCCAAAAAAGTAACAAATGTTTAAAACAACAGTAAAAATGTTACCAATAAATCCGAAAGTTTGTACAGGTAACACTAAAGATCTGTGTTTTATGTGTGCAAAATCTCTAGGTTTACCCATTCAGATTCTAAATTTCATTTTGGTGGCCCTTTAAATATCGGTAACAATGAATTGCATTCAGAAGATGTATTAAAATTAACGAGTGGTAGAATAATAATAATAATAATAATAATAATAATAATAATAATAAGTGGTAGGAAAGTATTCATCACAATGGCACCAGTCGGTCCTGGTGGTGTAGTGGTTACCATACTTGCCTTCTAAACCCAAGATCGCGGGTTCGAACCCGGCCAGGAGCGATGGATTTTTTCGGGCGTAAAAGTTCTAAGTATGGCTTCCTTCGGAAGGGAAGTAAGGCCGTGGGTCCCGTGTCGTACATTTATGGCACGAAAAAGAACCTCAAGCCTGAAAGAGAGGCCTCTGAGCAAAATTTGTCGGCCGTTTCACGCCCTGAGTTGAATAGGACGCTGATGACCTGAGATGTTAAAGAGCGTCCATAAATAAAGCAATAAAAAAAAAACAATGGCACCAATACAATACAGCTTCAACAGCCGCACGACTCCAACAAGTACATGCTTTTATCATACACTTAATATGTTTGATTTCGCACAAGAGATTGCATTACATATTCACAATAAAATATAAAACATATATTACATAAAAATAATAAAGATATAAACATAGAATAAAATAAGAAATGCAAGAAAACCCATTTTTAAAAATATTAATATAAACAAAACCCATTACGGATGACACAGAGCTGAATTCAGTTAATTTGTCCCCGGTTATCAGCCTTTTCAGACGGGAGTTATCTCACTTTCATCAAAAAATACCCAATCACTCCTCTCCTTCCTTGCCTGCCAGCAAAGCCTAGCATGACCATCTCTCTGTGTTCGTACGAAAAAGTAGTGCGGTAGATACTTTCCTTCCAATCTTCCATATCTTTACATTCAGCCGGAATATGTGTCCGTGTTTCCCCCTCCTAACAGATGGGACAAATTCCTCGTTCGTATTCGTCAGTGATCTTAATCATCCGCCAGGCTACTTTCTAGTGAGTTTAGTTCCTGTTTTGATGTACTGCTCCAACCCCCATTTCTATTTTAGGCCCGATTGCACTTCCAGCGAAATCATCTCTCTGCAATATACAATTGTCTGCTGCCTATCCATATCTCTCAGGCGGTTGCTAACCTTTCCCCTTGCGCTCTTTTTATTCCCTTGATCCGCCATCTAAATGGAACCCGTCCCTATTGGTTCTAGTTTCGTTTTTATTAATTGCCCAAGTCTTGTTTCCTCCCATTCATGATAGCATAATTTTCTAATTAAAGTTTGGTTTCCGTGAGTAATTCGCAGTCACTACTTCACTACTCTGATTTTACATATGGTCTCGCTGTAGAGCAGAACAACCAATCTACACTACAGTGAGGTCAACCTTAATAAGAATCGTATAACGGAAATTAATCTTAAAACTGCTCTGAAACAAGTGAGAAACTCGGACCGCAAACGGAATAAATGGATAAACTATGTGCCATGAATGAAACGTTCGAGAAAACCCAAAGTTCATATTATTATCGAGAAGGCAAAATGTTTCACGCATGCCGACATTTGGGAGGGTGCGCACGCATGAATGCACATGACGCAAAGGAGTCCTTGATGTTTTCAGCTTGAAGGAAAAGGGAGAGCGAAAAAATCACCGAAGTGTTCTAGATAGAAATCGAACATGATTTGTCAGTTAATAAGCAGAGAGCTGATATTTGAACCACAGCATAGAACATGAAAGTATAGAACAAAAAGGAGAAGAAAATGTGTAATTTTATAATTTTCCCTTAAAGCTACTTCTCATCTCATTAAAAAAATAAAATTTACAGCAAGACATATTAGATAAAAACAAAATATTTTCTGAGGTGTTTTTCTTAAGTACACTAGATATTAACACTCCAAAGAAATAAGCCACATAGACACTATTAATTTATCAGCATACATACATACATGCATACGTACATACATACATGCATACGTACATGCATACGTAAATACATGCATACGTAAATACGTAAATACATGCATACGTAAATACGTAAATATATACATACGTAAATACGTAAATACATACATACGTACATACATACATGCATACGTACATGCATACGTACATACATACATGCATGCATACGTACATGCATACGTAAATACATACATACGTAAATACGTAAATACATACATACGTAAATACGTAAATACATACGTAAATACGTAAATACATACGTAAATACGTAAATACATACGTAAATACGTACATACATACGTACGTACATACATACGTACATACATACATACATACATACATACATGCATACGTAAATACATACAGACGTAAATACGTAAATACATACATACGTAAATACGTAAATACATACATACGTAAATACGTAAATACATACGTAAATACATACATACGTAAATACATACATACATACATACATACGTACACACACACACACACACACACACACATACATACATGAGAACCCGTCAAGAAATCCAGAGGGAATATATTTTTTACACGCGGTCGCCGATTCACCAAACATTTCCTGCAGCGATATGAGTATTAGGCATGAGAAAGGGCCTCGATTGTGGTGTATTGTGGAATACCAAACTCATAATATTAAAATAAACAGGGATATTACAATTCTGTTTGTGCAAGACAAGAATCTTCCCTCTCTTGCTCATCTTTATTCACTGGGGTGGCTTCCCTTCCTGGACAACCAACATTATCTGCAGCAGGAACACATAAAACCGACAGACAAACAAGCTCTTCTTCTGCCGCACTCCTACTTTGCGGTCTGAAAGGCTCCATTCTATGTGCGAAGTAAAGAGAAATGAGTGGCCTGTTCTACACAAACAAGGCGCTCTGTTTCTTTATTAACAAATTTTGCTAGTAACCTGTCATTGTGTTTTGGAATAAATATCGATAGTTGAACTTCTGCGAGCAAATAATAAATTTTAAATAAAAAATACAATACCGCTAATTAGTTTCAACATACCTTCTTATTTCAATTAGCATTTAATGACATTGAAGTTCATTATTATGGAAATAGTTATGTTAAATTACTAAATAAATCACATTATACACTTTGTTAGTTTTACAAAAGAGTGGTGTTTTTGCGTTACAGAAATCTGGAACTGTATATGTCATTGGCTGGGTCAAATGTATTTATCAGCCTATCATTGATGTATTTATCAATGCTGTCCCCTATAGCATAATAAACACGCAGTGTGCATCAAGAGTATATTGCTATAAAAACCTGCTATATGCGGCCCAATATGTTAGTGGGTGGAAATATTACTAGCAAAAAACATGCTGGAACTTTAGCAATCAGGAAAATACGAAGGCGTTCGATAATGATTTGGTTTGTTTTTTATACCTTAATTATTATGCAATATGGTTAAATGCACATTGGATTTCTCAATATGCTTCCCACCATCAAAGCACTGTTGCCATATTTCTGAGAACTTCATTATAGCGTCGCGAAAGCATTATTTAGGAGTACTGTGCCACCATTCTTGAACATCTGCCTGAATTTCCCATAAGGAAACCCAGCAATACCAACTTTGCGGTATAGGGCCGCGCATTGGCATGTTGGAGGAACGCTCCTGCCAAACACTTCCCCTTTGCTGATTCCTGTGTCTAAGCCGAATAAGGGTCTCGCAGTACACCTCACTGGTGACAGTCGTTCCAGTCTATTAGCAGTATGCCTGAAGAATTCCAAAAGACGATGATCATCTGCTTGCCCGCTGATGGTGCAGCACAATTTTTTGTGCCGCGTACTCCCTGGAATTTTTCATTGTATGAATTGGAACCCATGACTCGTTCATAAGTCGGTCGTGGAGATCTAGTGGTAACCAATGTTGTTTCGTAGACCCAAGATTGAGGGTTAAAATTCGGCTTGAATTGATGGATTTTTCGAGCCTAAAAATCCTAAGTATGGCATCCTTCGGAAAGCAAGTAAAGGTCATGAGTACGGTACATAAAAGAACCTCAAGCCTGAAAGAAGAGGCCTCTGAGCAAAATTTAACGGTTGTTTCACCACGCTCTGAATTAAATGAGACGCTGATGATCTGAAGCGTTAAAGAGCGTTCGTAAATAAAGTAAATGATGTTGATAATAATAATAATAATAATAATAATAATAATAATAATAATAACTCATCTATAACGTTTAATGCCGTTCTTTCACAAAAACGATACTGTCCATAACAGTCCACGTCTTCCTCTACTTGACAACAACGAACACTGTCCTTCTACTACACACGCTTCTTATAACCGCATTATAGCACCTATTTGCAAAACACGCTATTGTAAACAATTTCCGAACGCCCTTCGTAGATTTGTCAAATTTTCAGATTGCTAAGGGATGTGAGTATCTATTTGGGGGGGGGGGCGCCAAATTAATTCTGATAGCAACCAAGTCCTACCACGACCAACATTATAAAAAGTGACGAAAAAGTTCAAGTAAATAGATAGCAGTAAAAGAATTGATTTAAAACTACATCACAAATATGTGCAGATATGGTAGACATGGAAAGAAGTCTGTATCTGTAGCGACAGTATAAAGGAGCTTTCAAAGTTGAACTGAAGAGGCAATTAGGAAACCATTGCTAAAGCCCATCAACATTAAAAAGAGAATCCAAAGCGCTGCTATACAACAATGACACTGGACATCTGCCTGGATGAATTTGTCTGAATGGAGCAGAACCATAGCAGTATCCACAAAAACTTCATGTATGAACTGGTATTGGTGGTGATCATATCATTGGTCCTTTAGAGAAACGCTAATAGATATTTGGATTTTCTTGAAAACCACGTAATACGGATATCGAAAATTTCCTGGATGAATTTGTCTGAATGGAGCAGAACCATAGCAGTATCCACAAAAACTTCATGTATGAACTGGTATTGGTGGTGATCATATCATTGGTCCTTTAGAGAAACGCTAATAGATATTTGGATTTTCTTGAAAACTACGTAATACGGATATCGAAAATTTGTTTCTGCTTCCAGTCAATCATGGGCTACCCTGAGTTAATATATAATTCCAACAAGATGGAGCCCCATCTCAGTATAGACAAAATGTTCGTCAGCACTTAGAGCAGGGTTTTGCCCATAGATTGGTACTAGAGGTCATATAGAGCGGCCAGTAAGATTTATTGCCTTTGGACTTCTTTTTGTGGGGCCAATGAAGTCAGTAGTACATGGAAAAAGACCCAACAACTTTAGAAGATTAGGAGTGTGGCGTAATGGAAGCGGGTCAAGACATTCCTAAAGCCTGGGTAAATAATTTCTTATATGGTTTCTATGGTCAACTGTCAACAGCTGAGGGCTACAGTTTGAACACAAAGTTTATTTTATTTTTTTTTTTTTTTTTAAGGAAGGAGTATTTAATTACGCTACACTTTTTTGTTTCCTTAACAACGATACACTTGTTCAGAAGTGTCTACTGTGTGTACTTTTTGAAAATCTCATAATGAACATTATTCGAAAATGTAAAAACATATTGAGTACTCCATTTAAAATAAGAGAGTTGGAGTTACTTCCGGTTTAACCGGAAGTATAAATCGGTAATATCATCTTTGAGTTCTCAGCATATGACTTTTCCCACACATCGAGTTTCATGTAATAACTGAACCAAATGCTTTAAAAGATATTTAGGTGATACGGAACTTTTAACTAAGCCGATATAATCGTCTACAGTGCTTTGTTTTCCACCATTTCGGACAGTGTTAAAGTTCCATGTCGTCAATATCTCTCAAATAAAACGTTTCTATATAAATATACGATATTAGTTACAACTTAGTAGAATAAAACACCATATGCAATTATCTTATAATGGCTTGCGACGTTCACATGCCTTCATAGATACCATTACCTGAACATTGCGTAATATACTATTAAAGCAACGGGGGAGATCATGTGTAACCCCCGCCCCCGCTGTGTTATCATTTGCAGTACATACTTGCTACCTATAATTATTGAGAGAGCAGCAAAAATATTTAAAATGCAATTGAGGGAATATTATTATTAGAAAAAGTTGGTTTGTCTGATGGGTTCTTGATATATTTGTCTTCGATTCACGCAGTGAACCGTCCTGCAAACTGGCATTACAATCGAGTTTAAGAACTGCCTGGCGAGTGCGGGCTCAACGAGTCTATGTGGGATACCCACGTTGTCACATGAATGAAAACCTCTCAGACTCATATCTTGCACGCCAGCTGAACTTCTAACTATGGGCGAGTATCTGACAACACTGCATATTTTTACTGTCACTAGCGCGCATGAACTTAATGCGGAGGGAGAAAGTGTGTACGTAGCACATTCCTGTCGCTTGCCTTCTTCTGATCGCCAGACAGTAAGTATGTGTTAATATGTGCCTGTGTTTTCAATGTCACAATTAGTGGGTTTTTTTATATATATAAACGCGATTTGATGTGTAATCAAAGTAGACAAATTATGTATATGAAACACTTTTTTTAAAAAAAAACTCTACCGTGTTTAGAACAAGTTAAAAAGTGGCCACTGAGGTCCGCCCACTTAGTTTGGATTATGTAACTACAGAAATCCCCCTTGTATTTTACTAATGCAATAGATACAAACCTCGTATAAAGTAGAGTCGAGCACTTATACACTCACTGTTATATAACTAACTCTGAATCTGTAAAGAGAATATCTAGGGGCCTCTTTCGCTTATCTCTCTATATATTGAAGAGATTTCTCACAAAATGTGTCTCAAACTGAATAAAATATAAAGCAGTTCCAGATCTAAGAAATCCCTCAGTGTCAGACAACATCGTGTTAAACTTTTAGAGTTAGTGTCTTGAATTTGAAATCAATACACTTTAATCTGATGCTGTGCAAGACACCCCTTCACAAGGAAACCCGTTTGTGCTCCCTTCTTCCCATCCCTCGCAGTCATCTACCAAAAAACAATCTCGAATCGAAGACAAGGGTGTATAGGGCAGGCTGTCTGGTTTTTATTGCTGCCTCCCCCCTCACAATAAACTGCCTGCCTGACTTCTCGTTTCATAGGGAGATGCTCTTCCTTACTGCTGGAAACTTGTCTGTGCTGGACGTGCCGTCTTTGTGTCATTCACTTTTATTATATATCTGGAAATGCTTTCAGGTGTGGTCGTAAACTCACAACGTAGGAAGCTACTGTTAACTCGCTAAGTACAAAGAGGAGGGGAGTTAGAATGCACCAAGTCTTTTAAGTGATACGTTTTTTAGTTTTTTTTTTGAGAGTCATGAACAACTCGTTTATTTTCATAATGAACAGCAACAAACTCTTTACTCTTGGTAAATTTAAACGATAATAATTTAAGTTTCTAATAAAAAAAAATTGCAGAAAAAAAGAATGGGAAGCTTGAGCAAAATTAGTCAAGCAAAGTTAGTCAAGCTAGCGTTGATTTTATAACCACATTTTGAAATACACAGTGACAAAATAAAAAGTACAGATCAGTAATGAAATGTTTTTGTTCAATTCACTAAAATGTATTACAGCTGCGATTTAATCTCATTGGATTGAAGTCAGGATACCATAAACGAACAATTCCTTTTTTCCCTTACTTATAAACAAAAATAAATAATAATTTAAGTATTTTACTTGTGTTAATGTTCTAATGTATACCACAAATAAACGATAAAAATTTAACTGTGAGACTCAGAATAATTTTATATTAAAACCTTTAAATTGACTGACAGTTTCTACTATAAAATTCTGATCCCAAAAAATCCCTCAATGTAAATCAGTACTAGGGATATCCCTCATGGATGAAATATCATCTGTGCAATTAAGAAAGATGTGGCTCAGCGTGCAGTGGAAATGGGGCGGACATGTAGCAAGGCTACCAAGCAGTAGATGGGGACATATAGCTAACACATGGGACCTATGTATCGGCAGGAGAGGAAGAGGGAGACCGAGGTGGGCAGACTCCTTCAGGAAAGCAGCCGGGACGTACTGGACCAGCGTAGCACGAAACAGAACCGCAGAGAGAGGAGAACAACCAAAGCCAACAGTGAAAGTGATACCAAACTTATTATGCTAAAACTTAATAGACTCAGCATTTGAACCTTCTAGTTAAATCGATGTAACATGACAGATGATACTAAGTTACGACATGTATTTATTGAGTTAAAGTAAACTAAAATAAAATTGAATGCGACAGTCAGCCGTATAGGTAGACCAAGTAGAACATTTTCCCTGGCAAAAGCATAGGTTGCAGCTCATTTGTTTCTTTATTGCACTTCGTAACAAATTAATGTATGAAAAATCATTCCCTGCACTCAAAAGTACATAAACTCTAAAAAGATATATAGAATCAGAACTGAAACTACAAATTTCTCCTATTACGCCCGATATATCACGACTTGTAAATTAAATTCACCATTATTCCCTTATTCACGAACAATGTTGTGCTATTATATACTCGTGTTATTAATATTAATCTTTTATACATTTTAATTTAATATTAATATGGAAATTACTACTGTGTAAGGATACACTATAAGAAAAAAGTAAATATTGAAAAAAGTGTTTGTTCATGTGACAGCCCTTAGACGTAACAGTGACGCCCCATCCTCAGAACTGATTGAAATCGGTCAATTTAAATGACCATACGGCAACTAAAGAGTCCACACCTGAGATTTTCCATATCCTCAAGAAGCTTATATCAGTAGTATGTTTGAATCCATAGGGAAGCTGATACTTTTAACGATTGATATGATTTGGAACGGCATTCTGTGAGGTGTGACTCGATTTTGAGGCAATCCATTGAGTAAGCAAATGTCATGAATGTACACGAGCTCCAGATTACTCAGGGAACTTTCGAGTCAAAGTCATAGCTTAGAACATTCGGTTTGTTTGTAACTCCAAGCCTGAAAATGAAGAGCAGCTGAAATGCAGGGCTGCTCTCATTGCAGACAACCTTTAAGGTACACAGAATCAGATGTGAGAGATTCCTGGTTCCGTGCTTGGAGGGCAGCTCAGTCTCCATGGTTCAAATCCTGGTCGGGACTGGAATCTTTCAAATCTATGTTTCCTTTCCAACTACGTAGTTGATTGTTTGGTGGTAGTGAGCTATATCGGTGTCAATAATTTCTGCTCTAAGAGGGTGGAAACCTGAAAACTACTTTGTTGAAAACGAAAGTAGCATAGAGCCAGTAGTTAATTTTAGTATTTACTGAAATGTTCCATTTTTTTTTAATATAGTAATTGCTTTCAATTTCAGTGCAATTATGATCAACTTACTCATTACATCAGTTAAAAATATTTTGCACTTCATTTTATCTTTATGAATTTCATTAACATTATAATGTACAGGTAAAATTGCTTATACGAATCTATAAACAACCATTTATTAATGAAAAGATGTTTTTAACGAATAGATATTAATTCAAAATAACAATTTTTTAAAAGTTTTCCTATTTTTAATGACTCGAGTGTGCAATTCCTAATTAACAAGTTACACTTCACAAACGTTTCATGTCATATCATTTGTGCCAGGGGAAATTATCTCTGTTGTGCGTGTTTACAGATAATATAACATTAAAATATAACGTGTACAATATTAAAATTGCATACAACATATATCCGAATTAATTTCTCAAAAAGTACTACCCATATCATGATGGGAATTTTACAGTATTTATCTCACCTTATTTGAGATAGCTGGTTAAAGTGTTATTAATTAGGGGATTCGGTTTCAAAGTAAAAATTATTATAATACACATTTTAAATTTTATGCAAATTTAAGTTCTTAAATGATAATTACCGCTTGTTACATCAATAATTCTTCATCGGGTATTTGGTGCTCTAAAAATACATGTGTTTCGATTTAAAAAAATATTTTTATATTTATACAATATAAAAGAAAAATAATGTAACACTATTAACAATGTAATTAAATTAACAATAATTACAAAAGCAGAAAACGATAAAGTACCAACAAAAAGTCACAGAGTTGTAATCGCTATATTTCGAACTACTTGAGTTCTTTTATGGCAAGACGACTTGTATATGGGAGGATTTCATATATATATATGTATATGTATATATATATATATAGAAATAGAGAGAGAGAGAGAGAGAGAGAGAGAGAGAGGTATGTGTTCCTAAAGATGAAAAATGGTATATTTAAAATGTATAGCGGAAATATCACTAGAAAATTATTAATTAGACCCTTACATTTTAAAAGCAGGAAAAAAACTGGATTTTTTCAACCCTGCATTAAGACAGGTCACCTCCGCAAACTCTATCTTAATATTAGGTGCATCTTCTAGTGCTATGTGACAAATGGGATTTCACTAAGGGCTTTCATTTTAAAACTGAATAACTAAAAAAACACGACAATTTAGATATTTAATATTTAAAACCAATTTAATTACATTTTACATTTCATTCCCGGTCAATAACGTTTGGAATTTTTAAACTACACCTCAAAAAATTTAAGCTTAAATTGCAAAGAGAATATAATTGCTATCACATCTCCCTCCCTGTTACCTGGTACCTGTACATAATGCAAGCGGATAAGTCAGAAGTTTTGAAATAGGCTGTGTTGCTGTAATATTAATAACAATTTATTTTGGGTAAAATAAATTGTTTTTGTAACTGATTTATTTTATGGTGTAAAATTCAAACTATAATAACATCAGTCCCGATGCCAGGTAGGCAAGATAGAAAACAAAATATCATCAAAATGCAGGGTCAATAAACCGTGGGTCCCGTATCGTACGTTTGCGGCACGAAAAAGAACCTGAAGCCAGAAAGAACAAAATTTGTCGGCCGTTTCACGCCCTGAATTGAATGGGACGCTGATGACCCGAGATGTTAAAGGGCGTCCAGAAATAAATCAAATAAAAAAGGGTCAATAAACTACACATTTTAGCTTAAATTAAATTTATATTAAATAGTTAGTTATTCATACTGGAAAGTTTTGAAGTTAAAGTATTGTATAATATTAGAAATTCAACATTAAAGTGCTTTGTCAAACACGAAAAGCAAAAGGATTTTTCTGTACTATTGAGAAAATCTTGAATAACCCACTTATAAAATTTATCAATAAGGCTTAGGTAGCACATACTCCTTAGTTAATTGGATCAAAATCGTTCCCTATTACAGAGAATAGCCTTCAAAGGTTCTCCACGAATGATAAACACGTGATAAACACGACAATAGACTGAGTTCAGTTTACTTTTAACATTTCATTTATCTTTTGGAAAAGCACCAGTGGATTGATATGCAATTAATTAATGCCACCTCAGCAGGTGTCCTACACACTAAGGCCATGAATCTGTGATAAGGACGAAATATTGTGAAGAGCGGACAAAAACCGGCTTGATTTGGCAACCCTCCAAACATTACTGGCGCCAGAATTAGTGCCGAAAGAAAACATATCTGCTTAAGTACCTACAATTATATGCACAGATGCCGTTAAACCCCATTTGCTGTCACGCTGATTTATGTGCAGCATGGAGTTTAAGCTTAAATCAGCAAGATACCGCGTAACATGCTGGTGTGTATTCAGCAAAGCAATAACAAACTTGGTTTTCAGATTAAACTTACAAACAGCAACAGAGCACAATTTAAATGAAACAGGGGTCATGGGCATCACGCTAAATATAATGAAAACATAGCAGGCCCAAGTTTAAATTGCAATTAATACTTTCTTGATATTTTTCTCATTTCCATTTCGTTTTCACACTGCGGACGTTAAAAATTATTCAATGAGACTAACGCAAGGTGTTCAAGCTTCTGCGACTTTCAACTTGGGTTCTTTTACACGCTGTGCTTGTAGGTGAATTTATCAAGAGCTGGTGAATGCGCTGATCCGATCATGGTGCTCTTCTGCAGAATTTTAGGATATGGAGAATAGAAACTTAAACAATACTATAGGAAATGAATGGCTTTCGGTTCCGGAGACAAGCGGGAGAACATTTACAAAGGGTGTACAAAGCAGTTTAGTGTATGGCAACAGGTTGATCGCCAATTATGAAGCGATTTAGTTGCTGCACTATATTTTGTAGCGGCGTATCGTTAATTGACTACCGGTCGCTTTAGTGTTTTTGCTCACGCTTCATGATAACAATATCTCAGGATTCTGTTGCGCTATTTTGTGAGTCGTGCTCAACAGGAGTGGGAGAGGATATAAACTGTATTATAATTACGCGATGAATAGATCTGAATATGTATGGTAAAGATCTTTCGCGTCCTCTGGTGTTCTGCGTACGAGAGTACTTATATCCGTCTAATATAAATTTAGCTACTCTGACTTCCAAGGAGATGAAATGCACTTATCATCTTATTATCTGATACACCGACTAAGTTACCGAACAGAGTTTCTGAAGAAAATGTGTGCCTCAGCAGATCTTATAATGCGTGCGCAATTCCGAAGAAGAACTTACCTGATGCCCCAGCAGAGCAAGCGCCTCCTTATATATTCGACTCAAATGCAATAATCGTTGATTTCACTAAGCCACGGGGGTCACGTAAGCACGCACAAGTCCCGCGCCTTGCTTTAAAAATTCAGAATATACATCTACTATTGGCTGGTTCAAATTCACATGCCAAAGCAAACCCACTAATATTTGAAAATTTAAAACATTTATTCACATTGGTCGGTTTAAAGTTTAAAGTTAACTGTACAAACAGCTGGCAAATTCATGCCCCTTAACGTATTTAAAAGGCCTTGGCTTTATTATCACTCGCAACGGTAGGTATTCTAAAGTAGTATAACACTGGTGCCTTTGCTTTATTGTTCATTTAAATAGCGGTTTGTGGGCTCTTGCGTTCCGGGCTCCCGTAAACAGCAAGTATGAGGAAAAGGCATATAGACTATTTTTGCTCTATTACCAGCTTTATTTATGGCAGTGAGTTCACTTCCATCTTGTGTATTATGAAATTAGCGAGTTTTCAGTTTTTTCAAGCTTTAAAAGAATAATTTTTGGTGATTATAAATAAAATATGAAAGGCCAGTGCTTGTAATGTTAAATTTACTTACTTCTGTTCCCATTTTCTTAAGGCCTATCAAAGTTAATAAAATGAAACTTTTATAGCATACAGATGCACACATTTGAAATTTACTGACCTATTTTCATTAGTGAGCCGTGATTATGAAGAAAATTATAAATTATTTGCAACTTTTTTTGCTCATTTCTATTTTTCTCCCCAACATTTTATTTTTTCGCTGTCACATTTTGTCATATTTCTACCATAATAGATCACATC
The DNA here is from genome assembly GCA_030762175.1 of Metallyticus violacea. Classification (NCBI taxonomy): domain Eukaryota; kingdom Metazoa; phylum Arthropoda; class Insecta; order Mantodea; family Metallyticidae; genus Metallyticus; species Metallyticus violacea. The sequence goes on from CM060836.1 coordinate 32,416,143, forward strand.
ATCACAATAATATCATTAATAACTGATAAAAGTTCAAAAGTAATAGCTTATATAGACCCTAAAAACTTGGGACTTAGGTAAAACAAAATGTCCTTTTTCAATAATTGCAGCCAAAAAATGTTTTTACAGAAAAACTAACTTTTTGAGGGAAAAACCAGCTAAACTCCCCCAACATTGTACAAAAGAGGATGTCATGAAAACAAACGCTGCTAATTTGTGAAATACAATTTTTTCTGTCATTCAAGATAAACCACAGCCTTCTAGAGCAAATAGTTCCTGAAATAAATAATTTTAACTGAACAAGTGCTAGCGAAATCAAACAATAAAAAACGACTTCTATAGTAACATAATTAAAAATTATTCAAATACTTATAGCTAAGGGAAATTAATGAAAAGCATATCAAAATAAATACAAAATTCCAAATATTAAAATGGTACAAAAACACAATTTTGATTATGATCCCACCTTCTCTTTAACACTTACCTTAACTAAATTTCATTTCTGAATACCCATAAGCGGTGATATTGCATGGTGTATTAAAACAAGAAAGGAAACTGGATTTTTACCTGTTTGCAGCACTTTCCACTGTAATAATATTAGGATATATTTGTGTGTGTACACGTTAAAATCTCGTTGGTCTTCGGTATTATAAATTAAAATAAGTTAATGAACACGAAAATTTGTTGAGGTATAAAAGTTAAGCAGCATGTTCTTTTCAGAGTCTAAACGTTTAATGCAGATAGCCTGTTTTAGCCAGACTTCGATACGCTAGTTTACACACACAGCGACATTCATTACTCCTTTTCTAGGGAAGAAAATAAACAGATGAAGATCAACTGAATAGTCATGAGCTTTTACATCCTGTTGATAAAATAAAACGCAAAAATGCTAAAGACTCATTAAAACGAGTCTCAAATTGCTCATGCATTTGTATATAAGGGCGAAATATAGAAGACTTTGATTAAGTGCAAAGTTAAATGTTAATTCCCATCCATTTTTAAGACTTAAGTCACACAAAACCTGGCAATAAAACGGTTAGCAAAGTTTACTTATTAAAGGCAAAACTTTCTAGTATTTAAAGCCGACCTTACCATGAACTATAGGCGAGGGTGAAACTGTTGGAATAGCGGCATGTAACGTAACGTGACGTAATTAAGAGACGGAGCAGAACTGAAACTTTCGCCAGGAAACCACAAAGTGTAAAAGCAGAAGACGAGTGCTTCTCGTCAGGGAAACTGCTTAAGACAGAACACAGTACCAGTAAAACTTGCTGCTGTTTAACGTTTCGTAAAGAAGAACCCGCTCTTTTTCTTCCTTTCTTAATGCTACGATGCATTACGCGATTAACTTGAGAAGCAATCGGGAACTTAACATGTGAAGGGTTCACGCCCGATAGAAGGCACCCAGAACTACATTCTCAAAATTAAAAAATCGGAGCTTCAAATATCAAATGAAATTAAAATTAGATCAAAGTCCAAACTTTGTATGAAATAACGATCACAATACTTTGTCTAACCTTGTGTGTAGTTTCGATCTTTTGTTAGATTGGAAAAAAAAAATCTAATAAGTTCCATACACAGTGATTGAAGTGCATTCGTAAATTGTATATGACTGGACAATGTATTTAAACTTCCTATCCATGAAAAAATGTCTCTTTCAGACAAGACCTGTGAGTGAAATGAAGTTCTAACATTAGCACCCAAGAACAATAAACCAACACATAAACAGGCAATGGAAGAACTATGGCATGGTCTACAAAATTTTTCCTGAATGAAAACCGTTCGTATTTTCTGATTCCACATGAAATCTCTCAAACCAGTCTTAGTTTTGTCTCATCGCACTACAGTGTTTCAGAAGTCGGTATTATAGAAAGTAACAGCCTTTTATTGAGCAGATAGACCCTGCAACATATTGAGCTTTGTTACTCGATGCATTTTCCTCCTTTTTGATACACCTGTCCTAACGACGTTTTATCTTCTGAAAGCAGCCTTGATACTTACATTTTGTATACAGTTGCACCTTCGTTTTCTTTTATCGTGGATCCCATCTTTGGGAAAACAAATGGACCGCAGGTGCTAAGGAAGAAGCGAATGGAGTTATAACTTCAACAATCATGAAAAAAAAAAACAATTCTGGTGCGTTATCACGTTGGAGGATCCACGAGTTGATTGTCCACAGATCAAGCTTCAAGTCTTCCCGAAGATGTCCGAGAACTTCTTGGTAATATTCAAGTTGACCCTCTGACAGAGACCTATGATGACTAACACTCTGAAACTCAAAGAAAACGCCAACAGAAGCTTGAGTTCCATCTGATATTGCGAGCTTTTTAAGGTCTTGGCGAAGATTTCTCAATCCAGTGTGGCCAATGAAATTCCGTTCATAGATCCATGTCTCATCACTAGCTATTATTCTACTCAAGATGTGCTTGTCAGATCAGGACGAGACTGTCACACTATTTTTGCGTCAACAGCCCAACTTTGTTGCAGAGCGATGCATATAACATTTTCTGTCAACATCTGATGAAGAATGTTACATTCTTCAGCAAGTTATTGAATCCGGACAATAATATTTATATGAGCCTTTGGACCTGCTGAGACAGGTCATTAACCAACGTCTGCAAAACACTTACACTAGTCCTAGCACTGACTTAAGCAACGATAGCTGATCACCTTAAGCTTCTTTCATCTGCGGTTCAGACGCTAATTATGTGTTAGTCAACTAGCGAACACAGAATCGATTCCCCATTTAGAGAAGCGGCTTGGCCATTTTCCCTCCGAGTTAGTCCCTTCACTCTGAGGAGGCCATTGAAGATAAGCTCCGGTATAGTTTCCACCTTCATTGTGTACCGTGCGATCCGTTTTATTTTCCTCCGGAGTGTTTTGCCCATGTACGAGTGCGCCACTCGTTAGCCTGTCAGCCTGCTAGCCGTGTCTTGGTGATAGCGGGAGGGTAAAACAATAAAATAAACCAATCATACAACAATACACAACCAATTTAAGATGCCCATTACTTAACAAATTACCAAATAAAGCGTTGAAACTGCCCGCTTTCAATCTTCAAACATTTTGGCATCTCTTTAAGGAATTATTCATCATTCACTGCAGTTCATTCTGAGAAATCCAGACAATTTCCTGACAAATATTATATTTGAGTTCATGTATGGTGTGCGGGTTTGTCTTGTACACGGAATTTTTTAATTTACCCCACAGATAATAATCGCAGGCTGTTAAATTTGGTAACCTTTTGCACAGATCCATATGAAACTCCCACTTGTCCAAGGCCGGCTTTTTTTTTTTTTTCCTTAGGCTGGACACTTCCAGTTTCCTGAAATTTATCATACAGATTGAAAACTGTTTAACCTCTGAAGCTTCTACACCCGGGAAACTTGCTTGGAGCAGTCTTCTAACTTCAGGAACTAACTGATTAGGAATGATACAAAAACACACGCTGTGCCGTTGTAAACACAAGAGGCATAACACACTTTGTGTATACTGTCAAATTAAAAAAAAATACACACCATAAAAAGCTTACGGTACTTTTTTTTTAATTTATGGACGCTCTTTAACAGCTCAGGTCATCAGCGTCCTTACGGTACGACTGCAACGGTCATCAAAGTCAATAAGTAAGCAAGCAGCATTGCTACACCTTACACGGCGTGGCATACGAGTGAGAGCTCGCTCTTGGGAAAAACCCCGCGCCGCGGTAGAAAGCACAACTGATCGCACTGTATATTAAGGAACATTAGAAAGCAGTGTAGCATAAAAAAAGAAGTTAAAGGTCATAAGGAGAATTAATAGAAAGTTTAATAATAAAACAGCAAATGACAATTTTACGTAAAGTGAGATTTCAACGTAGAAAAGTAGTCTTTGAAGATGTCCATCTATATTAGAGTTGGCATTTTAATGGTGAGATGTTCACATTACTTGCAGAAGGTGCTGTTATCAGAGCAATGGCTGGCAGCATGAGTTGCTAAACATCTCAATAAAGGGGGGGGGGGACACATAACTAATGGCTGCAACAGCAACAAGGAGTGCTAAAATGCCTCCACTATAAAGTGCTGTATACATTGAATTTCTTTCCGTTTCTTTTCAAATTTTATACTAAACTATACTGTCATTATTTGAAATGACAGAACAATTGCCTCAGTAATCATAGTCTGCTGTTAGAAGTGTTTTGGCATGTGTATGTGTTCAGCTTTATTAATATTGTGGCTTGGATATTGTTTCAATTAGTTAAGCATTGTCATACTTGCTGTAGACATTAATCATACATCATATACACATACTTTCTCTAATCTTAGATAAGTGTATTCAAAGTTTTCATTTTTTTTTTCTTTACTCAAAATCAACGGAAAATTCAAGAAATTTGATGCTTGTTTATTATTTTGTTATATAATAATAGTAAGTTGGAATTGTTCCACATAAAAAATGTATATTGCTAAACGGAAGCCGTGTTAAAGTTCCATTTTAACGTTTGTATATCAGGTGTAAAAGGTGCCATGTGGGTCTTAGCTCCTTTTGTAACTGATAAAATGTGTAATGTAATTTAACAGCATTTCTAAATTAGCACAACTTAACTATGAACGCACTTCAAGACTGCTGAGAACAACTAAGACCATAAAGCAAAGAAAACATATGAATGATTAATTTAATAATATATTGTAGGTTATATAAGTATTTAAAGGCAGGTATTGCGTATCCGAGTATTATTTCCATTTCACGTGAGGATTACAATGAGCCTTTCAACGAGTATGATACATACTATTTTTATATTACCATATGGTAATGTAAACTATTTTTAATTTATTTTGATTTAATTTAATTTGGAAAGCTAAAAATAACGAGAGCTAGAAATATCGAATCGATTAGTGTTTGTCCATATGTTTGTATAGTTACCCGTTAGTGTTTTGTTACTTATTGTTGATTTTATGGAAACATTTAGTAGTTCGATGATATGCAGGCAAATTGAAAATTATAGTGCAATTTGACCAAAATGATAACAAATTTGAAGGAATTCCACCCGAGAAGGTTGAAGCGGAGAGTATACGGAATGATTTGCTGCCTGAGAAATCTAAAAGAACGGTATGAGCGAGAACTTGATTTATTCACAGCTTGGTGCAAAAATAAAAATGTCAGGGCAATTAGTTGGCGTATTTGCTGGGGAAATCGAAGGTACAGAAATATTCAACAGTGTGGTCCATTTATTCCACATTAAAGTATTCTTTATATATGAATCATAGTGTTCTGTAATTTAGAAGTTTGATAGCCTTCTTGAAAAGAAAATCTGTTAGATATGTAGCAAAAATGCCCAGTGTTTTTTTCAGAGAGGGCATACGTAAAATTTTGATGGAAGTTTCTGATTCAGAATGTTTAGATATAAACGTCGGTGTAGTAATGGGCGTCGCTGGCAGAGATGAACGTGTGAAGTAGGAACTAGACGAATGGGAGATAAAGAAAATAACTCACCGTATCAGTTCCGAAGATAAAACAAACCAGGTGGGAAGGTTTACTATTGTGGATGGGAAGAAAAAGTGTCCGAAACATTTTGGACACAATCGTTTAATTGTGCAATACAGAAATAGAAAGTGTACAGTTCAGCCTATTGGTATTAATACAATAAAATTGTTTGGAAAGAAATTTGCAGACTTTTTGAAACTAGACAACCCCTCTAGGTATACAGGATATTGTTTTATTATCACTTCGGCTACATATTTGTGGATACTGAAATTAAAGAAACGTGGTGGTTGGAGATCTTTGGCGGTCGCAGAAGGATAGGTAGATTCCTTGAATAGTAAAGTCGAAATTTGCACTAGAATTATTGGAAAGGATGTCACCTGATCGAAGACAGCAGTATAGATGACACTTTCGCAGCAATGAGGGGATGTCAGGAATCTATGAAGAATTGTGCACGCCCAGTTACGAAGTATGCTATTGTTAATTAAATGCCAGAAATTAATTTTACCCAGTGTTGTATAACTATCTATATTAACGACAAATAATTTGCATTTCTTGAAAAATTTCGTAAATTTATTGTATTAAATTGTGTGATATAGCAAGACTGCTATAATTGTAATTTATAAAATAGTGGTGTAAAGTTACTTTGCAACATTAATCTACAATTATTTTATTCCAATGCCACTATTTACGATAGTTAGACATTAGTTACATTACGATACGTAGTATAAGATTATTTTATTTTTTGTAATGATAAAAGGTAGTTAGAACATTTGTATCATCTCCAAATCTTGATACAAAATCATGACTTGGCTAGGATTCACTTTTTAATATGTACCAGATGGAAAAAATGCTTAAAAATGCTTTAATTCCTCACCAACGTCCTACTTTTTGCACTGTGGAAGTAGGCTCGCATAGTTTGAACCTAATACGATGCAGATGTTATCGCGCGTACACAGCGAATGCGAAAAAGAGCGTCATTCTGAGCACCATATGCTACAAAATGAGTGGAGGCAGATTTGTTTAGACCAGCTGCGATGATGCGCTCGAAAGAATACATTGGGTACTTTATTGGAAGACAAGGTCCGAAAATTGGCAGATCTGCCTGCGTATGTCTGATAGCATCACATGCCCTTGGCCAACTGATGCTTCCCATCTCCATGGAGCGGAAGAAAGCGTTAAGAATGCAATGTGATCACGGTCCACGGAACAACCTCGTGCTCTTCCTTCACTTTCGCTAACTAAACTTTCTCACAGGGCCCGTGTCTCGCTACTCTTGCGAAACCTCCTCGTACCGTGGGTGGATTTCCAGCAACAACGGTCTATGTGCGGTATCTTATGAATTCAACTTTTCCAACAGGCATCAAGCATTGTTATGGAGGCTTAAATTCCTCAAAATATGCCTAATTAATAGACACATTTAGCTGGCTGTCTCAATAATCCCAATTTAAATTATATCTGTTCATTTGCTAGAGATGTATACCTGAAAGAAATGGTACCAAGCACTTCAGTTAGTTCTCTCGTATACAGTAAGCTGTTACTTACTAAGGAAATGCAGCAACTGCAACCGGAAAAGGAGAGATGAAGTCGCCGCGCGTAAACAATGTATTTTAATAGTGTTTAATGTCCATTTTAACAACTGAGGCATCACAGGCGGTGGACACTGAATGTAAACTGGGATTTTTTTTAAAGGAAGGAAGCGTTGCCATTTGCCATTTATGACTAAGGAAAGCCTGGAAAAAACCTCAGTCACGGAGGAATGGTCCTGGTGGGAATCGAACAACTTAGGTCACGTGGTTAAATTATGCTATTCTGTTTTAATACTTATATTATTACTGAAAGTTTTTGTAATAAAAGCTAATAACTATTACAATTTAGCTTCTAATGAAAGTCAAGGGAAATATAATGCTAAATATTAAATTATCAAAAGACTAATAGACAGCTCGAAATGTGAATTTAATATTAATTTAATATATTTCAGATCCACAAAGTTTACATTAATTTCTTCATTTTCTGAAGGGAGGATATTTGCTGCCTAGGGCATTGTTAAACTTAGTTTTCCGTTTTGGCGTCTTGAATGCATGAATTTAATTAACTTTAGAACCACGAGGTAGAGGCAAAAAGTAGAAGAGGCACTTCTGCGAGTCCAATCATCACTGCATGCAAAGCACAATGACAAAATTCGGAAAAGAGGGCACATTTGCATCTCGATCCGCTTCGAACTATCGATTTACCAGCTATACCTGAGCTAACAATATACTACCTCATACTGCTGTTTTAAAACGTCGTTAAAACAGATCCTTTCACAATTTCAGACATACAAATTACGAAAAGAGGGACATTTCATGGTTTTTTTTAAAAAAAGCTGCCAAAGCTCCGGACAAAGATATAAAATAAAGGGCATTCTGGTTACCTTACGCGTAAACACCACCCAATCTGCTGCTTTAGAGTAAATTAAATCTGATCATATGTCTATTACTGTCACTTTAGTACAAACAGGCCTGCAATATAAAAGACATGCACTACAAGCAAGGTTGTTGGCTGTAACGTTAACAAAGTTACAACATAATGCAGCTGGTTCACGCACGTTCACTATTTTTTTATATCACTCTATCCTAATGTAACTAATGCCTACCTGATTTAAAACTGAAAGTAGCAGTCCAGCGGCACTGGAATTTAACAACTAAAGCACTACTTTGCACCATTATTTTATAAATTAAATCTGAAAGTAGAAGTCTTCCTATATTACACAATTTACAAAATTATTTTATAACGCAAATTACTTGTTGTTAATGTGAATGGTTTTATATATACACGAGGTACACTGGGTGAAATTAATACCTGGCACTTTATTAGCATTAATAGAATCTGAAACAGCAGCAGTTTTCGTAAAATATTCTGAATCAGGAGCCAGTTCATTTACGTCCTCTCTTGTGAAAACACTAGACACTTTTGCTACATATACAACAGATTTTCTTTTTAAAAGGCGATAAAACTTCCAAACTTTGATGTATCAAAACTATGACTCAGATATAGAAGACTTTAACTTGGAACAAATGGATCATACTTGAAGAGTTCATCATCGATTTCTCCAGAAAATAGGCCAAATAATTGTAATGACATTTTTCTTTTTGCATCAAGCTGAGAATACATCACTTTCTCGCTCATACTGTTACTTTATATTTCTCAGGCAGTAAATTATTCCGTACACAATCGTCGCTTCAACCACCTCGGGTAAAGTTCCTTCAAAACCTTTATCAATTTCGTCAAATTCCATTATAATTTTCAATTAACCTTCAATTCATCGAACTACTAAATGTTTCAATAAATGACTGACAAAAACACTAACGCGTAACTATACAAACATTTTAACAAATACTAATCGATTCGATATTTCTGGCTTTCGTTATTTTTAACTCTCTAAATTATAATAAATTAAAAATAAATATGGTAGTATAAAAACAGTATGCAGCATACTTGTTGAAAGGCTCATTGCGATCCTCCGGTTGCAACTCGGATGCACAATACTATTTATCTTCTTTTACAGATAAATAAAACGCGCCAGAAATGTGGCCAGAAAAGCAAAAATGAATAAAAGATACTTCGCAACGGTCTCATTTACGCAAGGACAACTTGACCTTCCTTTAAAGAACTACAAACAACATACCCGGATACTAATTATCCGTAAATTGTTAAAAATGATTAAAAAATATCCCATATCCAGAGGCTAAGCGTCTATTAAGGGCTTAAGGCTGAGCCCTTGTGTTGGCTCGTATGTATGAACTTGTGCTGATAAATTAAAATGTTTCATTATATGAGCTAGTGCGCTATGACATAAAATGCCGACCAGCAATAAAGCGGTCGAAGGCTAAGACTATCTTGCACAAGCGCGTAGTAATGTTCTATGTCATTGTTAGGAAGAGGTAAAGGGGGACATTTCATTGCGTATTCTTTACTGTGTAGGTCGCAGCCCATGTGATTATTTTGCTCTCTTCTGGGATTTCCAAAATGTGAAACCCAACAGAAGCACGAGGATGCAGACGATATTAATTTAAAATATAGTATTTAGCTGTGTTGTGGTAATAAAAATTATGTAAATATTTTACTTTATTATTAAATACAATTTACTATGACTAATTGTTTTAACCTCACTCTTAAACTCCCTTAGTCGTATTTTAGTTTACGCTTTACTGCGTTCCGTATGATAGAATGGGACTGTTCTTCTATAAAATTTTCCCCTCCCTTCCTGCATGAGTCATCGATATCTTACAAGGATTTTAGAGAGATGGTAAACGCTTTAATGAAACTTCAAGAATTTACTTCATGGGCGATTAATGCGTATTTTACAGATTCAAGGTAAGTCATGAAACATGAACTATTTTTAACATTGCGTGTAATTAATTAAATAATTACTTACATTATTGATGGTCGCAATGCCATAATTTTGAAAGTGATAAAATGTTTGATAAAATCACAGAGCCATTTTCGTGGTATATTAAACATACTTTAGATTTTTTACCTTTTACCATGCTTCATCATATTGGTGAGAACATTTTAATGCAGAGTGGATATAAATTCCCATTCAAGTATGCTTCACGAATACAATTCTTCAGGTTCTGAAAATCTTCTTGATTTTGTATCTTTGTAAGTATTATCACGCAGCAATAAGGCCGTCAAATTTGTAAACCTGATGGTCATATTTGAGGTGAACCTCTATCTGTCCCACGAGATCATTGATTGAGGTATTTTACACATCCAAAGCAAAATGAGAGGGTACCCCATCTTTTCTAAACAGTCAATGTTCTCAATGCAATCCAAAATTTCTGAGTAAACTCCTTTTGTGTCTCTGCATATATCAAGCAGTGCAATCGAACACTAACACTCAATCTTCTATAAACATCAATATTTTCAGAACCTTTATGACTATGATAATATTTTGAAATGGATGACGATCATTTGGAAATATATAAAACGTACATTTTCACATACTATATTGTGGCACATCGGGGGAGGTTGACAAAATGTTACACACAACTTGTTGAAGAAGTCACGTAGTTCAAGCAGCATAATTAAATCATTGTTTTAGCGAAAAGCAAAATTTTACAGGGGAAGAAAAAAACCTCGCATAGTATAAACCATCTGTTCTGATTTAAATATCCTTGAATAAAGGAATAAGTAGCAGCGTATTTTTCCTGTTTAAAATGTATTAATTAGTATAAAAGTAAATTTTATAACTGCAGACTCAAGCCTTTTTTGCAATGAACGACTATTCATGACACTTAAAGGAGAGCTATGCCTTGAAAAACATTCAATTTTCATTATAAAAATGATTAATTTAAAATAAGTGGTCAAAATAAATAAATAAATAAGTAAAAATCGGAAGAACCCTGCCCCAGTCTTCCTGATCATAATCTTCATCGTTTCCTCCCTCTCTTAGCCATCATGTAGCTGCTCAAAATTCCAGATACTCAGATGGAATATACTTTTCACCTTCACTTGTCTTCTTGCCATAGAAGAACTCAAGCAGTTCGAAATATAGCGACCATAAACTGTGACCTTTTATTTTAGTGTTTTATCCTTTTCTGCTGTTCTAGTTATTGTTATTTTAGATACATTGTTATTGTGTTACATCATTTTTCATTTATATTATACATAATATAAATATTTGTTAATTGACGGGCACTGGTTTTACAGGATAAGCTAATGAGCAGAAACCAATGGGCCCTGTTCCACAAAGTATGGTCTAATACATTACAAGTGTATGCACTTGTAACTTGTAGTTATTACTAAAATTCTGTTCTACAAAGGTTTCTCCCACGCTTGTACTTTACAAATGTGCAAATGGTTTTTCGTTGGTCTATTCCACAGATATATTAGATTAGTCGGGACTGGTAATTTGCATAAATTTCTCCACAAGTTTAAGCATATTGGTAACTTCAAATACTAACACAAGATGTACTATCTTTTTATTGATTTTTGGGAGCCAGTTGACCCAAACGTGCTAAGTATTAGTGAAAGTGATGATAATGATGAATAGAAATTGTATAAAGAAAGAATAAATAAGTATTGTGTACAATGATAAAGCTGGGTTAGGTACAAATAAAGTACGGCTTATGACTGATATTGGCGTTTCCTGTTTCAAGTGCATATTTCAGACCAACATCTTAGTTAATGTATTTTTAAGATTCTTGCTACATGCTACGAAAATACTTTCTTTTCATTCATTCTCTTTATAATAATAACTTTTGGCACAATTTTCTTAGTGTTGCTTATGAGAACGTGATTGTCAAGAATTATAAACAAACAAATAAATATAAATGATCAAATGGACTAATAAAATAAATGACGGAGAGCAATCGGAAAACTCAACTCTTGTGCTATCTCTCGACGACTGAAAGTGTCGTTCCTAAATGTAGCCTGATGGGACCGTCATCTCAAAGTGTATTATTACGTTGAATATCGATAAATTCATAATAAAGTATTTAATGTATCATTATTTGAGAAAAATACAAGACCAATTTTGCAGGAATGACAACGATCCGTTCTATGCATTAAAATCCCTAAAGAATGGACATAACCTAGTTCAAGATATGGCGAAGTACAAAAATTGTTTCTCCATCTTACTCTTATATGACGTCACTTGTAACTTTATACTAATACTTTACAAGTGTTGCACATCTTTCGTGGAACAGAAAGTTACAAGACCACGCTTTACAAGAGCCTGCACTAATTCACTTGTATGTATTAGACCACACTTTTGTGAAACAGGGCCCTGGTTACTTGCCGAAGCTGTGGAGATGGAATTTTTCTGTGACTAAACCGTAGATGAATTTCTCACTTCCCAAGGTAATATCCGTCATATCCAAAAGTCATCCATTTAGAGGAGGAAACAGAAGTTTTATGTCCCTTAGGAAATTTTCCCATGCTTGATTCGGAGAGACAAGATGGCCACCAGTGCTTGAAGTTTACAACGGTTTGCACCGAGTATTTGGTCCATGTTTTTTTAATCATAATAGCATACTCTTCAGATACACGCGTCCTATCATGATGTCTCATGAGTTTCTATATAGTCCCAAAAATCTATAATTTGGGAGGCAACTAAGATATGTTATGTACATATCTCAGTTGATACACGTGTTAAACAAAAGCGAATCATTATGCGGTTCTTATTTTGAGCGGCGCAACCGTCAGAGAACAGGTGAAGCTCATTCACATCTGCTGGATGTGTTTCTGGATACAATGGCACAGAAATGAGCAAACCTCATTGCCTTCTTTTCTTTGCTTCGCCTCCATGGTTTACATAAAAGTGTCAGTGCTTAGTTTTCAAATTATGAATGTCAAAAACGTTGACTCACAACTGTGTCAGATAGAAAATATCCTGAACAGGAATAGTTAGTAGAGGTAAATTTCGCATGTAGTCAAAGATCAATCCACAGACATGAATTCTCATTCTCATTGCGTTACAAAATTTCATTGATTTTTATTGTAATATCGTTTTGCTCTTCTGCGATGATTTATTAATTCTGCTGCTCCATTTCGCTTAACAGACCCAAGAAGATGTGGACTGCGTATTTTGGCTAGTGCTTCACTTGGCTGTGAGTATCGACATGTGGCCGCCCCAATCTTAGGTTGAAATGTTCCTGGAATTTACGTATTCCACTCCTTTTACTTCCGAATCACGTATATTTCTTTTTATTTATTGGCATTTTTTGTACGTTTCTTCCCTTTAGGAAGATTTTCTGAACTCGAAGAAGAAGAAGAAGAAGAAGAACAACAACAACAACAAGAACAAGAACAAGAACAAAAAGAACAAGAAGAAGAAGATTTTGGTACTTTAAACTATGATGCAAGTAAAACTTCAGCTGAGAAATGGCGAACTAATCGCAGATCTTGCTTACACTAATCTGGCTAGCAGTTCCAATACATAATTCGTTTTCGTAAGGAAAAAAAAAGTTGATTCATCACCTTTTTGTAACGACCGATTCAATTGTTCGTTCCTCATGTGACATGTTTAGAGCTGGAGTAGAGTGCGCACGCGCATGATCGCATATTCAGTAGTTTTAGCGTGGTTAAGTTAATCTATAGGCTGGTATCATTATTTTTCGGGTGTTTTCTATTTTTAATTCGAAAGGACTAAGATACATTCTGATACAAAAGCTCGGCCCATGTCCAGCCGGGTGTATTGGGAATTGTTCTAACGTAATAATAGAGAGTGCTCTAATAATTTCGACTGTGACAAAATATACATATTATATAAACATTTCATTTACAGGAAACTTTCATTTCATGAAATAAATTTACACTTTGTCCCACTTGTACTTCCACTTCTTACAGCCGCAGGAGAGTACTTGAAGAACGATAAACCATTAGTGTCATTTCACTTGAATGACCTCTGTACAGCTTTCCCCTGAGAGTACTTAAGGTTTAGTAACCTCGGTGCCTTTCTAGCACATGTTTCATTCCTTTAGCTATGCCACTAAACCATAATGTTCAAATTAATGTTGAATATTCTTAAAGGAACAGACTTTGTTGGGGTCTCTTAAAGACATTCCTGATTGTTGGCAAAAAAATAATAATAAAAGTATTAAGATAAGCGAAATTGCCATAACTTAGTAGGTGGATTTACTTAATTACTGTAACGCCTTGAGTTCCAAGCAATTCCAAACAATTTTCATTGTTTAAGTATTTTTCAAAAGTATGCATATACCAGCCTGTTGCTTTGTAATTTTTCGGTTATAAATATAAATAAAAATATAAATATAAATATAAATATATTCTATATAAATATAGAAGTATGACTTCTTTCGGAAGGGAAGTAAAGCCGTGGGTCCCATGTCGTACATTTACGGCAAAAAGAACCTCCAACCTGAAAGAAGTGACCTAAGAGCAAAATTTATCGGCCGTTTCACGCCTTGAATTGAATGAGTTGCTGATGACCTAAGATCTTAAATAAACCAAAAAGCCTTACTTTTGATCAACCCAATAGCAAAAACACCCTACATGCTTATTCTATGTAGCAGTTAAGTCCAAGGTATAGATATGTTCACAACACCACCCTGGAAGACATATATTCAGCCTGCCATTCCGTTCTCACTCTCTTTGGGAAGTCTAATGAATATTTGTTAATACTTATAACAAGCACATTCACTTTTGAAAATTCTTTTACCTCTCGGATAGAAGTACTTGATGATTTAGCAGCTTAAATCATTTATACAGTTGCATCTTAAGTATTGATTACTCCAAGTCCGATGCCTTTTTTCCCCCCAAAAATTAACTCAAAATGAAATGATGATCCGATTATCTATTACCGATGCAATGGTGAGAACCGCATCAATAAACCATCGCTCGCAGTCATCCGGCACCCGGGCTACGCTAGAATCGGGGGGAGAGAGGGGGACGGAGCAACATAGAGCATGTGAAGAGAACCAAAAATGGTAATTATGTTTGAAGAAAGGTCAAAAAAAAAAAAAAAAAAGGCTTATGGACATAGAAATAGAATGAATTAGACTGGGGGCATGAAAGGCAACTAAAATAGCATATGATGCTGGTCAGAGAATATGCGCTTTTTGTGGAGGCGGAGAAAACTACAGGCACATTCTAATGGACTGTCCAGGCACTTAAAAGTGGAGGTTCACTGCTCCTGGAGCTAAGTTTGCTAAACCGAGTAGAGATAGGTTAGCATGTTGGGATCTGAGTACATAGGAAGACAATGGGCAGAAGGTGGGTTCTTTTTTGTGCAAAGTGGGTAAAATTAGAAGCGCGATGTTCGAGTAGACGGATATATATATGTGTGTGTGTGTGTTTGTGCGTGCGCGCCTACATTTAAGTATTTATGCTCAGGTGATAACAGATATAAATGTATTTGATTTAAAGTGGAAATTATGTTTCTATACGTGTCTGTGTAATGAATAGTATATGCGATCGATTGGCTCATGCGAACTATCCATATCACGGAAACAGGTGCTGAACTGAATGACTACACTTTTCTCACATTTCTAGCATCATCCAATAAAATTATCCCTTACCGTGCTCAATTCTCTTGAGAAATGAAATTGTTCTTTTGTCGTTGTTATGGTTTAGTTCGTCTGAAGTATGAGGATAGTGCTGATTTATTAATTGCATTATGATTGGAATTCGATCACCTGAGAACTTCTCTTCAAATAATCTCGTGACAGCACAAGCGGACTCGACACATATGCGCACATGATACATAAATACACATGAAACACAA
Source organism: Metallyticus violacea (assembly GCA_030762175.1). NCBI lineage: Eukaryota > Metazoa > Arthropoda > Insecta > Mantodea > Metallyticidae > Metallyticus > Metallyticus violacea. The sequence continues at coordinate 32,431,828 of CM060836.1, forward strand.
TAATAGTTTTAGTATTTGCCATTTAGTATTCGTAGTAGACTTTACTGTAGGATTATACATGGGTTATTTTTTCACTCTACGACACTGAGTGGCATTAGAATTAAAGCCAATGTAGCAGTTCGGTAAACCTCGCCCACTCGGGTATCGGTCATCAGATAATTGAAAGACTAGTATGGCACAAGAGTTATTAAAATCTATTAGTTCTACCACTTTTTGTATTAATAGTTTTGACGTTTCCTCTTCTTTTCTTTTCCATAGCACGTTGACGTTTCTCGCGTCCTATATGTTGTTGCACTATAGATTTCCTTGAGTCAGATTGCAAGTGTTACCAATTGTTGAAAGCTTTAGTACGCAAAATTAGACAATACTATGGCAAAACAACTGCCATAACCACAATCTATATTTGTAAATTCTTTCAATATGATGATCTTAAATCAACATTGTTTTTTAGAATTGAAGAAAATGATAAAATGGCGATATTATTAGGTATGATATAAAACACATAAATTATGTAAATAGTTAACCAATCTCCAATGACAAAATATACCATGGCATAATTTCAGCACAGCACAGAAGCTCATACCAGCGGCTACTATTGTGTTGGTCAGCATTAAAGTTTATTTTAAAAAATTGGGTCATTTATTACATTTATACTGACGACAAACCACACATTGAGCTTCGGATCTGATAACGGGTTCTGGGATTTGTGTTGACCAGTATGCCGATTATATTGCAGTTAACTAACCCATTGAGACGCTAATTGCGGTTGTAGTACGTTTTATTTCCGGACTGAAGAAACCAGCTACAGGTCTTTGGATTGTAAGGTCAATATTGCTTGGATGACATTTCAGAAATTTTGTAGCGCATTGTGGCGATTCTCGCTTGAGAGAAAATTTTGTCTCGTCCATTCTAATTGTGCACACATATCATGATAATTTTCTTGACATCTTTAACTTCAATACCGACCCAGTAGTTTTGATTTGTTGGATAGTTTATGAGCTCTGCGTCTATTGGTGGAGTAATCCTAGGAAGTATTTCCTGAAATTCTATACTATACGAGCGGATGATTCGTTTTTTTTTTTTTTTTATTAACTCAGAAAAAGTCAAGTTCTTTGTTACCTATCTCTGAAAACCGTTATTGTGTTTTCCGCGCTTTGCAGTAGTTTTACTATATGAAACTTCTTACCCAATAATCGAAGCGGAGGAAAAAGAGAAGAATATCATAAAAGGGTGAGTGGTGTTCACCAGAATTACTGTATAAAATAAACCATTATTCTAAAGTAAACTTTACTACCAGTCCGAGTTAACTTTTCTGCAATCATTTTCTTGGCAGTATTTTACCCCACAAGAAAGGTCTAATATAAAACGAACAAAAGATTAACCGATTTGGTATTTTTTCCAAAAGGATTAACTTACAATTTCTAGGATCTTTTGGTTAGAATTATTCAGAGAAATGTAATTTAGCATCAAATTTTGTATTATGGCAGTGGTTATAATCGTCAACCAGTAGAATTACATTTAAATGTTCTCAGTTTGCGTTCACTTACGACATCCATGTATTTATTTATACAGAGCCATCTGAAGAAGTCGGTCTTGGTGGTGTAGTGGTAACCATACTTGCCTTCTAAACCCAAGGTCGCGGGTTATAACCCGGCAAGGATGGATGTATTTTTTCGGGCGTAAAAATCTTAAGTATGGCTTCCTTAGGAAGGGAAGTAACCGTGAATCCCGTGTCGTACATTTACGGCACGAAAAAGAACCTCAAGCCTGAAAGAAGAGGCCTCTGAGCAAAATTTGTCGGTCGTTTCACGCCCTGAATAGAATGGGACGCTGATGACCTGAGCTGTTAAAAAGCGCGTTCGTAAATAAAACAAATCAACAACATCTGAACAATTTTGTACGTAGTACAGACACTTTCGTGACATGCGCAATCAGAATTCGATTCCCCAAAATCCCCAAGTTGTCCGTCCCTACTGTATCTGCTGTACCGTGTGAGTTTGACTTGATGCTGAATATGGAGCAAGTACTTTGTGGTATTTACTTCTGAGCTGTCACAGAGGTTCTTCAAGGCAGATAGGGGTTATCAACCGCAACCTAAGACTTCCACATTGAACTTACACATTATCTCAACTTAACAAAACATCAAATAGCTAAATATGCGTTATTTCTAAAGAACTAACCTTGTAATGGTCGGAATAGACAACATTATGCATCAACCCTTGAATAAAATATACTTTCTATTTAAAAAGTGAATTTTATAGTACTTATATATAAAAGTAGCGCACTAATATTTAAACATTAATATTCCCTTCAAAATGTAATGTAATTATACATTTCTTCTTTAAGGAAACAGAGGTTGTATAGTATGACACAAAATCATCTTGCCATGTGTGAAAAGAAACTATTTTGAATATAATTTCTAAAAATTATACTTTATTGTATTAAACACAATGCAACTTTATTACAATGTTTAGTGATTTCATTAAATATCAGCACTTCGAAAAAAAAAAATTTAAACGGTTCTGAGCTCTAATGGAAATATTCGGTGTCTCACTAGATTTTGACTTTCTTCTCTTATGTGTAAAAGTGTTGCTAATGGAATACCGTGAATAACATGGGTAATTCTGTGTTTAAATAAATTCGGGATTCACGCTCTGTTCTGAAAAACGTGCTGTTTAACACACCCCCACAAAAAACAAATCAAGGGAAGGGATATCTAGTAATCGTGGGGGCCATTGCTGAGGTCTACCTCTTCCAATTCATTGCACACTAAAAACCCTGTTTAATTTAAGGCGAATTTTATTCATTTACGTATCATGCAATTCTATAACAGTTGTCCAAATAACACCAAAAACGTGGTCTCACAAACACAACACAACATGCCATAACTTTTTGAGCACCAGGGTTGTTGGTTTTAATAAAAACTTCGGCTTTCCGTGAGCTAATTTCTGCATTTTGTTTAAGATGATTTGCATTCAAGAAGGATAGACTTTCGTCACACTGAAGAGAGCACCTTGATATTGCAAATACGATCCAATTGCAATATGCTACACTATTCGGTGGAGCTGTTTCCTGCATTCTGTGCCTATACTGTATTTTTTTAGGGTGAAAACTAATTTCGTACCGACCTTTTGCTAGTTATTTTTGCACTCACATCCATTGAAAGTTGTTCATCAGCAGTAGATCTCGCTGAATCATTTCGTCTCATGTCTAGCACATTAAATGATGTTTAAAAACCCTGCAACAGATACCGTTTGGTATGATGGTTCACGGATATCAGGGCGATGAAATTTGTCTCCACCTTCTCTTGTTGACCTGTGATTGTCCTCACAGGGCAATATTAACACGTCGTTCAACAATCAATACGATACATTCCAATGTAATTCAATAACATCTTACAATAATAAAGAGAACAAAACAAAGTTTAGTAGTAACTCTTTTGTTTCGTGATCTGCTTCATCTCTTACGTTAAATAAAGAAATGAAAAACATTGAAACATTTGCCTTAAGAGTACAAAACAGTTTTAACATGCTTAAAGCTATCCTTGTTTTCAATGTAGCACAAAATATATGAAATAAATAAACAAATAACGTAATAAAAGGGCCTGTGTTTAATTCAGTAAAAAATAATACAAGTTCTATTCAAAATGTTTAAAACAAACACACACATATATATATATATATATAAATTAACAGTAATTATGATAGCAAAAAAGACAAAACACAAAGAAAAAGTCACACTTGAGATCGCTATATTTCGAACTCGTGTAGTCCTTCTATGGCAAGAAAACAAGTGACGGTGATAAAAGTAAATATTGAGTATCGAAGGTAACGTTATGCATGGAAACAGATGAAACTAGAAATGAGAGTGTGGGGGAAAAAAAATAATACGTAAAATTAAAATTAATTAAAATTGAAATTAATACGTATATATATATATATATATATATATATATATATATATATAATATTAATGAAAAATAAAAATAAAGAAACACTATTAACAATGTAACAAATTAACACTAATAATAAAAGTAGATAAAGATAAAACACAGAGAAAGAGTCACACTTGAAATTGCTATATTTCGAACTACTGCGAGTTCTTCAATGGCAAGAAGCTAGACAAGTGAAAGTGATAAAAGTAAATATTGAGTATCGAAGATAACGTTATGCATGGAAACAGATGAAACTAGAAATGAGATTGTGGGGGAAAAATTAATACGTAAAATTAAAATTAATTAAAATTAAAATTAATACGTAAAAATATATATATATATATATATATATATATATATATATATATAGGTACATATAATGTTTATGTTTATGATTTTTATAATAAAGTTACTTTTCCCACTTTTGTGTCACACTGAATATTTTGGAAATTTTCTAGATCACAAGCAAATGTCAATTTTATTCCTAAAATATGGTTTACATGTAATTATATAAGAAGACGGAAGATGGAGTAAATCACAAAGTGGGAAGGGGATATTTTGTTGCATCTGAAAGCATCAACAACCGGAAAGAATGCTCCGCGTTAGAACACTGAGCCGGAACCTCATAACCACACACTTCTCTTTATTCTGCGTATCTTTCAGGCAATGTTTTGTTGTTATTACACGTTAACCGCGGTACACATTCCAACATGTGAGGATATAACCACGACCTCAATGCGGACGGTGAAAGGTATTAACTACACTTGCGGTTTCTGAGACTGCACTTCAGGTCTTTTAAGTATTTAGCACAGTCGTTTTGCACCAGAACCTCAGGAGGATATTGCGGCTTGCTTTCCTTCCTTCCACGTATTCTGGTTACTGCGTGAACTCGCACAGTGTTTTACATTTTTCTTAGTGTTCAAGGTGCGATTTACCAATTTAATGTTTAGCTGCTTTAAAGAACCGCTCTTTATACACATGTTCTTCATGAGAGCGATCTTTAAGTAATAGATTCGTATGCAAAAGAACGTTAACTACATTCAAGATAGGTTCCAATCTGGAGTCAAAATGACCCTCTTCTCGGAAAAGAAATAAATAAGCAGCTCATTTTGATGAGGGGTGATTTTTCCTGAGCGTCACTGTTCCACGTGCAGTTGGTCGTAGTTGACAGATTTTTGCAGTTCTCGTCTCGTTTCCACTCTTGAAAGCCTGCCGGGAAGCCGGAGGGGAGGTCAATATAAGTTTAATTCTAGGATCGCACGAGTGATTTCTTGGGTATTGTCTGAGAGTGTATTAAGTATTCATTGGACCACATAATACAGTGTATTAATTACGTTAACATGCCTTATTTGGGGTATTTTATTTCCCAAAAAGTATGTATTTACAGTTCGTAATGCATGGAGAGATTGTTTCAAGAAATATAACGTGATATTCAACTTCCAAGTCGAAATTCGATTCACTTTTTTTTTGATTTGTTTTATTTACGGACGCTCTTTAACTATCAGGTCATCAGCGTCCCATTCAAATCAGGGCGTGAAACGGCAGACAAATTTTGCTCAGAGGCCTCTCTTTCAGGCTTGAGGTTCTTTTTCGTGCCGTAAATGTACGACACGGGACCCACAGCTTTACTTCCCTTCCGAAGGAAGCCATACTTAGGATTTTTACGCCCGAAAAAATCCATCGGTCCTGGCCGGGTTCGAACCCACGATTTTGGGTTTAGAAGGCCAGTATAGTAACCACTACCACACCAGGACCGACAAATTCGATTCACGAATTGGTAAATACTTTTCTTGAAAAAGAAATGTTCGTGATAAAAAGTCTATACGGCCACATACAGTACTCGCAGAAGAAATGTTAGACGACATTCAACATGCTCTGGAACGTCCTCTTAAAAAAATCACTGCGACATCTTTCTCGGCAAATGGGAATGTCCTCTTTCTCAGTTCGAACTGCTACTTTACAAAGCTACTGAAGTTATAACCCTATGAAATTGCTGTAATGCAAGAACATAAACTGGATGACCATGCATCCAGGAGCGAATGGATTTTAATAGTGTGCAAGGAGAAATTTAACCTAATCTAATTTTAATTACGGTATAATCTTGGTTTTACCTAGCGAGTATGTAAATTCGCAAAAAAAAAAAAAAAAAAAAAAAAACCGATACTGGAGTTCAGAAAAATCTAGCCTGCTTCACGAAGAACCCCCTGCATGATTAAAACATAGGATTGTGGTGCGGCATTAGCGGCGAGAGTAATAGGTTCTAATTCTCGTTAAGAAAATGTTAATCGTGGTATGTGAAGACTATTTTGCAATACTTTTTCTATGAATTAACTATGAAGGAACTTAGGTTCCTCACTTTCTAACAGGACTCTGCAACGGCACATCAGCCCATGTCTCCTTACATGCTATTTATGTGGCATTCGACGATAGAATCATCAGTGACAACATATGGCACCCTCGGTTCTTCTGTTTATTGTCCTGCGATTTTAATTTCTGGGGGGGGGCATTAAATAAAAGGAGTGTACAATACATCCACATGCATTAGATGAACTGAAAAATATCATTTATGTAAAAAGTTCTTCAATTTCTCAGAGGGAATTGGAGAAGGTAATTGTTAATTTCATAAGCCGAAGCCAGAAATTCCAACAACTTCTTGCTTGATAATGGTAAGTAAATGTACCTTTTAAGTGTTTAAGTGTTATTAATAACTTACGAGACAAAAATAACTGGGAACTTTCTCACTCCGTTCTACGCAGTACCAGCTTTGAACCATCCGCGTGGAGCGGTACTGGGGAGTAATCATTTATTAGTTGGGGGATAAGGTAGAGTAGGACACAAAACAGATGAAAAGAAACAATTCTAAAGAGTTAGGAACTAAATAAATGCAATAATGAAAAATAGATTAAAAATATTTTGGACCATGACAGATCGTTTGGACAAAAATAAAATAACTTTTAAAAGTGCTTAATATAACACTTTGGCGTCAATGACCAACGTCTTTCCTCTTTTGCATTCTCAAAAAGTAAACTATCATAAAATTTTCTTTGGTAAATTTTCATCATATGATATATAAATATACGAATAGATTTGCTTACAATACAACAAACTTTTTTTTTTGTATTCCTTATATAGTTATTGAAACGATGCAATAAATCAAAACCCAGGAGTGGAAACAGAATCTTCTCAAGTTTTCATTCGCACATCGTTAGACAAGTTCGCGTATTTCTATTTTGCGGCCCTGTAAAAAATGGCTGCTATAGGAGAGGGGGCATTTTGTGTCTTGTAGTTACACAGTTCAGCTTGGATTTTACAATTCAGCAACAGATCTCGCAAGGAATGGACCTCCATTCGAAATTAACATGGATGATTTAAAATAAAGACATAAGGGCAAACTGACGTACCCGTTTTCGGTTTCTGGGAACAAACGCAGCCCAGACTAAGAAGTTAACGCGCAGAGAATGCCTCCAACGCTGCATTATTAAGATATGTTGCAGATATCTGTCTGCAGTGACTGCAAATGTTGATATGGGATATGCAACTTTATCGCCAGGTTTTCTACCGAGGAATTGCAACAGCGCCTGAAAGATGGAAACTTTGCCAAGAACAATGAAATCATGTAATAGGTACAGTGTCAGGATTTGGGGGACCGAGATCGCTCAAGCTTAAGAGTCTTTCCCCTCCCCTCCTCAGAAAGCGATGTCACGGAAATGACTTATACCTGGACATGTTAACTGAATTATTGATATCGCAGTAGGAGACAGACGGTGATAGATTCGTCCTGTAGTAAGATGAAGCACCATACCATTTTCACACTGTAGTACACTAGCATTTAAACAAACGACTACTGCAGCGTGCGGATTCTTGTCATCAGCAATTGATGAAGTGGGCACCTCGTTTACCGGATCTCACTTCCTGCGATATTTTTATATGTAAGACGTAAGATCTGCTTTACTAAGTAATCTGTACAATTTGAAGACGCGCATTCGTACAACCGACAGATCCATGTTACTACCCATTTAAAAGCAGCTTGAATTGATATTTATCGTGTGACAAAAGATGCTAATGTGTGAAAAATGAGTACATTTTAGTTTAATAAAATTCTCCATGCAAAGTTAACAGTGAATTTTGAATCACCCTTTACAGGTGAAACGGGATTTATGATTTTCCTCTTAACCTGATAATGTTGTTTTAAATATTTCTGTTTAGCTTTTGTCTTAATGTTTTTTGTCTCGAGACAAACCTCGTTTTCTTTAGCACAATCACACAACGCAGGAATTCATCTACTTTCTACTATAACAACGTCTAAAAGCACTCGTTTAAGTTGTTCATGTGTTATCTCGACCTAAGATAAATATTAAGCAGTTATTAAGTGTGCAAACTAGACAAAAATAAAAGCTATAAGTAAAATTATTTATTGGAACTGCTCACAAATTCTTACGTAGATACAGATAATATCATAAAAGGCCAACTGAACGTTTACGCGTGTTATACCAAAGGATTTTCTTCCACTTTTGTAGTATTTCTTCTTCCTCTGACTAGCTATGTTATGTGTCATGCTCCCAGAATCCAAAGCCAACTAATAAAGGCTAATGAAAGCCCTGAATGCGGGGATCTTCTGTTTGGAAATATCTCTGTTATATACATGGCGTTTCGATACGTTTCATCGCAAATTAGTAGCATCTCAAGATATTCTGCCATCTTGTAGACAGACTTCATTTGTTTCATATTTAATGGTAAACAAACAATTGAAATTAGCTATTAAAGCATGCGCAGCACAACAGTTGAAGAGCTATTCGCGATACACACGCGCACGCTCTGCTACCTAATTGAAAAGTGAAAAATATGTCAAACGTTTAAGTGCCATTTTCTAAATTTTACAAGATAAGCAAAAAACTACACATCTTTGTCAGCATTTAACTTTTACATCCAAAATCATTATGAAGACATTTTTACTACAAATTTTTTTGTATAACAAATCATTGCGAAAAATACTTAATAACAATAAGAAAGTTCTATAAGTCATATGATGGAAGAGTCGGTTACAAGTGTAATTCACATTTTTCTTAATTTTTTTTTCAGGATTTAGAGGGAAATAATTACAAAATTAATTTAATGATTAGCAGAAACACATAATGTTACTAAGACGCACAAAATACGTTATTAAGGGCAAAAGTACAAAAATGCATTACGAAACATATACAAGAAAACCAAAATCATATTCCCCCCTCACAACAAACAAGAAGAGTTTAGTTTTTCATTCTTACACAGGGGTTGAAATTGATGTCTCAAACTTTCTGTGCTCTTCAGGAAGAAAATGCAACATGGAAGTGAATTTGTTCTTTTATTCAACCGATTATCAGGGTTGGTCTTTCAGACAAACCACAGGTTGCTCTATATCAAACACTGATTTTCCTCTCTTTAAAACTTCAAAAACGCTCCATCCTTCTAATGGTGAATATGTTTTTAATAATTATTTCAGATGGATCGAGATGCTTTGAGCATTATGCATTTTGAAATGTTGCTCTTATTTAATGTTAACAGTGAATCAGCAACATTCCTAAAATCAAAGAAAGCACTCGACTCCATTGGAACTAGATGAAAAGGATTTATAGCTTTAGTTTAATCTACAATCCTATGTAAATCTTGGGGAATGAAAGCCTTATTTACATTTCTTATTTCCGCTATAATAGCGAAATCTCTATCGCAACTCAAAAAACTGGCCACTTACTAAATATTTCTGTACTGTAAATATTTTCTATTAAAAACTAATATCATATGGGATGGCACTTAGAACACCAGATGGCAGCATAGCATGCAATATTGAACTGTGCTATCTGTTAACGAGTATTTGAACTACTTCATCCGTATATAGACTAGGGATATGCATCTGGACACATGTAACGTACTTTTGAAATAAAGTGATTACATTTAAAAATGGCACTTGGAACATTTGGCATCTTCCACTATTCATTTTTTGAATACATAGCGTTACCATTTGTGACGGTGCATTTCACGTAAAAAATAAAAAACTTGAAAAGTCTTATAATTATGGGATTATGAAGCGTTAATACTACAAAATAACTGTTAGCATGTCCTAAAACTAAAAATTCCAATAAAATGCATAAAAGGCATGTTTAAAAAAGAATAGGCGTTATATTTTAAATCACTTCGAAAAGGATAAAACTGTAGTATCCATTTTGTTGCATTCATCAAGAATCATTGCGTTGTTCTCTGTATAGTAAAAGGAAAAATGTAAGCTTTTCACTGAGACATATTAGAACCGGAAAGAGCACTACAATCAGGACTATGTGATGCATCCAAGTCAGCCAGGGTAAAGTACAATAACCGCGACCAACACTATGCACATATAATGTCTACATTAGGAGTGTCGCCACTCTTTTGTTAGCAAGTTTGTTCCTTTTTCCGTTTTAGAGATAAGAGTACGTTATCGTGTTTTTCGAAACACTTGAGAATGCCCTAAAGGTGAAATGGCAAGTATCAACATGAACAGCAAACTGTTATAGCCGGCTCTACCAGAACGTTGTATTCTTTTCAGAGAGGAGTCCTTTACACATACATGCCTGGCTATTTCGACGGCCCCAGCGGACATAATGTCACATAGTGTCACGTCCAGTCAGCTAAAATGAAATTGGAATCGAGACGAAAACTTTGCCCATAAACGCTTGCGTCTCCGAGGCGTTTATCTGGGGAAAGAGCAGTTTCACAAACTTATACACTCAATGCAAGTAAATTAATCCCCCCCTCTAAAAAGTTTCTCTTTGAGGTTGTTTTCCTTCGTGTTTTGGGGATCTTGGTGCTTATAAAATTGATTTTGGCTTCGCATCTAACTCAATTTAACTCTTAAAGAAGACATTTTCAAAAAGAGCGATCTTCAACTCTTTCTGCAGCATTTTGTCACTGTTATGCTGATGAATGCTAATTGAGACAATGTCTGCAGCAGTGTATCTAGTTTATGTAAAGAAGTCTACCAAATTATAATGTTCTATGAGGCTACATAAGCGTGTAATTAAAATCTTCTGGGTACTTATAATAATGCTAAGGGTGTTTCACTAAACTAACGCTTACAAATGTTTCAGTTTTGAAAAATTAATGTATCCTTATGTTTTGGCAACTATTTAATTTGGTTAATTTGATTGAATGTGGTCAAAATTGATCAAAAATTAACATCTACCAGAACAAAAGTGTAACACCTATTAGCAACGAGTTTTTACAAAACTAAACATTGACATGGTTAGACACGTTGGGCGCCAAATTTAGAAGTGGTTTTGTAGATTGATTATTACGAGTCTCCTCGGTGTTGTTGCCCATGCTTCAATGACAACAATTACTCTGAGTGAATTCGGCTATTTTATCGGCTGCTACTCAACGGAACTGGGAGAGGAATTTAATGGTGAATTTAATGAGCACTGTATTGGTATTTAATTATGTCTAACATATTTTGCGTTCTTTAGTGTTTTGCTTACGATAGATTTAACTACTCCAATAAAAACTTATTTGGCGCGTATGAAGCTTATAGATGAGTGCCGCGGCGCGTGAAGTCAAACTTACTACGAACTGCATGTATCTTGCCGCGTGTAGATCTTATAACTGAGTGCCTCAGCAACATCTGACTTAAAACTGTTTCTGCGATTACTTAAAAGTTTATTACGGTATATAGAATAGCAATGTCTTCATCCTTGTGGGCATTCTCTGCACATATCTTCATAAAATGTTGTAGCTTCTTTTGAAAATGAGTCAAAGTGCTAATTTTTTTCACTAATATGATATCGTTGATTTAAGTTTTGTGTCTGTTATCTTCTTAATTGTTGCTGTTTGCTCCAGTAAACAATAATTGTTCTTGTTATACGTTATTTAAATGTCTAAACCCATTTTTCTTATATCCTGCATAACGAGTTTCAATTTCAAGGGGCAATAGAATTTTAAATATAAAAATAGTTTGAAAATGGTAAAAATGTGAAAGTGAGTTAAATTCTTTTATTTTAGAGCCTCTTTAGGTTTATTTATTACTCATAAAATAATATATATAATTTGTTAGAAATATTTTATATAAATTTTGTACAAGTTGCTATTACTTTTTAGTTCATTAAAATATCTGTTACACGGTTTTAATTTTGTAGATGTTAAGATTTGAGAAAAATCCCCAGAATTAGCATTTCATTATTAATATATTTCACATTAAGTACATTTTTGCTCTATGAGTCTGTAACAAAATGAGTCCAGCAAGTACATAACTGAAATATCGAACTTTGACACCGAGAATGACTGGCAGCTTATAACAGTTGACTAGCATTTTGTGTGTAACAATTAACGCACTTACATTTTGTCATCGTGTACACTTTTTTCAAAGAATAATGTAAGATACAAACAGAATTTTGAAAATTTCAGAATCTCACATGTTTGTTACAAAGCTTGGAATATTCAAAGAGCAATCAAAACTGCTCGTTCTAAATCAATGCAAAACAAGGACATACAATTTTCTGAAGATGAACAACAGTATAGCTTTAGGTCGACTAATTAGTTTATGCAAATCACTGGACTACATTGCATGACCAAACAAACCAAACGTCCTTACATAGCCATAGCCTGGTGAAAAAAACTCTAAAATTTACACGCTTAATTATTTCGAATTAAAAATAAAAAGCAAGAAGTAAGGAATCCACATATTTAAAGATAGGTTAGATAGATTAAAAACAAAATTTCAGAATAATTAAGTAAGCATTGTTATATGTATACTCACACCTCTTTCTCTCTCTTCAGCTACATGCAACAGGAGTAGTTGTCTTTTTATAAAAGATTTTTTTTTGTTGACTGAGGCGTTCCTTACCTGTAAAAAAGAAAAAAGTATATGTAATCTAATAGCAAAAATTATTAAAAAGTTAAATTTTGCTAAACAAGATATAGTAGAAATAGTTCACTTTAACTGTAGCAGTTTTAAAGTACACACAAGTAAAAATAGCTCTCGCATGGCCCTACGGTCCTACTTCCAAATACCGTCCTTGTAACAATCAAAATACGCATACATACAGACCTACATGCATATATAAAAATGCATCGATATACTTAAATCACATGCTTTCTATGAATTATATATATATATAATATAAAAGAAAAAGAAAAATAAAGTAACACTATTAACAATGTAACAAATTAACAGTAATTATAATAGTAGAAAAGGATAAAACACTAAGAAAAAGTCACATTTAAGATCGCTTCGTGGAGTTCGAAATATAGTGATCTCAGGTGTGACTTTTCTTAGTGTTTTATTCTTTTCTACTATTATAATTACTGTCCATTTATATATACTGTCCATTTATATATACATAAACAATTGAGCCCTTACACCTGACCACCTCCCCAACTCCCCTCTCTTCTCTAAAGACATTAATGTTCTTTGCCGGACCTTCGCTAGAGATATTCCCGATTTGTGTCGTATATCTTTCATGCACCAACCTTCCGGGCCGGCATTCACACTTGTATTAGAAATCAGAAATTGTGGTGGTAAATGCTCTTGCTTAAAATATCAGTTTTGTTGCATTCTGTCAGAATATGCCTCCTGTATCGCTTTCTCCGTACAATGGGAAAATTCTTTTCCCGAGAAACCTTCTATTTTATGCTAAGAGTTGTTGAAATAAATTACTGAGAATCTATAGTTATGCTTTGGACTGTTTTGAAACTTTAGAATGGGATTGCTAGTAAAATGTTTGGCATTTTAATTATTGTTATCTATGCAGTCGAACATCTGCAAAAATTTAAATGTGTGTATGTGCCTTATTTTTATAATTACTAAATAAGGTTTATTATATCTTAAAAGTTGACAATTATAGTTCTTCTTCCATATTTTTGTGAGACAAAAAGGATATTCTGATGGCTTTGTTAATTATCTGGTTCCTACAGTTCCACCCTGCCTGAGCGCTTGCTACTGGAAGAATTCCGTAAGTAAAGGCAACAAAACATCTTTATAGTGCAACAAAACCACAAATAAAACAGTGAAGGTAAACCATGTTTAGTGTACAGAAGTGTTTTAATCAACCCTCCATAGTTTAGTTTTACAACATGTGTATATACTCCTTCTGCCGTATTTGCAGTGTTGCAGCAGTTTACTTTGCCTCTGTCCATGCTGAATACCTCTCTTGCACAAATCTGCGTAACAAGTCGGACATTAGAAAAAGAAAAACCAAAGAAATGTAGGATAAATCTGATATTTTACGCATATGGACGGCAAAGACACTTTTAAAACGATTGGTTTGTGAACTATTTTGATATTTGAATAGTATATCTCTCTGCCTCTATCAACGAAACAATATATCAATCATACTCTTATATAAATTAAACTGAAATAATTACATTGTGTCCTTTCGTAGGTCTCTGTCACTACTGAAGTCTACTGCTGTAGGATTTCTGATCCTAACGACATTTATTTTCAGTCTTCTTTACGTTTTTACGTTCTTCACTCTTATTTCAAAGGTTTTTGCCTTTCTTTAGCACAATTTGTCAATAATTACAAATAATTTCACTCAGTGTGCGTTCGTTATTCTTATACCTCTCTAACTTCCATAATACTTTTTCAATATGATTAACGCTGTAGTACTAAGGTGGAAGTCTTAAAAACTTCGTGATCATGTTCATGGTCGATATTATCAGTTATAAAGAACCTTGTTCCATAAATAACTATTAATACCTTTTACAACATACTTTTATTATCCTCATACTTTCCCAAAGTAGTTCCCATTGGATGCAAAAAACCTCTTCCAGCGTTTCTTCCAGTCTTCAAAGATATGCTGAAAACCATTTTTGACAGTTCCTTCAAAATCGCCTCCACAGCCTTCACCGTTGCTTCTGATGATGGAAAACGCCTCCCACGAAGTGTTTCTCTTCAATTTAAATAAAAGTAAAAATTCGCACGGCAAAATCAGAACTATAAGAAGAGTGAGGTGTATATTTCACATTGATTTTTGTTAGATATTCAGCGACAACATTTGCGATGTCCGGCCGCGCATTGTTGCTGCATCATCCAGTTTGTTGCATGGAAAGTTGGTTGATATGACCTTGCAGAGTTTATAGAACATCTCTAGAGTAGTGCTCAGTTACAGCTATGTGGGATGTAGCCATCAACAATTTGAAAGAAATTCCGTATCTTCCTCTAACTTAATCTTCATCTGCACGCGAATGTCTTTTGTCTTTGAACTCATCTTGCACAAACGTCTCATGTACATCTTTTCGGTTACCAAAGTGTGGTGAAATGTTCAGAATTTATGAAAGTATTCTTATGTTTATTTGACAACAACGGTACAAATGCTTTTTCCGTTAGAGCACAAACTGGAGCGTCTGGTCCACTTTCCTTTGGAATTGGTTGCCTCCCATCTTTAAACATTTCAAACCATCTTCGAGTTGTACTATAGGAAAGAACGAACTCTCTATAAGTCTCCTGTAATATGACATAGGCTTCAGCTGAATATCTGAAGAGAGGAAAGCAGAATTTCAGAGCAGCATATTGTTCGTCACCCGTCACCTCATTTTTGCTGAACATGCCTAAACTACTGGGGACATTGAAATTTGTACCACGTGTTCATTACGCATCAAGCTAAAAATATCATTAAGTTAAATTTTAGCACTAGAAATTATGTCTGCAAAAAATTATGACAGCCCTTATAGAACTTAGCAACTTTTGTCATGCAGTACTGCCTTTGTTGGAAGACGGTTTGGTGTTTTAATATTGTTCAAATCTATGGGTGTAGTAGTTTCTTAAATTTTAGGCGGGTGTAGTAACTGGCATCGGCTAAAACGATCACCCATTACTACTGATTGCTTGGGAAATTAACCCATAAGACTGTTCTCAAACCCTCCCTCGAACATTCCAGTTAAACACCACGTAGTCTATCAGTTATTGCATTTCTCATATGTGTGTGTGTTTTTTTCTGATAAAAGAAACAGTTTTTACCCAACTCTCAGAACTTCCAGCATGCAACCCCATAATTCTTTTTCCTTTGGGCAGAGAAGCTGGACTTACGCAAGATGAAAGGTCATTCCAACTCTTTGAAATTGTTTTAATTTTGTGATAAACATGTACACTCCCACGTAAAAGTCCTCTGCTCTTATTTAAACCTGAAAAAATAGAAAAGTGCAAACTGGAACTCCCGTAGAGTAAACTTTAGTCTTTAAAATGAGGGTTGCGATTGGTAGGTTATGAGAGAGGGTATGCAATTTCCATAGTCTTCCCTTTGAAGAATGACTAACACGGATTTCCCAGCTGCCCAAGTGGCATTCTGTGTGCATCAAGTCACGTGGAAATAACCTTTTCTTATATATTGTTCATTATTCTGATATTCTAAAAGAGATAAAACGTTTTAAGTGTCTTTAATTTATGAGCAATAAACTACAGTAATTTACGGTTGGATAAACAACACACAATTAAATAAACTAATAAATAAAACGCGAATAGCTCCGACTCTGCTGAAGTATAAGGTTTAGCTATTAGAGTATGAAGGTCAAATTAAAAAACAAAATCAACCACAGCTAAAACCTTGTCGGAACAAAATCAGGTCCCTTATCTTAAATATGCTGTAAATACCGTAAAGTACCGTTCTTGCTTTCCCTCGTCTATACCACGTAGTAAGCTGCCAGACTCACCTTAAAATTCAGAACGAATGAGTAATGATTTAAAATGAGGGCATACGTGATAAGAACTACAAGGTCTGTCAGCGTGATCGTGCCCATCTGTCGTTTAACAGTCAGGCTCAATTATCTTTCCTTACTATTCAGGAAACTTAAGGAGAATGACCACTTGCCTATTTTTTTTTTTTTTTTTTATCTTTCCTTCTTTCTTCCGAAAGCTATACAGAAAGAAATGACATGTTTTTGGTTTCTGTAGTATGAAGACGGACATGTTCGTCTTCAGTGCCGTTTCTATTGGTAGCAAAGACCACATCTGTAAGAAAGGAATCTATTAAGAAAAGCGGCACTTATGACAGTTTCACTAAAAGCCAAAAGCATCTTAACGCAGAGCAAACGAGATAATTGCTCAAGACAAGAGCAGTGCTGCAGAGCGACCCACTTAATTTAAAACCTAATAATAAGCGATATGGAATTCACATACATTCATATTAATGATGCATGCAAATACGGAACTTTGAATAAATAAAACACATTTAGAAACCAAAATTAATAATCTAAGCAGCACTTCTAAAACTTGACTTGACCGCGGATCCCTTTAAAAATCTCTCGCTATCGCTGACACATGTTAACACAAAGCTCACAATCCTAAATTTATGCATTATAAATGTGTTTATAAATTGTTTACAAAAGCTAAATATATAAAAAAACAAATAAATGCACATTATTATAATATTTTCTTACACAACAGAAATACCGACATGGATGACCGAGGTCGTTAAGGCGGGAGGTCTGGTGTTCGATTCCCACCAGGACCGTCCTTCCTGACTAAGATTTTTTCCAGGTTTTCTTTAGTCCTCATAATTAGCAAATGCCGGGAAAGACCTTAAACTTAGCCCGGAACGCTTAAAAAAATCCTTTCCCAGTTTATCATTTCATTTCATGTATCATCAGTGTCCACCGCCTGAGATGCCTCAGTAGTTAAAACGGGGGTTAAAAACTGTTAAAATAAAAGTATTATTCATAGCAATAGTATTACATTAAAAAGTAGATAAAACGCATGTTAAATTTTTAAATCTATAATAACTAACAATATTTAACGCCACAAGCCTACTCGTTAATTCCTGAATGAGAGAAATATTACAGCATTTCACTTACAAACCGAGCTTAATAGGAGAAATTTGTATTCAGAGCTCTGATTCTATGTTTTCCAGATGGTTACTATACCTACGTATTTGTGTGTTTTATTTTTTTAGATAAATCAAAAAGAATTATTTATCACATAAGTTGTTACGAAAGGCATCAGTGCTTTCATGGCCTGGGACAGGTCAGGAAAAACTGAGCGGGCGAGCCACAGCCTACACAATTCGTTGCCGGAAAATGCGTGTTGTTGCCAATTAAACTATGATGCATTGAATATTCTGCCTTGTCCACGTTCTATTTACCAAGTTGAAAGCTCCCTCAGTCGCCTTCAATTTTATTCTAATTTATTTGGCTCAATAAATACATCGTTTTTTGGAATTCGTTGTTTTCATTTATACATTCAAGAATAAATGCTGTTAATGCTTTGTGGGAGGGTGTCGTGGATGACAGTTTGAGAATCGGTTAAATAAATGAATAGATGCAGCCAAAGAAGCTATGCTACTGAGTTAAAGGAAGAAATAAACAACCATGTTATATTTAAAAAGAAAAGGAAATATTACTATAGAGGATTCTTTCAAAGGAATAAAGAAAATTAAGTTGTTTCACTAACTGGGATATAGGTAATATGCAATGGTGAAGCGTTCAGGATATAAAGTGCTGGTAACAGAATAACAGAACTTTTAAAAAAAAAAAAAAAAAAAAAAAAGGTTCAAATTTATGCAAGAGGGGCGCATACGCCTGCACTATGCTAAAAATTACTAAGGAGAAACTGCAGAAGAGAAACATAAGGTATCTGATGCAAATAAACCCAATACATATGATATAGCCATGAGGATCTGTCCTACTTTACAGTTATTACTATAGAAAATCTAATAATTATTTGCTATTAGATCAAAACCATTACAGAGCATGTGTTGATAACATAAGAGCGAATGGACTTCTTTATTCTCTTAAAATTAATTTGCAACGTGTAAGAGCAGCCGTTATTACAACCAATATATTAAGAAGCTACAGAGCTAATGTTTTTGATAAACCTTGTGCTTTAAATTATTTAGCAGGAATAAAAAGAACATATTCCAATTCTCAGGAGGTATTCATGTAGAATGATGCTTTTCGAATATGATAGTCAGGAAAAAGTCGCGGTCACTGCCAGGACTCGGAACCACAAAACTTCTGTTTACCATTTGAGATACAGTGTCCTGTCCAACCACAACCGCGATGACTCGAACTCGATCTCATTACACACGTTTTTTTATATTTAACAGGCAACTCGAAACTTTGAATATGAGGCTAAGTCGTTAAAATGAATACGCAAATACAGTAAAGGTTATAAAATAATTTTATTTCTCAACATAATATCGCTGTACACTGAGGCACTTGTCCTTTATAAACACCTGAAATAAAGCAGCATAAAATTATTTGGGCTATTGGTGACTTCCCTTTCTAACAAATGCAAGTCGCTTGGAGTAAAGTCGGGCTACACGGAGGATACTCGAAGACTTGCTACGTGATATTTTTAGTGTCACGTTTGTTTTATTGAGCGTTGTCATGCAAAGGAGTCTTGGGCGCTTCCGTTGAATGACTAGCGAGGTTTCACGTATATATTGCGGTAGGAATCGGCATTTACGGTTTAAAGATAATCCATGATCCCTATAATAAACAGCTGCAATGGGTTTAAATTAATATTCATATTATATTCTTTAAAATACCAATTATTATAAAAGATCAATAAGTAAGAGTCCTGGAAGAGAGAAATTTGGT
Organism: Metallyticus violacea; assembly: GCA_030762175.1. Taxonomy (NCBI): domain Eukaryota; kingdom Metazoa; phylum Arthropoda; class Insecta; order Mantodea; family Metallyticidae; genus Metallyticus; species Metallyticus violacea. The sequence continues at coordinate 32,451,296 of CM060836.1, forward strand.
AAAGCATTGAAGTGCTTTCGAGAATGGAATATAAAATAAATGAAAATGTAACACGAAATGTTCATATAGGAAATAAAAAGGAAGATGAGTTTGGAAAATGTATTTTTAAAAATATAAAAACGAATTAAAAAGTTTGTACACTTAAGATTTTGGAAATTAAATATGCAAAATGCTGTTCTATTATTGATCCATCTATTGTAACCCATTAATTTATTTAAAATGTTGTTCATCAAGACATAAATATTTTAATATAATGGAAACCGCTGTAAGAGAAATTCATTAATATGCTAGTAAGTAAAAACAAACACGAAAAATACAAATTTCATAGTAATTTCGGTCACCTAAAACGGAAAAAGTATGGATTATTTTATGATTACATATATGGCATATTGATAATATGCAAACTTTTACAAGGGACAAATGAAGAAATAGCCACTGTTATCTTCATGATAACAGTGGCTATTCCAGTCTTATTAAAACATGAGAACAGATACCAAAAAATTGGACACATGTTTCTGAAATGAGCAACTCTGGCAACAAATAAAACGATAACAAAAGTAAAGAAGATATCTGTTAGTAAGTGAGTATGAACAGTTATTCATAACATTTAAGTGATAAACCGCATATAGGCTGAAATTGGTAGAATTATGGACGTACAGCTGTTGCGAATGAATGCAAATGTTATTAAAAGATATTAGAAATATATGACTGCAGATAGACGTCACTTTGCACTGCTATAGCACTACTCTTATGAACTAAAACTAGTTATTGTTCAAAGTTGTACCAGTAGAAATGAATATGTCGATAAAGCCGGCGACTAGCATGCTCTTGGATCGGTGTAGCTTGCGTTCACCTGCGGACGTATGCCAAAAATAACGGTGTTTAATTAATGGTTAGGAATAGAAAGCAGAAAAATAGAATATGTTTATTGTAACTTTTGGACAAATTGCTGAAGGCGATCAGCTGGAATTTAAAAAAAATGAACAGTATTTGTAATAAAACTGACATAAAGGAGATTGCATAGAAGCCTCAGGTCATTTTAAAAGATGGGAAGAAAAAAAAACAGGCTTAAATGTGTACATCTACACACAGAGAGAGGGGGAGAGGGAGGGAGAGAGAGTGAAAAGCATTGCTGTGAAGTGTGGTGCGCCTATTTTAACCACATACCTCTCTGAGAAGGCATATTTCTACGCTGAGGCAGGTATTAAATTTAGTTTTTCTCAATTCAATATGTATTTCTACTCTCTGAGAGTTCATGTCGCAAAAAAAATGTTCATTTTTCACATTTACTAACCCGACATTTGAAAAAAACATAAGGAGCAAGAAGAGGGTGTTTATGATGAATAAGTGACTAAAATATGAATAAAACAGGTTGCCTACGTGGTGTAGTGGTAGTGTTTGCAACACTAATCCAGAGGTTCTGAATTCGAGTCCCGGTCAGGTCAAGCTGTCTGGGTAAGGCTTTTTTCGAAGTTTTTCCTTAACTGAGAAGGTGAATGCCAGACAGCTTTAAGGCGCCAATACTCCGAGCTCATTTGCGCAAATCCTAATTAACTTCATTAATCCCTACAGACCTACACCTATAGTATTCATCCACAATCTATAGACGCCGCGAGAACATCAATGCAGTCAAAGCAACAATAATATGTAAAGTAAGTAACACGTTAATTGCTGATTACTAACACACACAATTCAGAACAAGGCTGCAAGATTCTACTGACCGGCAATCAAAGAACAGCTAGAAGGAACGTAGTGAAAACTTTGAAGTTGATTCTTAATTTAGTTCATGTATGGCTGCCACCAGAATTGCAACTGTTGTAGTTATCTCATCATTTGAAAATTACAGTTTAGATATCATCGTAGATTAAGAGTGGAAAGCTCGATTGAAAGGCTGAGGGATAAATGAAAAGTTAGGGCCAAGTTCGAACAACAGATTACAGTTTTTCGCTACCAACTCTGTGCCACTGAACTACTGTGAAGGCCTCCAGGCTCTCTCACTTGCATATTAACCTCCCTCCCTCTGCGGTCCACTTCTTGTTGAGGAGTAAACAAATGATGCCACTTAGCATCTTTGGAATGGAGCGTCAAAGAAGCGTGGCAAAATATCTTCCATGACTAGTGATTTCATGTCTCTGGCTATCTTTCCATGAATCAGGTAAAGGCAGCAGGAATGATATTATTATTATTATTATTATTATTATTATTATTATTATTATTATTATTATTATTATTATTATTCAGAGGCATAGACATACTAAGTGAGTTGGGATACGATCCTATGGCGATTTTTGGAGATAAAATATTTTGGAATAAATTATGTGTAAATTTAACAAAGTAGTAGTATAGAGTAGCAGTAGCAGCTATAGTAGTAGTAGTAGTAGTAGTAGTAGTAGTAGTAGTAGTAGTAGTAGTAGTAGTGTATAGTATTAGTAGTAATAGTAGTAGTAGTAGTAATAGTAGTAATAATAGTAGTAGTAGTAGTAGTAGTAGTAGTAGTAATAGTAATGGTGGTAGTAGTAGTAGTAGTAATAGTAGTAATAGTAGTGGTGGTAGTAGTAGTAGTAGTAGTAATAGTAGTAATAGTAGTAATAGTAGTGGTGGTAGTAGTAGTAGTAGTAGTAGTAGTAGTAATAGTAGTAATAGTAGTAATAGTAGTGGTGGTAGTAGTAGTAGTAGTAGCAGTAATAGTAGTAATAGTAATGGTGGTAGTAGTAGTAGTAGTAGTAGTAGTAGTAATAGTAGTAATAGTAGTGGTGGTAGTAGTAGTAGTAGTAGTAATAGTAGTAGTAATAGTAATAATAGTAGTAATAGTAATGGTGGTAGTAGTAGTAGTAGTAGTAATAGTAGTAATAGTAGTGGTGGTAGTAGTAGTAGTAGTAGTAATAGTAGTAGTAGTAGTAATAATAGTAGTAGTAGTAGTAGTAGTAGTAGTAGTAGTAGTAGTAGTAGTAGTAGTAGTAGTAGTAGTAGTAGTGTATTTATATATAAACTGTATTTGTTACAAATCCATGTCGAACGGATCCTGGGACCTATGTGCTTTCCCAGTACATTGAGAAATACATGAAATTGCACAAACCAATACTTACCTCTTAAGAGACAAACAGTATATACAATAATGAATAAATAAATGAAAGAAAAAATATATAATAACATATTTTTTCGAAATACTTAAAAATAAACAGAAAAGAATAAAGTACAACAGTAAATAACTGACACTACACAAATATATGTACAAATAATTCCACAATGTTGTGTTCCACTACCCTCTCCCCTTCTTTCCGGATGCCTGTCTCTTTCGATCTGAGTTGCTTCAGTTTGTTTGAAAATTTGCCTACTCCCTCTTCCTTCTTCCTACCTGACAGAAGTCCAGCCAAATTTCGGCCCCATAAGTCATTGTAGACTCACTACAGCATCGGAATAAACCAGAGGACAGAAATTGTTCAAAGATCTTACCTTTTCCTTCCCATTATCCCCAAAAATTAATTTTACAAATATTTTCCTTATATAAAGTTCTTAAAACTAGTTATTTCCTGGAAGTTGCTGTTCAAATATTGATGAAGTAAGTTGATAAGTTGCTTTACAGGTCTTCTGCAGAAGCCGGGGGTAGATAACATGAAGTTCTGAGGGGTGAAAAATATCCAGAAGATTACTAACCTCAAACCAGGGGGAGGGGGTAAATGTACTATGACGAACTTTACATTACAAATATTCTATTTTAAGTAATTAGATTAAGCAGATTAATATCAGAAAAGTTACAAAACAACGAAAGTAAACGGAATTTATTATCAAACTAATTATCCGTTACTATATCATGCGGAGTTTTGCTATCTTTGTAAAATTTTTCACGATATTTTAATAACATTTTCCTTGAGGATCAAGGGCGCCTTCTTTGCCGATTAGGAATGATAAAGCGCTTTATCAGTAAAGCGTTTTAATTGTGATATTTGCCATGTTTAGTCAACACATCGTAATTTCCTGAATATTAAAAATAAACTACATTAACTAATTATAATTATAGCTGGTATGCAAATTTTAACATTTTCCTTGGAGTTTCTATTCTAATATGTGAACTTCTATTTCCAGCATGTTGAATGTAAATATGAACGCATATTTCCTCTATTGCGTATCAATAAAAAAAAACAAACAAACAAATTTTGTTATACTTGACTCTATCCAATTTATGTTCCATTATTGCTAAATATAAGTTAATAAATCTACAATACTCTTCATATTTAACCCTTAATATTTTAATATTAGCCCACTATTTATATGCTATCTTGAAACAAAACTCTTTAAGAATTCCTTTAATGAAAAAACTCGGGTTTATCTCTTTTTGGTGACGGGCAATGGTCTGTTACGTTTACATTCCACTTTCCCGGGTAATGTCTTTCAATCTCTTTACATCTTTCACCCAGCTCCTCGCGGACACATACAAGATTTTCCGGGGAAAAATCCAAATGAAAGTATAGGAAATGCAGTTTGTCACTCATATTGCTCCCCAGTTTTCGAAATTTTTCAAGCATATCTGTTTCAATATTTCTGTGATTTGGAGTAATTTCCTAGAAAGTTTTGAAGACACTTTTAAAACAAATCCTTCAGTGTCTGTCTTAGTTTCTTTAAATGAGTATCATAAATCAACTTCCTATCTGTGGGCCCACAAACATTCCGTCTTTAACTTCAGGGAACCTCTTGCGGATGTATTTGAAGTAGCCCGTGTTTAAAGCCTTCACGAATTGCTTCATTAAGCCTAATTTTATGTATAGAGGAGGTAATAGAACATTAGTCGGGTTCACAAGACCTACACGATTTACATTTTTCATTGTGTTTTCAATGTTTTCTTGTCCAACCAGAAGGAATTCTACTATCCCATTCACATATGAAGCATAGCCTGATTGTTGACCTAGCAGCATGCCGGCAATTTTTAAATTCTCACACACGCGCTACTTTTGTTCTTTATATTTGACTTTTTCTAGAAGTAATTTTAAGTTATGATATGTTTCCTTGAAGTTTACTAAATGACAACTGAAACAGGTGTATTTTTGTTTCTATTATACAACAGTACACCTTTCAAACTAATTTTTGAGGAGTTTCTAAAAAGTCAGCAATCGTTTAGAATGTATTCTGCAGCTCCCAAGGAATATAACGACAAAATGTAAGATTCTCTTTCTGAGAGAAATATGGAACAAATTTCTCTTCCCTGTGTCTGTGAAGAAAAACACGTTTCCTGAGCCAGTTTCTTTTAGGCCTGGGTCCTAATATTTCAGCAGGAGCTTTTGGAAGGCATAAGTCCATAACCAAATCAAAATTCTGTCTGTGTGACTTATTGAGGTTGTTGAAATCCTTTTCTTGGACCGTATCGAAATCACTGCTACTGTTTTGAGAAATCTTTTCAGAATCTGGTGTTGATTATTTTCCAAATGTTTTTGACCAAGATCATGTGGGATGCGTCTGCTGACAACAGATTTGGATCAGTTATATATTTCTTGTGTTTTGTGTTGTAGCCTGTAATCACTTACACAAAAACGACAATCATCCACATTGTTTCGAGGTTCATGTCAGATCATTGAAACAGCAAAGGGTAAGTAGATTTCTTTCCTTGATTCCATTTCCTTAGAGTCCATTTTTGGCCAAGTCTACAAGTTTATATAAAAATAGATTTTATAAACTTTTACAATAAACTTGAAATGTTCTGTCATCTCTTTCAAACAACAAACTTACCTCAGATATGACAAGTTTATCGGGATATTTTTACACCTTTTATATGGAAGACGTATTACTTCAAAGGAAACAAATTTAAGAATTACAACTACCACTCACAAAAATATGTGTTAACTGTTTGAAAAACAACTACAAACGGAACCAAATTTCCAGGAATTGAAATGAAAATAAAAGTATTTTTGTGATTAATTTGATGTGATCGTAATTCTTAGCCTTTCTTTGCTTCAAACAAGAGTTTTACACATAACTACAATAAAAACATTATGCATAAAACTGTCAATTGTAAAAAATTGATACGTGATACGAAAAAGCGGCTTGCAATTTAAAAATCAGCATATTAGAATTAGTAAATGAGACATATTTCGCAGGAAACCCCAGAATCATGCACTTCATGTTATTTGTGTTCATCAGAGCAAGTCTGAAATAACTTTAATATAAGAAAATGTATTGTATTTCTGTTAACTAAAATTTATGGCCCCATTAACAATCCTCTTTGATGAGTTTTGTGTTCCGCTAACGTTGTATTCGTGACGTAGGTAAAGGTGCAGGGTGTGTATGTTGTCTTATGTTAGCGACTGGCGTTGACCACCATAATGCTAATCACACTGTCAAGGAGTTTAGATATTTTCTCCTGTCTGTCAGGTCTCCTTCATATTATGAATCACACAGAATCAGGAACAGTCATAAAGTCGATGATGTTTATAAACTGTAAAGGGAAAGCTTGCGTGCTTTCCGGCTGAAGGTAAACAAGCACTTCAACCGTGAAAGCAATGGACTCTCAGGAAATATGATTTAGTCATGAGACTGGATGTATTCAAAATTATGCAAACCTAAATTGTTCCAGAATCGGTCATTTTGAGCAGTGCTGGTGTCAATTTGACCATTCGCTGGAATGTATTTGGAGAACAAACCTCAAAGTGTTGATGGAAGGACACTACTACCTATTATAAACTTAAAATCTGACTAACGTTGTTTTATAGGTTATGTTTATTTCCTGACAATCTATTGTTTCACAATGTAAATGAATATATAACATTTAATGCTGGTTATAAGAAATTTACGTACGCATTGGCTTTATCAAACCGACTAAAAGTATATCTTTAGTTCTTAACAACATTTCAAAGAAAAACATCTGTTCTTTTCTTTTAGCTGTGGATATACATTTTTATTTCCTAATTTTGTTTAATAAAAACCGAGATTTATTGCGATAATTAGGAAAATTTACCTATGTTCTTAAAGTTTAAGTCTATAAGAAGTTTTCTCTTTAATACAATTAAGCGTTTACATTTAGTAGTAAGACGCAAGGAGTAATTTCATAATTAATGCAATACTTTTTTTCTCTCAGGAACTTTATCTTGAAAAAAAATAGGAAGAGATAGGAGAAGAAGTAAAGCCGCAATACCTACGGGTCAGGTAAATAAAGGTATTTATTTTTAAGTTGAGTTCTACAAATATAATTAGGAATTGGTTTTAAAGTCGATTACAGTTTATTATGAATAAATGTATTATGTGTAGTTTCCTTGAAACTTCACACTATTTAAGGCAATTTTATGTTCTTCCTCAGGGTGACCGTGGCGCAATTAGCTTTTAAAACGGGGTCCCTTAATTATGTACAGTATAAATTAAAAGTAATAAATGCATTGCTCTTGTCAGAAAATGAGAGCACATTAGCATTCATATGTATTGGACAAATAGGTTACTGTCATTGGAAAGTCAAGACAGTTTCCGCACACTGTAGTCAACAATGATGGAACATACCGACATCCTTATTCAGGTCGATCGGCAAATAACAACCCAACAATTCGTTCTTCACTTTAATATCTCTGTCGGCTGTATCACCTTAATGACCTTCCCGTTATAGCACAACTCAATCGACTGAGCCATGAGGTCGCTGGCAGAATGCAGGGAAACAGGGATTTTCAGAAATGAGCATTTACTACCACAATTTCTGAATTTCAACAGAAGTTCGAACATCTGCCGGTAAGTGTTGGTACACGAGAGATACACACACAACTGGGGAATATTTCTATCGAAGACCCAACAATGGCTAATGGCTATAGAGAAGAGAGGGGAGTTGGGGAGGTGACTGAGTAAAGGGAAAGGGGGCTGAGGGATAATGGTTCTATTCGTGTTTGTATATATGTAAAATTACTCGTAGAAAACGTGTGATGTAAGTATAATGAAAGTCCATTACTACTAATGTTATCACTTTCGCATAAATAGTAACACGCTACTACAAGTTACCTGATAATTGTCTTTCACAGATTGAGGAGAAGCTATTAATATTTCCGGTTTATTTATTATTAAAATAATAGGATACCTTATCTAATGAAACAAATAATTAATTATTTACTCTCAGTTACACATATGGTCTCTGTTAGTCCTAAACATATACTGAAAAAGATTGCAGAGACGTGACAATCTTGTTTTTCTGAGCGAACTCTAATGCAACACATTCCTCACGTGTATCATAACAAGCACTGGATAACTGCAATCTTAGAAATGGCATCAAGACCTGCCCATCTTAAGAAATAGAAAAACTTCATCTTTACTGCTCGTTACAAGGCTGTAGGTGATATTTAATCTAGCATTGTTAAGGAAGATGAAATACGGAGACCAGTAGGCAGTCTATGGAGTAGATAATAAAACTTCGAGAGAAAAAAGTTGATTTCTTCAATACAATACACTCTGATTATAAAGGCATGTTTACATTCTTTTGAAACTCTGAAGGGACTGTTGTCTCGTGGTGAAACAGTTAAACCCCAAGATATCTGTCAAAACTCTTCGGAAGTTGAAGAAAGTTCAGCCGATTCTGTCATCACCAAAGTTGTATTTTTAGAACTATGCCAAGCTACATATAAACTGCTTACCTAAGAAGATCTCACTAAACATTGATTGTCATTTCTCAGGCACCTTACAGCCCGGAACTTGATTTCTAACTCTTTGATCATCATTCAGATGCAATCCAGGAGATTTGATGACGAAGTCACAGCTGCAGGCTAAGAGACTGACCAGAATGGCACCGCTACTGACTCTAGACTTCCAAGTAAAGCAAAGCAAGGAGATTGTGTTGAAAAAAATAGCACTGTATAGGCAAAGAATTGAGGAAAATGCCGCACAAAGTTAAGTCTTGAAGGAGACAAAGGGTGTTGAATTTGGTAAATTCAATGTACAACGACTATTATATCTGGTAGCTCTGTTTGAGCTTTCGACTGTCCTCTGTAGTATTCCAAAGTTTATTTTATAACCTAATACCGCAAAATGATATTTAACTGTGTTTGGTACAGAGCTATAGCCTGTCGCGATGGCTGGCGGATCGACAGCCAAGAGCGGAAACTCTCGCCAAACGAATGTAATATCCGCGCAACTGAGTCAAGTTATCGCAGTTACAATGAAAACAAGCATCTATTTTATGTTGCCACGCTATATTCTCTCATTTCTAGCATATTTTTTTTAAATCATTATTCACGTATAGCGAAATTAAATCAATTTAAACTTGATAGCAAAATTATGTTATCCATGAATTGCAGGCAGGTAATTCTGATATTTTGATAAATTTCTGTAATTGGATGTTACGGAACGTTAATTATAGAGTAATTATCCTCGTTTAAAGGAACGTATTGAGTAAACCAAAACTTGTACAAGTACTGACCAATTCATTTCATTTTTACCATAATTTATAATGCTATATAATAAAAATGAGCCATGTAATTTTAGACAAATCTATAAAATATCCCATGAAAAAAAATTTTTTTGCAAGTTTTATTCGCCATCTAATAAAATGCTCCTGTGGTGTAGTTTTCAAAATAAAAAAAAAAATAAAAAAACTTCAGGTGTGTTTTAACACATAATAAAGACATCTATATGCACAATTATTATTTTAGAAAAATCTTACTCTTTTCTGATATTTTGTTGTACTTTTAAACATAAATGCAATATTATATGAACCATATGTGCTGGAAAATTCACTTTTGAGAGAGAGAATGGCACATTTAATAGATTATCTTTACCCGTATCTAAGAATTTTTTTGAATGATTTATTTATGGACGCTCTTTAACAGCTCAGGTCATCAGCGTCCCATTCAACTCAGGGCGTGAAACGGCCGACAAATTTTGCTCAGAGGCCTCTCTTTCAGGCTTGAGGTTCTTTTTCGTGCCGTAAATGTACGACACGGGACCCACGGCTTTACTTCCCTTCCGAAGGAAACCATACTCCATCGGTCCTGGCCGGGTTCGAACCCGCGATCTTGGGTTTAGGAGGCAAGTATGGTAACCACTACACCACCAGGACCGACCCCCGTATCTAAGTCCTTATAAACAGTCATGTGACAGACCTTTAAAGTAAGTGCAGGACAAAAATATATGAATCTAAAAGAAATTAATTAATTTGCAAAAAACATTAAATAAATAGGTTTAGGCAATTTTTGCCATTTTCAATGATAGGAATCTTAATATACTTTTATACTCATGAAGCATGCTTTGAAGCAAAATTGCAGACATTGGAGTACAGAAAACCCTGATTTTATACACGAAACCCCCTTGCATAATGAGAAATTCGTGTAATGTGCGCAGGAATGAATACAGAATATTACCGCCCATTTTTTTTTTTTAAAAAATATCATAAACGCAGAAAGGTACACGAATGATATACTAATAGTTGTGATTTTTATTTGTGATGAAGTTAAAAAATAAAGTGTATGGAACAAATACTCTTACATTAGAAGAACTGGAGGGGGGGGGGATCAGGCAGAAAATTAAACTTAATTCAGAAATTCACAACTTACTTATTCGTCTAATGGTAGTTAGCTGCACAGTTTCTGGCAGACTGCTTGGCATGGTGTAAATATATCATTATAACTTCAATGCGAAAAATAAATTATTGTAAAAAGTCTAACAGCGATTTAGGACATTTTTAAGTCGCAACACTTCAATTAGTTTCGGAATCAGTCAGACAGAAATAATTTCAAGTTACGGCTGGGACTTGAATACCGAGCTTGGGCTTACAGTGCCGATGCTTTTACCATCTGAGCTACCGTGCATGTCTGAAAATAGCGGCAAATCTTCATCACTTGATTCTATCATATCCTGCAAACCTTCTGCGTTACCATGTTGCAGAGCCAGCTTCTCATCTGTAGCAGAAGCAGTACATAATTACTTATTAATTTCATAGCTTTGGTTTTTAATTAAACTTTTAACTATTTTTGACACTGACTGCGCTGCTTTGGCATTCTTCTTACACTTGCATTTTCTGGTATTGCATCTCACTTGCGATCTGTTTCATAGCGGTAGCCATTGCAACAGCAAACGCTGCTTTATGCTCCGAGATAGCAAGCAGAGCCAAAACTGAGAATCGGATAGTGAACAGCATCTAGAGTGGGGATAAATGTGTGCAGCAACTCTGAAGGATGCGCGAGCAGGTGAGCATTGCCGACTTGGTAAATATATATATTTTTGAAAGTTCTTTTAGCTGAAACAATTTTAAATACATTTAGCTCTTTGGTTTATAGGCTATAGCTACATCAATAAAAATTGCAGGATGGTTAACATTACTTTAATTGCTATTGCATTTAACTCTGGCTATATTAAACGATAGATGTCGTGTGTGCTTCAGTTTTCTATTTCGCATAAAATGATGTGCAAACAGTGAATCTTGTTTAAACGTTCATACAGCTGCTGTAGTATCTCTGATGTGTTGTAGTTCATGTTGAAATATTGGAGTTTTTACTTTATCAGCTTCTGTTTGTAATAAGCAGTCTAGAACATTGAATAGAAATAATAATGTACATGAGTATGTTTTTATACTCAAACTGGGTAGTAGACGACTCGTATATTGAGATGTTACCATAAGAGGTACAGACTTCAAACTTAACCACACTATTGGGGTTAGTTCACATGAAATTAATTTAATTTCCGTTAAACTCGAAAGTATATTTTTCAAGAAAAATGCGAGCCCTAGTTATTAAATATCATTAGCCCCAGTTTCTCAGTCTCACTATTGCGTTCCAACGTTCAAAAGTTACTGAGTGGTGCACATTCCATGCCCGGGCGTGGTAACTAACTCTATGGTGCCATGCTGTTGTTTACGTCCTTGACAGAGCGCCCGCCGATTGTCAGGTGCGCAATATGCCTTTTGCTTATGGGTGGAGCTCGGAATTTCACTAAACAATGCTGGAGCAGTATAGGCTCAACTGTCTCGTAAACAAAAGACATATTTCATCGCAAGCAGGGACAGTTATAAGGTGCGCCTTATCTCGCAATTTAAATTCTTCTTGTTCTTCCAAAAATGACGTCATGTGTCACCTTTTCTTGTTTTGTAAAAGAGTCGGTTTGATTTAGTAGCTCACGTTTTATGAATCCGCTCCAAAATCCCCTCTCTATTGTCCATTTTTTTAATTTTATAAATTGATCATGTACATTTGTTAATGCGTATTAAGTGAACATCTTATACGTTCATTCTCCTGCTATATAAAGCTCAAAAGGAACGCAAAACACTGCTCATCAAAGCAATAATTATACAATGTAGAACCAATTTGCTTTCCATCTTCTTTCCGGCAAGAGAGGCTTGCTATTAATAAGTTATTTTAATTACTACCCTTGTCGATTATTTAATAAATTATTCTAAAATCTTTGCTACTCACAACCAAAGCGAGGTGAATATTAGCACATTTGAATGCTTTAATATTTTAGTTCCAAAACACATGTACTACTGTTTAAATGCATTTCTGTTATTTACAAACCAAAGTCAATATCTACTATTGTGCATGTATATATAGCATTTTTAGAGGTTAGTTCATATTTCAGCATTTAGTTATAAGAAAACATATATTCTTTTTTTTTTTTTTATTTTTTTCAATCTGCATCTAATTCCAAAATTTAATAATACAGAAAATCTGAATAACAAAATACAGAAATAATTGAAGAAGTTAAGCGCATTCATGCGTTTATATTACAGGGTGAATCCGAACTCTACCACAAGCTTTCACAAGTTGTTCAGGGATGTTTTCTGAGTTATTTGATTTAAGGAACAGATACAAAGATAGTTGAGTTAAACAAAACGAAAGCAAGGAAATTACCTGATAATGAATCACCGGAGATCATGGGTTCCTTATATTTTATGTCGCATTTAAATAATATATTTCATATTCATAAACCAATTAAACTTACTACCTTATATCAATACACTCAGAAAACATCCCTGAACAACTTGTGAAAGTTTGTTGGTAGAGTTCAGATTCACCCTGTATTTACTACAATCTTGCACTGTTTAACATTGGGAATCATTCATTGGAGGTAGTTTCACAGCAAACAACTTCATAATAGAAGCATTTGGCTCTCAGCAAATTTATAACACGATGCACTCCAGTTGAGATTAAAAGAACAGATAAAGCAAAACGATTTCTTATCTCTGTTATGCATATATACAGTTGTCACAAGAACGGTGCAACATTGTTGGTGCGAATGCTGTAGAAAGTCAACAATAATGCGCCAATTATCTCATTTCAGAAGTATTTCATATAAATTTAGCAACATGATAGTGTATAAGTGCAATATGTTTTAGTACAGCTTAGCCAAAAAAAAAAAAAAAAAAAAAAACTATCTTTTTCGATTAGCATCGCGCCCAAAGAAAAACCTGTATTTATTTTTATGGTTTATTTAGGGACTCCTTCAATCACTTTGATCATTACGTCCCATTCAATTCCGGGCATGAATCAGCCGATAAATTTTGCTCAGGATAACGGCATTTTTATGTGCTGTAAATCTGTACACGAGACTAAACTTTACGTCTCTCCGAAGAAAATCATGCTTAGGATGTTTACTCCCTTAAAAAAAACAAAAAACAAAAAAAACTCATCGGCCCTGGACGAGTTTGAACCCGGGATATTAAGTCTACGAAGCAAATACGGTTACCACTAGACCACCAGCACCGACACTGTCAAAGGCCCACTATTAACCAGTGGATGGAAAAAAATGCAAACAACTTGTCATTTGTCAAGTTTGCAATATAAATAATTTCAATTTAAATACATGAGGTTTATTTACAATATATATAAATTAAGGGTTAAATTCCCTTCCTGATACCTTGTTAAAGGGGAAGATGAGAAACATATCATTATGTCAGGTTATGCGGCAACTGTACTTTCAGTTTTTAAATATTTCAATGATGTTGAAAACGTTGTAATGCATAATTGAAACAGAATTTATCAAAGTATACAGTTGTTATTGTAACAATTAATAAATGTATTTCTAAACATTCTGAATCGAAGAACGTGTTACATTAAAACATATAGTATACAGTTGTTTATTGTAAGTCAGTTTAATAATTTACACATGTTAATTAAATGTGTATCCCATCAAAAATATCAATAATAAAATAAACTATTTTTTTCAATTTTAACAGTGCGCATTTCTTGATTTTTAAATACACACGCGCATGCATATTTTTCTGGTTTTTGTGCAAATGAATCCGCCCCATACTCATAAAAAATGACGGTGCACTGATACAGGGAAGAAAAACTTGCCAGATCTAAAAAACTAAAAATTACGCGATGTGTTGTAGTAAACGCATGATTCTGTTAGAGGGCATATCTAATATCCTACATCATATTGCACAATACAATAATATAACAGTTTATTAAAAGGGACACGGTCAAATCTACTGTGTGCTCCGTACAAAGGAGCACACAGTAGAGTTATGTGCATATGAACATTTGTAGGTGTCATCGTGGAAAATGTTATTAAAATTATTGACATATATGAACATTCCAGTAATACGAAATAAATTATAAGGGTTTCCCCCCCCCCCGTCGTTTCAGGGGTTTGTGAGGCAATTATAGGAAGGTGTATCTGGGCACCATTGAAAAACGAACAGACAAGGTGTTACTGGATTATTGGAAATACGCTCTAAGGAACCATATGTTGACCATGGCGCATGGTGTAATATTCAGGTCTTTCATATACAGCAGGTTGCGTCTCCCATCGTGAGGTATAGAAGAACTAGCGATTTTTACCCTATATAAATAATACATGTTTCATGTTCCAATACTGTGTTTCCAAACTGTTGTTTGTGCACCCTCTTGGGATTTCAAAATCTTGCAAAAGCCTCGCCAATTTTTTTTTTCCTAATGGCAGTTTTGGAGAAATTTTTAAAACTTTTTTTTAATGTTTAATTTACTGTCGCTTTGACTGCATCGATCTTACAACGACATCTGTAGGTTGGGCCTGAGAGTCTGTAGGTGTGTGTAGTTATAAATGGAATTAAGCGAAATGAATTAATGATGGCGCAGCAAATGAGCACGAAGCCCTTATCGCCTTAAAGCTCTCTGGCATCCACCTTCTCAGTATAAGGAAAATCCGAGAGAAACCTTTCCCAAACATTTCGATCAGACCGAATTTCGAACCCAGGACCCAGAGATTAGTAATAGCAAACTCTACAATTATACCACGGAGGCAATCAAGATGTTTTTATTGTAATGATATTGTTAATACAATTTACACCTGAAATATCGAACTGTGTCCACCGTGTATTAGACATTTTGTTTTCAGTTTTTTGAACGAAGCATGTGTTAAATATTTAGTGACAAGGAGTAGTTTCCCTAGTCTGTTATAAATTAAACAAATAGGCAGGTTTTTTCCAGTCCTCATAAATGGCAAAAGTCGCGAGGTGTTGTACTTAAACCTGGGATAAGCTTCCTTCCTTTAAAAAAATCCTTTCCCAGTTTATCATTTCACCTCATATATCATCAGTTCAGTTTATTGTTTAGATTAATGTGTGTGAAATATAAAAACGTTACTTTAAAGATAGGAAAGTGTATTATTGCATTATTAGTCTAACTGTTACATTTCAAGTTTAATGTTTAAATGTCCTAAGATAGGCCTATTTAACATAACTACAAGTAAATTTTTGGGGGAATTTAATAATAATAATAATAATAATAATAATAATAATTCAACTTAAATGTACAAATGCCAGTATGACTTTCTGATGTACTCGCTTCTAAGGTTTTAACTGCCAGTGACCGCAAGGTCATGGAGGCCGTTCCGTTTTGTTGGCAGCAAAAAGCGCAAGTAATTGTAAAGTACCGTTCCATTGCAACCGCAAAGAGTTACAATGCATTTACACCTGAAACCACTGGTGTAAACCCCATCTATTATAGCATGAAAGAATTACTGTGCACCCTTGCTAGAGGCAACGCGAACCATCGCGCAAAGTGCTTGCAATCAGATGATCTGCTTCCCCTGACACTGGGATCAAACCGAGACAGCCCATAGGTGAGCCCGTACATCCATATGTTACATTATTACATGTTTTCTTTTATGTAAAGAACCTAGGTAGTTAAAAATAATCTACAACAATTCTATTTGCAAGTTAAAATAAGGTTGACACATCTTACTTTGTATACATAGCCAAGATGAACAGATGAAACGACTCTTATAAGGAAAGCCTCGATTATGAACAAACCAAATTTAGTTTTTTTTTTTCTATAAAACACCATTTAGTTACTTTTCGCTCGCCAGTCGAGATTATTCAAGTACTTGTATCGCATGCTTCGAAGTGGCACTTGTCTTCAGAGATCATTTTACTCAGGTGTTAAAAAAACAAACTAACAAACAATTGAATTCAGAAGTTTTGTTTGCTCGAACCCGAGATAAGGGTGACTAAACGTAGCCCGCTAGTAAATAGTTCCGGCGTTCTACAGAAAAGCGAATATTATTGAGTTTAGAGATAAGTAAATGGCCTATAACTGTATATTGGTATGTTTGAGCTCGAGGGTTTCCTTGTTAGTTACATTGTTTTAATTTCAGCCCTGTTTCTCCTGAATTTTCTGATAAATGCATAGCATCTTCAATACAACAGCAGAAGTAAGAGGATTATCTTTCAAGTTTTTACAAACGACCACTAGGTGGCACTATTGAGGTATACGATTATTATTTTCGAAACAATTGACATTTGTTAATGTGAAAATAGCAGCTTAGAAATTGACGGGGTAGTTTGTTTATACTGAGTGTTTAAACAAAGCAATTTTGCGAAAAAATGGAAATTTCACGTGAATTTTTCGTTGCATGATTTCTTACGGTTTTAGTAAAACTAAAAGCAATGCATAGAATCGTTTCCCTCTACTGTTGGTAATGAAGCACCACCAGAAAAAACTGTTTACATTGGTTTGCAGAATTTCGTCATGGTCGTGGGTTCGTCCTTGACGAATTTCGTGAAGGTTGACCAAAATCGGTTGCTTAAAAAAAAAAAAAATGATGCTATGTGCAACATGAGTGAAGAAGATTGGTATGTGATTTAAAATGAGAGAGAGGTGTTCTTAAGCATATCAAAGACTGCAGTACATTCGATTTTGCAAATACATTTACAAGGATGCGAAACAGATTTGTTCCCAATGGATTCTGCATAATTTGACCGATGCTAAAAAAAATCGTATTAATTTGTATAACGCAATGCTCTAAAAATTCCGTCGAATAGCTGCAAAACCTGTATACCACATAGTAACAAATGACGAAACTTGGATATATTCGTATGAACGGGAAATTAAGCAACAAGCCACTGTATGGGTGTTCAAGATGAATTTTATCCCACAAAAGTTGTTCGATCACGAAGCATTTCCAAGAAAATGATCGTTTGTTTCTTTGCTTGTATTGGACATGTCGCAACCGTTCCTTTAGAGGATCGAAGAACATTAAATGTTGAATGTTATACAACAATTTGTTTGCCAGAAGTCATCGACAAAATCAGGAAAACAACCGATAACGTCGTATTGTTGTCCATCATAACAATATCAGCTCTCACACAGCATGTCAAACGATCGATTATTTGAAGAAGAAAAACATAAAATTAATGTCTCATTGCCCGTATTCACCTGATTTATCTTGATTTGTTTTTGTTCCAGAGTGTAATACATAAAATGAGTGGTCAGCGATTTTCATCACCTCAAGCCTTTAAAAACTACGTTTTTGAGATACCAACTTTAGAGTGGAATCCCCCCCACCCAAAAAAATTGGTTTGAACACATGCAAAAGTGTAATAAATCTTGAAGGCGAATATTTTTAAAAGCAATACAACAGTTTGTCCCAAAAATGTTTTTTCTTTCTTAGTTTTTGTAAAACCTTAAAAGATATTCCTCGTATTTGTAACATGAGATCTCAGATGGTACATTTTCAAGTAGGTGGAGTTCACGCCACCATTTTCTTTATACGTCATTTAGGTAGTGTTTCAACATTAGAGCAATAACTATTTTGATTCATTTGGTTTTACTTTACATGTAATCAGTGACTGACAGAATTAGTTTACCTGGAACTGAAAAGTTTTGCGATTCTCCATATCTATTCACGAACAAAATGAAGCAGTTTACAATCTTGCTGGAAATTCCTTCTGCATTATGGAATGTTTTAAAACAAGTATTAATATTATCAATAGTAAATTATATTGATATTTGCATTGGCATAAGAAGTTCTTTAAACCATCTGACATTCACTCTTAGAACAGAAATCTGGACCACAAAAACATCGAACAATTCATCCCGCTGATGATTATAAAAAACAGGTATGTAGTGTTTCTATTCGTAATGCAAGGTGGCTTATTTGGGAGAATGTGTTTTTTTATCTCTTATTCTAATTATGCGGCTTATCTGACAGACCAGTTTTAAAATAAGAATATGTGTTTCATTTGCTGTACTGAGCTGCATATGTATGCTTCCGTCTTACTGCCTCGTATTACGAAATGCGTCACTTTACAAATTCGCGTCATTCAAACTTGAGAATATACTAACCATCATGTTTTTTTTTCTTTCATTAAAACAATAACAATTATGAAAGAGAAGAGAGCACAAAATATAAGGTAGAAGATTTGTTAACGGACTATTGTATTTCTCCCAAATCTATTTGCACATTCATTTTTATATATCCCTTGGCTAACTTTCCCGAAAAGAAATTAAGAATAATTCAAATAATAGAACCTTACTGATCACATACAAACTATTATACCAAGTTACATCAACATATGTATGATATATTTCATCAACATTTCAAAATCAAATGTTATGAGTTACGGTTGGAAAAGCATACGGAAAAAAGATACAAGTATCTCTTAAAGTATAAACGAGGGATAATCATAAATCACGAGAAACAAAAAAAAAAAAAAAAAAAAAAATCTAACATGTACGCTTAAAGTGTGAGGTGGAGACTTTCGAATGAAGCACCAGATGGCATATTTGAGCAGAGTTGCGTGCATCAGCAGGCCCCGAAGTTCAGCTTGTGAGCTACAGTCGCCAGGAATGGAGTTCACGAAAAGTGAACAACATATGTGAAAATAGCATTTCTCAGTGACAGAAATGCACAGAATGCCACACAAGCTCACCTTGATAGTCATGTGCCAGAATGACCATGACTGTTGTTGATGAAGGAGTTTTGCGAAACTTGTGTTTCCGTGGTGACCCAGGGTTACTGGATTGTCGCTTGATACGCCCTTGCCTGCATTTCATCAAATGCAGTAATGCAATTCAATAAGTCATCCCCTTACTTCCTGAAATCTCGCCAGAGTGTTGAAACATGTTTTGTAGAGAGTCCACTTCTGCACCTTCTTAATTGATGTGGCACCCACTTTGCAACAATTTTCCGCATGTTCAGGCTCTTCCTTAAAATTCCTTAATTTTGCCAGAATTCCTGTTTGCTTTTCTAATTTCACAAGTGTCCCGCGGTTAGATGGACGGTGGACATTCTGCCCTGTTGGAAGGTCTCTGCCACCTCCATTGTTTGATAAGGCAGGGCATGCACACCCAGTGCTTCCCGTAGCTGTTTGTTCCAAACCACTGTCGCTAACAAACTGAACTTATGGGCGTGCTGAGACATGCAGCTCTGCTCACACCATCTGATGGCTTCGTTCGGAAATACATTCCATACACTTTCAATCGCATTGTCTTACATTTTTCGTGCTGTCCTTTGTTCGCGAGGAAATAAAAAAGAATTGCCGTGACTTATGAAGTATCCCTAGTGATAATTTGTTCAACTATAAAGTAGATAAAAATGGATTAAAAGCAAAGATGGAATGAGGGGGTGTACTTCTAAATTGGAAATAGTTTTCTATAAATGTTCTATGACAGAGGACCCCCTTTAAGGATCTCTCGCTATCGCAGATCCCTATGATTTTACTCAATTGTTTGAACTGTGAAATTTGAGTCATATGTATTAGCTGCTTTTAACTGGTTTACAAAATGTAATGATATTTTTCAACAGCTACTGTATTCTTATACGATAGTAATAATTATAACATAATATTACATTAAAAGTATATGAGCGCATAAAGCAACAAAAATTAATAATAACTATCAATGTGCGATGTCTGCAATATTGCTAATTTTAATTCCTGGATGGGAGGAACTAAACCGCATCTGAACTACTAGCCGTGATAAATCAGTTTTAATAGAAGAAATTTGTATTCTGAGTTTCAAACGGTCCCTATCTGTTTTTACATAGACGAATGATTTTTCACAATAGCAGTTGTTACGAAAAACATTAATACTTTTATGACCTACTTTGGTGGTCTGGACGTTCACGTTTTCGGCATATCCTAAATTTATATCCTCTTCCTTTTCCCATAATTCATTGTTTGTATCAATACATTCAAGAATAAATGCCGTTAACAGTGCCATAATACTATTGGGATTTTCGGATCACAGAGAAGTGTTGCGCTGGTGTTTAACCTTTAGCATTTGTTATAATCTACATTTTATTTCGCATTTATAAAGAACTTAATAAATGGGTCGATAAGATTATTAAATAAAAATAAGGTAGCAAGGACAGACTTTATTAACAAGAACGAAACACAATTTAACGTGCCAGCAGCTGCTACAGAAGATGCATAGCCTGTGCCAAGGACGTTTTACCGCAAGGTGAGCAGGCCTCGAGGTAGATACAGCAGAAGGTAGGAGACGTGCAGTTTCAAAGCGGAACTGTGACGTCACTCGAACCTGCTGTTGACGATGCAATAATGATGGCAAGCTTTCTAATCTTTGTGATCTTAGCTGTATTATGTATGATGTAGGTACTATTCGGAGTTTACAAATTAATTTGTTGCGCCTTTGCAGGTTGTAAAAATCAATTACACAAGTAAGGACAAAATATACGTTTAGGTATATTTTCTAAAAACAGTGGCTAGGGATATTCATTTGATATTCTTTAAAATGTGTTTGGAGCTTGTTTCAGTAAAATAAACGCCAACATAACAAAATGAGCATTTAAATACGAGGTCTGTTCAAAAAGTATCGCGAATTTTGTGTTTTTTCAAAAAGTATTTATTTATTCATGAACATCTATTTTGTCTCCTTCAAAGTAATCCCCATCAGATATTATACACTTGTGACAACGCTTTTTCCAATCCTCGAAGCACTTTAAAAAATCTTTTTTTGTGATCTTGTTCAGCTCCTCCTTCGACGCCGTCTTTATCTCCTCAATCGTGGCGTAGCGTCGTCCTTTCATGGGCCTCTTCAGTTTTAGGAACAAAAAAGGGTCACAGGGGGCCAGGTCTGGGAAGTACGGTGGCTGCGGCATCATAAGTGTGTTGTTTTTGCCCAAAAATTCGCGCACAAGCAACGATGTGTGAGCAGGGGAGTTATCATGGTGCAAAAGCCAATTTTTGTTCTTCCACAAATCCGGGCGTTTCTGGCGGATTGCTTCGCGCAAATTGCGCATAACTTGCAGGTAATATTCCTATTCACCGTTCTACCTTGTGGCAAGAACTCATGATGCACCACGCCCCTGCAATCGAAGAAAACTGTAAGCATAACCTTCACATTCGACCGAACTTGGCGACTTTTTTCGGTCTTGGCTCGTGTGGCAGCATCCATTGGGATGATTGAGCTTTAGTTTCCACGTCATAACCATAAACCCATGATTCGTCACCAGTTATGACCCTCTGGAGCAAATTTGGGTAGTCCCGACAGAGTTCAACAGCTCCTTAGCAACGTTAATGCGATGGTGTTTTTGGTCGAAATTGAGCAACTTTGGTACGAATTTTGCGGCGACCCGTCTCATGCCCAAATCATTGGTAAAAATCAAATGGCACGAGTCAATCGATATGTTTAGGTCCTCAGCAACTTCTCTAACGATGATTCGACGATTGGCCAATACTATTTTCTTCACTTCTTAAATGTTTTCGTCTGTTGTTGACGAGCTCGGGCGTCCGGGACGCTCTTCGTCGTTCACATCTTCTCGACCCTCTGAGAACATTTTGTACCACCGATATACGTTGCTTTGGTTCAAGGTAGCTTCACCATATGCCACAGTCAACATTTGGAATGCATCCGCGCACTTAATTTTGTTTTTCACACAAAAATTGATACAGATTCTTTGTTCCATTTTTTGGAATAGGAACATTCAAAATGGCCGAGCTTGTCAACATAAGTAAGGGACATGAGTACCAACATAACGCCACAAAACAATCGAAAACCGAATATACGTAGCCGGCGGAAATTCAAAATTCGGGATACTTTTTGATGAGGCCTCGTATTTTAACATGCATATGGTGGAACAATACCAAATGATTCAAATTATTACGTATTACCTAATTAGAACATTATTATTATAATACAGAGGGAAAGGGAAAGGTATAAATACTTTTTTTTCTCTATCTCTTAGAATTTTCAAGAAAATAAATGTATTATCTCAAAACATATGACAGCCCTGCTTAATGTTTGGCATGGTTAACTTATAAATTACAAATGCACTAATTGCAGATATTCTATGTGTTTAGATAGTTTTACTGCGAAAATAAGTTCATAATCGTGTTCACTTGTTTATCTCTGTAAACATCAAAGCTATGACAACAATTCACTATTAAGCATAGTGATGCAAAATCTAATTTTGCGAACTCAATGATTCGTTTAAACTTTTCAGATGTATTTGTGTCAAAACGTTTCGACATGTGAAAAAATAGTAAATATCTTCATTTGTTCTATTTCTGTTTTCTAACAATTATTATATCCTGTGTTCAAAATTTAAATGAAAGCTTATATCACTTCAAGACGTCATAATTACGTTTGCAGAGGCTAATCGAAAGCAGTAATCTAACTATTCCTTTTTGCATGGTTCATTTTTTTTGAAAGAATTAAGAAAGAGATCTGCACTTTATTACTGACATGGTGTCTGAAAATAGTAGTACATTTAAACCACGTAAATCGTTTTAAAGAAAAGAATGATTTGTGTTCATTTTTGAGTTGAGATCGACATATCTGATAAGAATTTTGTAACAGGCAAAAAATGATTCTAAATCGTTAGGAATTTATTCACTAATAGTATATCGAAATGATGCTCCTTTTCAACCAAAACTCCTGTTTGGAAGTATATTTAAAAATTTAATGTTCTTGTGTAACATTCATGACACCCTTAAAAATAGTTTTAAAAATATGATGAAGTTTTCACAATAAAAATGGATGGCATTTAATTCTAATTAACACGAAGATAACAAAAAAAAAAAAAAAAAAAACAGTACGGATGTCAAAAAGAGTCATGGCCTACGTCTCTAGGGTCAAACTCGTTACATAGTAATTTTAAAACTGAAGTCCCATTAAAATTGAACACAGGACAATCGGAATGTACGAATTACAAAAGATTAACATATTATTAAATCACGCAAAAGTATACAAACAACACGTCAACGACGAAAATGGTATTAGAAAATTGTGTTACATTTACACAGAGCATCAGCCCATAAAATTATGCAGTTCACTTTAAACTCAGTCGGTTTATTTATGCCTCGTTTCTATTTTCTGCTTCAGTTGCGGAAAGCATGATTCACTTGTCTTCCTGGTGTCAGAATGTTTAGACGTGCTGTCTAAAGCTACAATTTGTTTACTTTCCAATGAAACGCTGCAAAGGAAAGAGTTCGATTGTTAAAAGTCATTAAAAGACCTGTTATATATATATTGTGTGTAAGCTTATGTCGCCAAAATCCTAAATAAACAGCACATTTGATGACATAATAAAACCCCAAAGGGTTAAACAGAATTAAGCGACTAAGAAAATTAGCGAATCCAACAATAACTGCTTCTCAACTAGCGTTAGGACACGCACAAGAATCCACCAGATAAAATCTGGAGAACAATAAGAAAGAATCGTAAGAGAGTGGCAAGAAGAAAATAAAATTTGCTACTAAAGTCAAAAGAAATCACTTTGGCAAACACTCTAAAGAGACTTTGTCCTTTAACTACAACTTTAGGGAATGTTAAAAAAAATCAAGTAAGTATGTAATGGAAAAAAAACAAATGAAATAAATAATATTATATTAATACAAAAATCTAGATATAAATTGACTGATTGTACAGAACCTAGTGCATTTGTTTTAATGAAATCATGAAATAGATCACTTTGGCTGCACATATTTTAATAAAATCTGAAATATTTTTCATAAAGTTCAACAAGCTACTTAAACTAGCCCACGTGCTACTAAATGAAATAAAGTTTTCAATAACATATATAGAAATTAATCTTTCACCTTAGCTGTGTGTAGAACATAAGTTGGAAATGAACATTGACTTGAAAAATACGGGTCACGGGATTTTAAATTTCCAGTTTAATAGCTTTATCTTATAAAATAACAGATATTTATACAAGTACTACATTTTTGCATGAGTTGGTTACTTAAAACTTGAAATGCAGAAAAGTCTATTTACACGCTCGTTGTGTGATTATAATTTTATATTATCATAACATAAAAGCAGAAATTGATTTAGAATTCGAAAAAATGTTAATTATATTCTGTTTCCTAATAAGGTACCTATAAGTCGGTTTCCTGTTATTTACTAAGTTTACAGGAGTTAAAATGGTGCTTTTAATTTTTTTGTTTTTCATTTTTTGATATTATTTTCATGTTATTTTCCCCAATATTTTGATAAATGTTTTAAAGCGGTATAACATTTCTAACTATTTTATTTTTTTTAAATGATATCAATTTTTTCTGGACTATTCTCCCATTTAATATATTTACACACTCAAAAGTACTTAAATATTAGTTTTAGAGAGGGGACATTTTTATAATTGTTCGGTAAACAAATAAATAAATGAAAATAACAAAAGATAGTCCTGTTCTGTTCTGTGTTGTTAATCAGTAATGGTATATTTCAGTTTGACTGCGTTACAAGCGTTGGGCAGACGTATTAATGATCTGCCTATTGTTCAATTGACTGAAAATGATTTACAATATTCTCTTTATGTTTTGAAACGGATAGAAAACAGACATTATCTAAAAATAACGTCTAAGTCAAGTAAAGGACATATACAAGCTTTCAAATATTAGAAAGTGTATGGAATTATATACAATATATTAAAAATAAAGGGACACAAGAATGAAAGTTTATAAAACCATGGCAGTCCCTACATTTTGTTTGGTAGTGAGGTATGGGTAACACTGGAGAAAATCAAACGCAAATTACAGAGTGCAGAAATACAATTTCTGAGAACAAACAGCTATATAACATTGATAAATTAAAAAATGAAAACATTAGAGCAGAGTTGTAGATATTCTTCATTAATGACAGAATACAAACATATCGAAATAAATGGCTATATCGTATTAATAGAACAGAACGTTTCAGAATACCAAAAGCCATACATAACTACGAACTAAGAGCAAAGAGAGTTGAGAGACGCCCAGAAAAATGAAGTGAACAAGAAATTTGCCTAATCCGGAAGTAAAGATAATGATGATGATGAAAGAAGAAAAGGAAAAAACCTAAGGATCAAGAGGAAAAGATGCAGGACTATCAACATGGAAGTTTTTTGAGGTTCAACAAATGTAAACTTCCTTATAATTTTTGCATGCAATTGCAAAATCTGAAAATTTTCACTTTTCCACACAAATGCCCCAACTCGTAAGCCCCAAAACTTGAAAATTCTACCAACAATTTTTATTAGAGTGACAACTAATATGATGAAATTCTTTGAAAAAATACACAAGTTTATTATTTTTTTTAAAAAAGTCTAAACATTAAGTAAAAGTTGCTTTATTATATTTTAAAACGTGTAATTTCTTAGTAATCAATGAAATTTCTTTTTTTCATCAATCGAATGAAAAAGTATCCATAAGTACACCAAGCAAATATCAGCCAACTGTCTTTAGCACTTTTTGAGATGACGGGCGATGAATTTGCTAAATTTAACTAGCATTGACGGGATTAGGGCATTTGACCTCTTGTTTCAATATGAGTTTGCAGAAGACGGTGATTTAAATTCAATGGAATAAAATAAGGAGAAAAAGAAATACAGAAACAGCGTCATTGTTAATATAAACATTTTAGCCTACGTAATGCATCAGCAAAGTATGCTTTTGTCGGGAAAACGTAACTACCAAGAAATAACAGTTATCGTAAAGTTATAATGTGTACTGCCTATATGCTCAACAAACTTGTTAGGAAGTGCTTGAGGAAATACCTACATTGCATTTCATCTGATGATTCCAATAGAGAGAACTGGCCATTCATAGGACCAATCAAACAGGTATTGTATTCGATCCGATATTCGCTTCGAAGGGGACGTTATGCAGGTACAGCAACTTGATAAAGAAAAATGAACATCTATGAACTTTAACTTTCTATTCGGCTATGAAAAGTCTGAGGCCGTTTGTTTAGGGCACGAAATTCACTTGGCAGTTTTTGAATACTGAATGTAGTTTCTTTAACAGTGAAAAAAGTATATTAAATATGCTGAAAGCACAACATCTGTACTTATATCAGATAGTGTAAATAATAGCGTTATATTCTGCACGTTCTTACATGCTTTATGTTTAACCCTGAGTTCTTTCTTAAATGAAAGGTTTTCATTTCTTTGTATGCTTTAAGTCTAGAGCAAAATAGACGCTCATTAGAAGGCAAAAGATTTTTATTGTGGGCAAATCTGCACTTGAACATAAGTGATTTGTAAAACAAATCGCGATTTCTTATTAAAATGTTTTAATGGATGATGATGATGATGATAAGAAGGAGGAGGAGGAGGAGGAAAATTAATTTGTAAGATTACTCTCCATAACACGTTTAAAACCACTATTGCTATGATATTGATGCAATTCAGAAATTTATGTAACTTTTTCCCATGCTGCTTCTAGTAAGAAATACGCGAACTTTTCTTTAAAACAATAAATGTTTTGAGATGACTGGAATACATTTAATTTATAAATAATTTCTTTATAAACATTAAGGGATGTGTAGAAAATAGTGC
This sequence comes from Metallyticus violacea, assembly GCA_030762175.1. Taxonomy (NCBI): domain Eukaryota; kingdom Metazoa; phylum Arthropoda; class Insecta; order Mantodea; family Metallyticidae; genus Metallyticus; species Metallyticus violacea. The sequence continues at coordinate 32,478,221 of CM060836.1, forward strand.
ATAATATACGTGTTGAAGCTGGTTTTAATTTGTGAGTAGAAAGTTTGCGAAACAAGACTCACAAAATAAAATGTTAGCATTTATATACTAAATAAACATCCACCTAACTAGTGGCGAAATGCGTGTTGTGTACAAAGAATTTGCGGACAGCCTTTTCAATATAGTTCTTTTAGTAATTTTTTCCCAGATGTCATTACAATTGTAATCTTTAAAACGCCATGCTGGTTGCTATGCATTTGTTTGTTTGGAATAAACGCGTTATTGAAAATGAAGCTTGTAGCAAGAAACACAATCAATATTCTTTTGAAAAATGAGCAAATCTGAAAGTTAGAATGGAGAAAAAGCTGTAAATACCCTATACGTTTATAATTTCAGTAACTGTACTATGAATACTTATAATAAATTAAAGGTTACAAATCCTGTGTTTTGAATAATTGTAGTTTTCAGCACAAATGCATAAAAGAACAATAGTTTCTCATGGTAACATTCGTGTGTGAAATTAAAATGACGAAATGTCATAATATAGTACAGCTGTTTAAAAATATATTTTATTGTTTAAAAAATACTGAACAAAACTTGATATTGAAGGACAGTTGGTCCTATGTCGTAGATTTACGACACGCAAAAGAACTTCAAACCTCTTATCAAAACAAAACAAACAATTGAATGGAAGATAATGATCAAAGATGTTGAACAGCGTTCTTAAATATAACAAATCTAAATCCAGTTGTGAGCTTAAGGGTCTTACAACGAATAATAACAATATATATATTTCTTTAAGCACAATATACATTTTATGTTACATAATCTCGCTAACTTAATATTGCAGTTCTTTTGCATGAGTTATCCACATTTCCTGAATGCTTGATTAAAACTTTTCATATGATATATGTAGATAAGTCACATTTTGTTTTATATTCTAAATATTTTACTTATAAAAACTAAGTATTATAAAAACAAACAATGTCTACAACGCTACAATTATCTTAGTTTACCTACATATTTGCAGCATATATACCAGTACATTCGAGCACCGTTACTAGGCATCTACAGTTGTCTATTTACAACACATTACAAGTGCAGATTTCAGATTAATAATATTCACAGTCCTTTGAAATCAAATCATTATTACTATAATTTGAATTGTTTGGCAGTGATTGTTGGTGCTTGTTTGAACACAGTATGAGTTGTAGGTTCGAAAATGTTTTGCGTCTTGCATTAGCAAAAGCGAAAGAAATAACAGGTGCTAATCAAGAAGTCACTCCGCAATCATTGTTTAGCCGAGATTTACTACGGAAGAGAATTCGTGTGACTGCGAGTACTGACTGCGAGCCCAGCTAATAGATATTGTGACGTTTACTTAACCATCAAGGCAAGAACATTCTCCAAAGCTCAAATCTTAGCAACGATGGGTGGATTACCCTCTAAAATCCGGTGGCGAAGAAAGAAAGGAATGTTGGAAATGTAGGAATATCAACTTTATCCTGTGCGATGTACATCACCCGAGTGCGGAGGAAGTTGTCGATGACACGTTACTAATTTATCATTAGTAACATGAGTAGTAATTAAATCCTATTTTAATCATAATTATAGTTATATTAAGTTAGTACGATTATTATAGCATTTAATTTTAAGTATATTGAATAAATAATTATACTATTCCGAATCTTTTCTTTATTTCAAACGTAAACAAAATTCAGGAGTTTCATAATGTTGCTGCTGTGAAAATTCAAATGACTCAAGCCCTAATTTTGACTTTATATTCTTGAAAATATATATTTTAAAAGAGCTCTCCAAAATGAAGTTGCAAATGTATCTAAACGAACAATCATCGAACCTTCTCATTTCAAAACACATTCAAATTAGCCTCCTGCGAAATGTATTAAGGTAGAGATTTTAACTTTAATTGAATTGAACTGAATAAGCTAGGCATGCAGGGATATTACTGGAGGTTCTGTAGTACTTATTGCAGAGCTTTCTCTGATTTGAACTATAACAAGCATGTTTGATACTTTTGGCAATTATTAGTTCAAGTAATCTGTATGATTAATTTAAGATAGTTAATTTGTAACAACCTTAAATAGTACAGTACAAAATTTCATGTACTAATGCTGATATTCTGGTTCTAAAATGTAAAACTATCACTTAAACATAATGACATTCTAACTTTTTCCTCTTTTCTTTCATTCATTCATTCATTCTTTCTTTTTTCCTTCTTTCTTTCCTTCTTTCTTTCTTTCTTTCTTTCCTTCTTTCCTTCTTTTTTCCTTCTTTCTTTTTTCTTTCTTTCTTTCTTTCTTTCTTTCTTTTTTCCTTCTTTCTTTCTTTTTTCCTTCTTTCTTTCTTTCTTTCTTTCTTTCTTTTTCCTTCTTTCTTTCTTTCTTTCTTTCTTTCTTCCTTCTTTCTTTCTTTTTCCTTCTTTCTTTCTTTTTTCCTTCCTTCTTTCTTTTTCCTTCTTTCTTTCTTTCTTTCTTTCTTCCTTCTTTCTTTCTTTTTCCTTCTTTCTTTTTTCCTTCTTTCTTTCTTTCTTTCTTTTTCCTTCTTTCTTTCTTTCTTTCTTTCTTCCTTCTTTCTTTCTTTTTCCTTCTTTCTTGCTTTTTTCCTTCCTTCTTTCTTTTTCCTTCTTTCTTTCTTTCTTTCTTTTTTCCTTCTTTCTTTCTTTTTTCCTTCTTTCTTTCTTTCTTTCTTTCTTTCTTTCTTTTTCCTTCTTTCTTTCTTTCTTTCTTTCTTCCTTCTTTCTTTCTTTTTCCTTCTTTCTTTTTTCCTTCTTTCTTTTTTCTTTCTTTCTTTCTTTCTTTCTTTCTTCCTTCTTTCTTTCTTTTTTCCTTCTTTCTTTCTTTTTTCCTTCTTTCTTTCTTTCTTTCTTTCTTTCTTTTTCCTTCTTTCTTTCTTTCTTTCTTTCTTCCTTCTTTCTTTCTTTTTCCTTCTTTCTTGCTTTTTTCCTTCCTTCTTTCTTTTTCCTTCTTTCTTTCTTTCTTTCTTTCTTTCTTCCTTCTTTCTTTCTTTTTCCTTCTTTCTTTTTTCCTTCTTTCTTTCCTTCTTTCTTTCTTTCTTTCTTTCCTTCTTTCCTTCTTTTTTCCTTCTTTCTTTTTTCTTTCTTTCTTTCTTTCTTCCTTCTTTCTTTCTTTTTTCCTTCTTTCTTTCTTTTTTCCTTCTTTCTTTCTTTCTTTCTTTCTTTCTTTTTCCTTCTTTCTTTCTTTCTTTCTTCCTTCTTTCTTTCTTTTTCCTTCTTTCTTGCTTTTTTCCTTCCTTCTTTCTTTTTCCTTCTTTCTTTCTTTCTTTCTTCCTTCTTTCTTTCTTTTTCCTTCTTTCTTTTTTCCTTCTTTCTTTCTTTCTTTCTTTCTTTTTTCCTTCTTTCTTTCTTTCTTTCTTTCTTTCTTTCTTTCTTCCTTCCTTCTTTCTTTCTTTCTTTCTTTTTTCCTTCCTTCTTTCTTTCTTTCTTTCTTTCTTTTTTTCTTTCTTTCTTCCTTTCTTCCTTCCTTCTTTCTTTCTTTCTTTTTTCCTTCCTTCTTTCTTTCTTTCCTTCTTTTTTCCTTCTTTCTTTTTTCCTTCCTTCTTTCTTTCTTTCCTTTTTTCTTTCTTTCTTTCTTTTTTTTCTTTCTTTTCTTTTCTTTTTTCTTTCTTTCTTTCTTTCTTTCTTATTGTTATGTGGAATTTTAAATTGTTTCGCTGTAAGTTGTGACTTCTTGTTTTAAACATGTCAAAAACATGTTGCGCATATCACACCTTCTAAGACATAACTTTGCTAATTCCACTTCCATATGAAAACGAAACCAAAAACTCGAACTAAGTAAAAGCTTAAAATGATATGTGTGGGGTAAAAGGTATTTTTATTCAATTAGTATTGCTACTATATGGCATCATTTTTGGATTTAAAATTACCTTCATGTATACAAATGCAAGGAGCACAGCTGTTAGGTGCCGAATACGTCACTCTTAGAGACAGGTGGGAGAAGTGCGCATGAACCTTACCTCCTACTCTTATCCACCTTGGGCAGGCCTTATACGTAGAAAGTTGAGATGAACACAGCTTGGAATTTATAAAGGTCACATGCTGAACATGATACGCACAGCCTCGTCGAGAATTTCTTTTTGCTATTGAACATGCCGATGTCACAGAAATGGCGAGTTACTAGGAATTCTAGCACTTTAGGATCTAATATATGACATACGTAACCAATAAACGTGGAATGCATATAGAACAATATTTTAAACGTCCTTTTTATATAGATTTATCATAATTAAAATATAATTAACATTATAACAGAAGAGGTAGAAGAACATTTTTTCACTTGCATTATTAGACCTGTACTTACCATTTGTAGTATTAGCCTTTTTATGCTTCTTCTTCCAATGGCAAGTATGTTTCAATCGTAATTTGAATACGTTATTAGCACTAACCTTTAGTCCATCTCACACCTCTCTTTGTTTTATAGCTTGACATACAGGGCTTCCAAAACATGTCCTTAACCACTTGCACAGAATTCTGCATCTCGGCAGGTGGACATGTCACAGCCACCCTGTGTGTCAATCGTATTTCGCTAATTGCACACTAAACTCCAATTGCCCGATCATAAATAAGTGTCCGCAAGACCATTTTGCCTGAAGTACCCCTTCGTCTACAAAGAATACAAGCTATGGGTCGATTATCCCTTCATGGTGGTGATGAAAGAAACCACTCACAATAATGCACACATGCTACGAAACCAGATAGTAATAGACATGGACACGTGTACACTTTACGGTTTGAGGTTTAACAATGTTTATTGCTGTGAGAGCAAAATACACTGAAACCCCAACTTATGCTAATTTCGTTAGAGTTTTATTGGCCAAGGTTTGCGCTTATTTCATATTTATCTTATATTAAAACTGTATGATGTGTTTCTTGTATTGCACTGAATCAGTAGCATCAATTCATAACACCGTGAACTAAAGGAGACAATTGCACAGGAAACTTTCAAATAAATTCCTCGCGAATGCGACACGCTGATTCACATTTATAGTAAATGCATCAGTTATCTCGACATACGGAAACTGCTCGGGAGTTCAAGGACAGACAGGCGACATTGAGTGGAGAGAGGAGCCGGCCCTGGCCGAGACGCAAATCCCCGTGCGAGCGGTGAGGAATATTCTGGAAGCTCGGTAGTTCGAAAGAACCTTTTACTTAACAACAGTTAAGTGGCCATGGACTTAAAATTTAATTCAAACATATACCTAAATTTAAATTTTTATAACATACTAGGCTTTATAAATAAGGTTAAAGCAAGGCGTTGCTCCCTGGCATAGGAAACACTAGAAATGTTAAAAATTCCAGCAAACTCATTTGCACCTTTCACGTAATAGATTTTTTCAATTGATTCGAAATGAAATCATAGATAAATACATGTTTCACCAAAAACAAATTAATACTTAAGAAAGGTTATTAGTTTTATTTAAAATTAAAAATAAATTGAACACATTTTTCTTAGTAGAAACAAAAAGCGAAGAACGATATACATCTAAGAGATGGAAGACCTACCCTGTTCCTCCAGTTTAGGAGTTTGTAATAAGTTGGTGGCCTATTCATGTAAAAGTACCTATACTCTTAAGCTTCAATCAAATGAATTTCAGACTGATCTTTCTATGTCGATAAAAGTTACTATTACAATACAAGAAATAAATTCAATATATAATATGGAGAGACTTTCAGTCTTTAAATCAAAACTTGTTTACTTCACCACTGTTACTATCCAAATGCAGACTTTTATAAACATTGAAATTACATAAGACATTTCTTGTAATTACAAAAGCACTTAAATCCTAGTATTTATTTATTTATTTATTATAAAGCTATTTAAAACCATATCACGTACATTGTGCAATTTTTTTATAACTTTTAACATATGTTTTGTATAGTTTGTCACATATTGCTTATTTTTATAAACAATGTGTGACATCTTTCATGTCCGTGAATCCATTAATTGTATAAGTAACTATAATAGATGAATAAGATTTAATTTGTATTATTAATAGTAAACAAATTGATAATTTAATTAAATTATCAATTTAATTAAAATATGTAACAGATTGTAAGAGAATGTATGTTAACTTATATTAGGGCATTCACAAGAAGAACATTTGGCATTTTTGCCGCTTTTTTCATTGTTAATGTTTGCAGAACAGCATAACTAAAATGATTTGTCCAGTATATTTTGCACTCAAATGTAATGTATGATTAATTGCACGAATCAAATCTAAATCAAAAATCTTGAAGCGACTCTTCTATTCAAATGTCGAATCTATCTTCTTTTTTTTTTGTGATAAACATGTTACTGGCATTTCCTCAATGTCTGTAATTTACCCCCTGAGATTAATGCACAAGTTAAGGTACGCTCTGAATTAAGCTGATGACCTGAGATGTTAAAGAGCGTCCATAAATAAGTAAATAAATAATAAAAAACCCTCTGAATTAAACTTATAACACTGTTTTTTTTAAAGTTTACTTTTTTATTTATTTAGAAAGCTCTTTGGTATCTTCATATTCCAACATTTATTCCTAAGATTTCATAGTTTATTTTTGTGCATTGTTTCATGTAACTAAATGAACCAAGGAGAAATGGACAAAAATCAGAACTTGTTTTCAGTTAATGTACGTAGGTTAATCGGAGATCTAAGGATTATTATATTTACAATGGTTTCAGAAAGGGTTACTGCAGTAAAGAACCAAAACACTATGGCACTATTATAAATTCCTAATGAATAATTTGTTTATATCCTTTTCATTAGTTGCCATAGTGATTTTTTTACCCGAGGCCACAAAAAAATCAATCAAAAGGACGCGGCAGCTAAGCGAGGTTCTCAACATTTTTACAGGCAATACAGCGGTTAAAGCCTACAGACCTTGAGTTCACTCTGCAACTCATTTCAGAATTTTATGCTTCTTAAATTTCAGCAGTTACTAACCAACATGTTCCAAATTTTCCAGAAACTGGCTCCATAAAAGATGCATATTTATTTACAGCGTGTTACGTTAAAAATAAGGCAATAATACATTTTTGTCTTATACATAATATGGTTGTTGCTAATTACACACTGCTCGCGTTTTTAATTGTTTCCTTGAAAGATGGTACCTATAGATCTATAGGGCAGGTGCTATAGTACTGAATTTATAAGAGAGAAAATGGAATGAAACAAAATAATGAGCAACACTAACGCATAAAAAGCACAAATTAAAACAAATGAAGTGCATTTTCTTCATGGGCGTCGTTTCGTACAATGCGCGCACACATAGTAGGCTATATTATATAATTGCTATCAGATCAGGCATCACCTCTTCAAACTACTCTCGAAAATATGGCAATCAATCTCCATTTTCATCTCCTTTTGTTTTCGTCTACTTTTCTGAGCTAAAGGAAAGGGAATATCTGAGATTGGGGCTTCTTCCACAAACTTCTTTTACAGGCTTTTTAATTTCTTCTTGTTCTACTAAAAGATGAGGATATTTTTTGCTTTCATTTTCTAAGGAAGTTCTTTTCCAAATCAAGTTATATAGTTATATTCATCACAGGCATTTTGGAAGGGCTTGGAAGTCGAAGGAAAAATCATATAGATTGAAGAAGGGTGGAACTGTTGGTGTGGTAATTGGCAAGTAGTAAAAATTCAAGTGTGAAGAAAAATTTGAATATTCTTGATGAATACTGGATAAAAGTTGTTTCCCTCATGTTGAACTAGAGTGAATAGTTTAAGTATTCAAAATTATTCAATAGTAAGAATAGCGTTTAATAGCTTCATTTATCAATTTATCGTTGAAAAGTATTTGTAAGTGTTCTCACTAATGATGCAATTTAATTGACTTTAGCTTTTTAACGTAAAATTCACTGTTTCTCTAAAATATTCTTTGTAGATAAAAAAATTGATAACTGCTTCACTTACATTGAATTTCCCCGCATCACACCATGAACATCATCTATTTTGAGTACTACCTTCTGACCAATAAATATTTTTTAAAAATAAATGGAATCTTTATTGTGCTCCCAGATTATTAAGCCATGCAAGAGTTTAGCAAAAAATACTAAATATTTAAATACATATATTCATTACATACTTTATTATCTCGCAGACTCCTTAAGAGCAATGAACTTTTCTCCCTCTCTCTCTCGGTCTGACTTCTCCAGTATGCTGCGGTCATTATAATCTTTCTCTGACTTCTGCGGTTATTAGCACAGATACGCCACTCCCTATCTTTAATTACCCCATTATAGTTTCACTACTTTCTAATAAAGTTTGCTGCTAAAACTGTGTGTTATACATTCCATTCCTTGAGGTTTTGTTGCATGCCTTTCTCTTTACACTTGAAATCTAGTCCCCCAAGTTAACAGTTGAAGAAAAAATCTATAGTGTTTGGCCGTCCAAAACGAACCTGCTAATTTTCTCCTGTTATTCTGAAACCGCCCAGTTCAATAATTATTTCATTAGTAGGATGTGTGTTGTGTATGTGAAGCCTTGCTTCTGCTAGTATTTCCTCGTCCCGAAAAGTAAATTCAGATATCTACGAATTTATTTGCGTCATCAATAAAATGGTTTATTAAAATAAATTTAAATAAATTATTGTTCACTATTTACTAGAATTAATTGAAAATTATCAAATGTTTGTATACAAGTAATACCAAATTATTTAACAAATATATAATTCTTAAAAGGGTGTAATTATATTATTTTTATGAGTAAAATTATTTATATTATGTTAGCACTGAGAAAAATGCATTACAAAAATAAGAATGCGTTTATTTTTATAATTTTAAAAAATAACCAAAAGTGAGACTTTTAATATAAAAATTTAATTTGGATTGTTAGCATACAATGAACTATTACTAGTATCGAATGTAGGTTTAGAACCACTTTGAAGAATGCAGCACCTTCGAGGGTTTAAAATTGTTTATTTTTTTACTCCTATTTCGCTAATTTTATAAACTTTTTTTTTTTTGTTTAATTTGAATCGCATGTACCGAGTTTCGTTGAGAAAATACAAAAGTTGCCGCCGCTAGAGGCTTTTGAATTTTTTTTTAGGTTAAATCCGAGCCCTAATTCAAATTTTGCTGTTTAAATCGATGAATGGTTTGCTAGTTGATCATTATATGCTGAGTTTCGTTAAGAAAAAACAAAAACTACAGCGAATAGAGCTTTAACATGCATATATAATCATTTTTGGTGTCTATTAAGTAGAATCAGTGGAGATTTAGACATTCTTCAATAATATTTTCATGGACACAACATTAACAGTCACAGTTCTTCGGAATTCGCTAATAACAGACTCCGAAGGTTGAGCCCAGTCCATGCTATGCGTGGTCTATTTAAGTGAGGCTAAACTTTTGGTATCTACCAACAGCTAGTAAGTTGGGATAAGTAAGACAGACAGACTTGTGTGAAATATAGATAGGTAATCTAGCAGTAGAAATAAAACAGATAAAGCCCTTACAACAATATTTGTAATAACATGTTCCCATTGGCTAAGGGACTCAGTCATATGTGGCATTTTCTACACAACTTCATGTACAAACAGAAAAGAAACAGGAATGTACCTGTGGGTTAGCTACAAATTTATTTCCTAACACTTTCTACTCTTCCAAGTTATATTGCTACTCCTATATTCATAGCAATGTATTCCAATGCGCTTTCTCGCGCGGAAGCTGTCCATATGTTCCGTTAGAGTGGATGCCTTATTTTCTTCATGGATGGTATAAGCAAAAACAAAGCGCAATTAAAGTGAAGATATCGGGAGTGAGGCAGTACCACATTCCAGCAACAAGTGAAAGTCTGCAACACGCCACCCATCGCCGATGAATGCAAATGTCGCCTCGCAGCAACACGTTCTTTTCATAACCAGTGTGTGATGTGAATGTTTAATGCTCACATATTTATACTGTATCAGTGTATAATAGGACTAAGCACTTCACACAATTACAAGAAGATTTTTCACACCGCGCAAACATATTTATAACTTGCGTCTCTAGAAAATTCAGAGTAAGAGAACAGAACTGTAAATATTGTTATAAAAACAAATGAAATCCGTTTTATTATATACAAAAACTGCCTACGTTCCTAATGAGTGAAGCAAAAACTTTATATAGAATGAGTAACTCTACCAACAACTTTCAGAGGTTGTTCAGGAAAGTTGATTGAGTGTTTTGATTAAATTTAATTAAACGTCTGCAATAATGACACCCTGATCTGATATCTGGTACCTATATCAGGACGTATTATTCCAGTTTCTTTAATTACTATTTCGTTTTACATTTTATATTCATTTTAATTAACTAAATGTACAGATCTACGTTACTAAATAATTAGATTAAACTAACAAACTACACTAAAAGTTTAGCAACACATTTTTACCCAAATAACTGGTAACCAGTGCTTCAATAAACAACATACTACAACTAATGGCAAACAGTAGTAAGAAAGTGTAATACGGACAACATTATACAATACAATATATGTTTTACTGATGTTTGGTTGTGTAAATGTTCCAATTTGGAATGTACAGTCTTCCATGTGCACTCTCCTCCTCCTCCTCCTCCTCCTTTTTCTTTTGTATGCACTTCAGCTGTCGCTCGGCATCCAGGATGGACATTAGAGAGGTAGCTGCCGATCTCAACCTTCAGCTGGAAATTGTGATAAAATTAGGTTAAGGTTAATGTTGAAAGGTTACAAAACGTTTCTTCCTTTTCTTTGTAGCGTGTGTGCTCATCTTTTGCTTCCTTTTTAGTGTTTTTCATTGTTAATTGCTTCCTTCTCAGTTGCACTTACATGTTCTGTGTTTTTATGATGTTCTTCTTCAAATCTTTTCGTGTGTCATGCCTCCTCGCTTCTTCTCCTCTGTATTCTTATTCTTTCGACTTCTTCCTGCCTAGAGGTCTGTCAAATTCTTCTGCTGATCGTTATTTTTCCCTCCTAATCAGTTCCGATGTTGCTAATCGCTTCTATTATTACGCTTGAACTGCTTTCATTTCTTCATTTTTTGTATATGTCTTTGTGATCTTCTTTGAACACTTTTGACTCGTTTGCTGTTGTTTTCCTTCCACTGTTACAGTTCCTTGTGTTTCTATAATTTTCCATCCTTTTCTCGGATATTTTTGTGGTTATTTTTAGTAAAATTTGAAACTCTTCTTGATTTCTTATTATGTTATTTGTAACGTTCTTTCCTCACTCACAAGCTGTGCGTAACTGGGGCATGCTCCGGCGTGTCTTCTGTTTTGCAAGTCACAATTGCTGCTAGGTTGTAATTTCATTTTTTCAAGATAAACTTGGTAAGGTCTGTGTCCGTAAGGAAGTGAACTAAACCTTTGGCAAGCTGAATCTGTTTTAACTTTATTCTTTCTTTTATTGGTGAAAATATATTGTGAATTCTTCTTTCCTCATCTATCCTATCCAACTCCTCCTACCATTCCTGCAGTATCGTTTCTTTTATTTGACATTTATCGGTACAGCTTTTACCGATTATCTCTCTTATATTTGATAATACTGTTTTTTAACCAACAATTCGCTGCCCTTTATCCAATCTGAAGATCTATAGACGCTGGTTGCAAGGTCTGAAATTTACGGTAGATAATTTAACTCTAGGAAGCTACATGTGTTCACAGTAGCCGTATAGACTGACTGGTACGTAATCATGAAGCAAACGAACTCCTGACTCGGCATTCCAAGCCTCTTTTCCTTGCACAACTATTAACAGTGGCTCAGCATATTTCTTTCTAGTCACCGCTGTGTTCCTTTTTGAAAAGTCTATCAACAGAATACACCAGCAGTTCTAAAAACATGGCCATAATATTCATAGAATGTGACCTTGAGCTTTCTAGGCACTTCTTTATCCTTATTCCGCCGCTCCATTAGTTCTTTTTTCAAAGAGGGTCATAGTAGAAGACCATACTTTTATCCTTGGTGACGGCGGATTTCAATACTGCCCTCTCATTACCATTGCAAAAGTACAAAAACGTTTGACAACATTCCACGCTCACTTGCATCTGAATTACTGAAAATAATTGGGGACATCTATCTTGCATTGATTTTATGCATATGTAAATGTTGATGAAAAATATGAAGTACGTTATTTTAGAAATCCCCATTCTTGCCTTCAGATGCCAATCACTCAGAATTTCCTCCTCAACAAAGCAGATGATTTCAAGTGTCAACATATCCATCTGCCTACCTTATCTTCAAGGTTCTCTGCCCAAACGAAATAACACTCTTTCGAGGTGGATTTTTAGGGGAAGCTTCACTATACACCGTCAATACTCTGTTTAATTTATTAGGTGAAAGTCTTTCTTTAGTTAAACATAAAATAATTACCGCATTCAATTCTGAACATCGCACTGCATTATGCCACACGTCTGACCTAAATTAGCTATTCCAAACAGGCGTGGTCGGAGAGCAGCTCCAGTATTCACACTCCTGAATCATTTATCAGATAGCTAAGGAGCTTGGCCTTCTGCGCCAGGCTAGAATCTTATAGATCCATCTCGTAAGTCCCTTAGATGATGGTGGATGAATTCTCGTACATTACAAAGAAATATTAATCAACTGCTCATCTTCCGAAATCATTAATAAAATATTACGGACCATAACCAATAAATTACAAGGAATAATGAACAAAGAAAAAACAACAATATAATTAGGATAATAGTGGGTGCTATATTGCAGTAACCATACTTGTTTTTGACGTATGTACTGTTTCTTTAAAACAAAATAAACTCTTCAGAAGAAATACTCCATTGGCATCAGATCTGGTGAACAAGCTGGTCATGAAACAGGACCACAACCAGTAATTCATCTTTGATCAAATTGTACATCAAGGTGGTTCGTAACATCGCCTGCATAGTGTGCTGGTGCACCGTCATGTTGAACCCATGCGCTTCCGAAATACTCTATCAGCACTTTACCAAATAAGATCATTGACTTCTTAACATGAAACATATGCCCAGTAATTTAAAAATATCATTGAATGAGAAGAACGAAAGAATACATTACTGAAAAATGTCTAAAAATTTATCGGTAGAGTTCGTATACACCCTGTATAACTACTTTAATTAAAATAAATATGCACTTTAGATAATTCTGAAGTAACTACCGAAACTCAGAATAATTAAATAGCTAAATTCAGCTTACTTATATTTAAAATGTCAGAAGATCATTTACATTTACTTCTGTATAATTAAAACATATAAAATAATTCTTATCTGCTGATTTTTGCAAGATTTCTAGTCGTGTTTTCAGCTTTCAGTTATTTTTATTTAAAACCAAAATTATTTCGCCAAGTTATACTAAATATGATCTTTGTACATAAGTCATATGTTAGTCTAAGATTTAAATAAAGAATTTCAGATAGCCAGCCAGCACTGGAACAACAGAACTAGGGCTTAAAGGGGCGATGTTCTTGCATTACCGTGCCATGTCCAACGACAACTGCGAATATTTCCCACTTGAGTTATAAAGGTTGTTAAATCAATTCGCTGCAATTATAGCATAAATTGAGACTTAAGCAAATTGTAGGGAATCTATTGTTTGCCTTTTCAAATTCCATATGCCCGTTCTGCCTACTATCATATGATTCGCCTGAGATTTTAGAGATTTTTATACCACTAAAGCTTGAAAACGTTTAGAGTTATTACAAAATCGGGATTTTCTCACATTCAAAGCACTCTTTAATACATTTAAGGCATTTTATCTAACTTTTGCTTAAAATTGACTTATCAGTAATTAATTTTTTTAATCATTTTAATCAGATTCCTTATTTTAATTTGCTTGTCTAAGGTTGCTTTACAATCTGTGAAACCAATGCACTGTATTCATAATACTTGGTATTTAATGGAGATTTCTACGGGTAACTTTTTATGGAGATTTTAACCCTAAGAAACGACTAGAAGCTTCCGAGTATTTATGGCACAGGCTGTACAATTACACGATATTTGGTTCGTTTACATTAAACATGAACTTTTCACGCAACACGTATGTTAAACTAAGATTTGGATAACAAAAATCCATTTAAAACAATGTGCGTCCATGTAGCGACAGCTATGCTTGAGGAATAAAATACAATCCCTCCAGATGGTACTCTAAAAATTGTCTGCGAGGCCTTCGATGGACTAAAACTAAAGCATTCAAAGATAGGCCTGTGTGGAATCCTATTACACGATGACAATGTCTATGCGTATATGCGATGCAAAGAAAACAACCGAATTTTTGCAGGAGTCAAAGGTTTGTCCCATTTCCCTTACAGTCCAACTCTAACCCCATCTGACAGTTTTCAATTCACTAAAGTGAAAGTAAAACTTCGAGATCATCCACCTTGAATCGCCTAGAGGTGCAATAACTGCATATAAAGAGTGTGTTTGCAATATCACAAAGAGACGTGACGTTCAGCATTAAAAAAAAAAAAAAAAAAAAAAAAAAAAAAAAAAAAAAAACTGCAATGCATAGAATGTGGTGAAGAGTACGTCAAAAATTTATGGATTTCGTTTTAAAAGCTTTTAGAGTGACTATCGTATACTGTTTATGTACAAACTGTGTTTCTTTTTAATATTTTGTGCAGTTGTTAACTCTTTGTAAGACTGCATATGTGCTTATTATAATTTTATAATTATAATAGCATGCATGTGTGTTATGTACCTATGTACTTTCATATGTGACTGTGAGTTTAAATCAGATTTTTCCGTGATTAAATTGTGTTACAAAATTATATCCCTAAAGTAAACCAGAAATGAAACCTTACCCTTCAGTTTGGATTAATTTCGTATTACATAATATAACAGACTGCAGTGGGATAAATCATATCTAAAAATTTCTTTCTGGTTATAGAATTTCCCTGCCTGATCATATATTGGACATCTATTACCATTACTGTTTGAAAAGTTGATTTCTTACTGCGAATACCATATTGTGAACATTCGGAGTCAAGCACCGAAAGTAAATATTCCATCAGAAATCAGTGTGGTGGAAAATTATCATTAAGGATTAAACGCAAAAATAAGGACATAAGCACTGTCTGGAAAATAAAATTGCTGAAATACAAAATTAATATTGCTTGGGTTCACAGCTGATCGATGTCATCTTGATTCTAGGTTCGTAAGCAAGTCAATGCCCTCTTTAAAACAGCAAATACGCAGAAAAAATGCTTTTCAAACAAATCTTACTTTACATAGCTTAGAAAATTTCATTTTCACAGACATGCTCAGTTAACTACACGCTTATAAGCTATCTTGATCTTCATTTTAGTAAACTAAAAGACAGAGAAGCATTAACACTGTCATATCTGAAATTAAAATCCAGAAACTCTATTGTAGCCTGCTAGATTATACTGACAATTCAAACCTGTTCAAAAAAGGGTTAAATACCATGTCATTGTAGAAGTCTGGATTTTAGTGGTACAGTTGTGTTCTTAGTAATTCAATAGTTATTCCCTATGGGCCATTTGCATTCTGTTTGTTTACACTTTTAAATGCACTTGTAGTTCTTCAAGTGTAATTAAGTTAAACCCTGGTTTTCATGCAATAACATAATCATTTATATTCCTGCTAGCCATTAAAATTGCAACGCCCATGAGAGACGCGTTAAACCAACCCCACATTTGCTCAGAAGGAACAAGAATGAATGATTCGTCGAAAATATGACAGCAATGGAGAGTACAAGATGTCATTCCGAGAATTTAGTGCTTGCGTTGGACGAAGTGCGTTCATAGAGAAACGAATTTGAGATCAGAGGAATAAGGTATGACGAACACACAGACCTGAAGGTTCCCAACGGCCCCTCAAATACCCGAACGAGAAGACAAACAAAATTTCTACATGGCTGCTATAAACACGCACAATGCGTTGTAAATTTAATGCCAGCAGTTTTTGTCGAATTGATATAAATTGATATTAAGCTAGTATATAACCTCTACTAACTAGTTCGATAAAAACACAGGCTAAACAGATATTAGAGATAATATTGATTTGTCATTAAGGGGGGAATGCTTTCAATTAATCACATTACATTCCCACAATGACAAAGCTATTTAATCACAACACTGAAAGAAATGCAAACATAGTGGCTATGAGCTGACAATCTACATTATTTTAGCTCTAAGAATGTGGCATTGTGACGTTGCGGTTTGCTCTCTAGTCTTGAGGGTAAATTTATTGGACGTTTTAACTGTTTCAGCTTAACCAGATCATACTCAGTAACAAAAATAAAAACTAACAAAATTATGATAAAAGCAAATAAACTCTGCAACTGTAGCAATATTGCTTGCTCATGTTTTATACGTATAATTGCATTTTCCGCAAAAATGTAATGAATTCGCACGGTATATCATTAAATTTGGAATGGCATTCTTCCCTGGAGTCTGCAAGTTCTCACTTTAGGAAGGTGCTGAAGTAAAGTACCCAGGTGACTCATCTATTTGGGAGAAATATTAGTGAAATTCACAAGTTTCAACAATAGCTATTTGCATCAAATTTGCTAAACAACCCAAATGATGTACACAACATATGCAAAACCCTTTAAATTCAATATAATGTGTAAAAAGCAGCATATTAATTTAACAAACAGTAAAGGTAAAAGGCAGAACATTAATAAGACGCGGTAAATTTTCAACAGAATTAAAAATTTAAAAAGCAATTCTTTAAAGGCAAAGACTTAATAAACCGTACAAGAGTTGCTCTATTTAACCAGCAAAGTATATTTACTCTTGATCAGACAAACTACCAACATTAGAATTGAGTAAACCCTTTCATTTTAAAGAAATAACAGATTAAACACTTGAAAATTTGATGACTTTACAATGCCTTAACAGCAAACATTTCTTCGCCAAACGATGTAAAATGTACCTTAAGCAACCTGAAATCAAATACAATCTTTAACATTAAAACAAGCTTTACAACTAAAACAATCGTTCCTTATACTAAATACCTGGGTCACTGGGTAGACACAGTAAAAATGCTCCCAACAAAGTTTCTAGTTAGAAGGCTAAAAGGTACCCAACCCCCAAATTCCTAATTTTCTGCGCACAATGCAGAAAAAACTTCTTACTGACAGTGTAAACAGATGTTCTTCAGCTCTATGCAAGTTTCCGGCCAATATCATTACCCTCTGCCCATGTTGAGATAAACATTTATTGTGGAAGAAAGGGGTCAGAATCCTTTAGTCTCCCAGATATGAAATTGATAATTCAACAAAAATCCTGAGAAATAATACAAGGTAACATCATAGTTTCAGGTACAGTGCTTCAACGAGATTATTTCTAAAGGTTAGAGGCAAAGTACTCTATAAAAATGTTCATCAATGCCATCACAAAAAATAAAATGACAGTTTTCACCAACATAAGCAGTTAAACATCTTGCAGTTCAGCACAGATAAACATGACAGGTTATGTAACAATATAACACAAAACAGACTATATGTCATAGCCCTGCACGAATTTTCAATGAACATTTTTAATAGAATCATTCTGATGGTACACTTATTCAGTTAGCAAAAACAATAATGGTTTCATAGTAAAAGTCCTTGACTAACCGGTATTCATAATTTCAATGACAAGCGTTGTAATTAAAAGTGTTTGTTCTAGATCTCTCATGTTACAGTTGACTGAGCACAAATCATCGTAGCGGAATGAGAAAAATACTTGGCATTCTCCTTTTTGGATCCCTGTTTAATATTTTATACTTGAATGCACTTGAAAATCATTCTGTTCCACATTTGCTTGCTACAGGAACAGAACAGAGCTGGACAGTAATCTTTATTTGCTTATGGAAGATATATATTAGTGGAACACAGCTCAAATCAAATAAATCATATATACGTATCAAATTCAGAGCAGAAATACATCAAGATTCCTGTGAAAATTTTTAACAGTATTTAATGCCCATTTTTACTACTAAGTTTACAGTTAAAGACGACTAAGAAAAACTTGGAAAAAACTCAAGAGTGTTTTAGGCGGTTTTGAACTGCAGCTCCCGTTACAAGTCCGTGTCTTAGCGACCTCGGCCAACCTTGAGCGAGAGTGAGGAATTTGACTGAAGGTCGCTATGCCCCAGAGTTGACAAGTGTATGGTTCTGATTGACATGCTGATATGATTAATTGAATATTTATGTGATATTCCTCTACAGTGACATATTAAATTACATCCGGTTTACTATGCCTTAGATTCAGCGAAGGAAATGTGACACTGGCGAACAGAAAAATGTGAAGAAAATGTTGACGAAATATGAAATCCATATCTCTAAAATACGAAAAAATAAGCAGAATTTTGAATAAAATAATATCGTATACAAATTGAACATTCAGCATTAACATTTAATATGTTTGCGCACACACATATAACGATAACAGTTGATTTGAAGTAAATAATGAGTAAATTACAAACGTTTTTCCCATTCTTTCTGGCAAGAGATTACACCGCCTGTCAATGAGAATGTTTTAATGCAAAACTGCGCCCTATACATACAGCAACATGTTGTTGTTGTTATCTTCTCTGGAATGGATTTTGTCTTACTTCCTAGTGTGTTTCTGTTGGTATGTTTTTCTTAATAAAATCCAGTCTTTTAAAGTGGTATATTAACCTACATCCGTCTCATAGCTTCTCGGCAAACTGATTTCATCGGCAATGGAAGAGAAAATTGCACCAGTTGTTAAGGATGTGTGAATAAATGTTGTTTTTCTTTCCATTGATTTCCTCCATCAAACTTTTAGTAAAGTGCTAAAACTGAAACTTTGTGCGCGCAGAAACGCAAACGAAAGTTTAAAAAATATGTAGCTTTATATGAAATTTAAAAATATTTTTAAATTCATATATTAATATCATAATCGTGCTAAGGCTAGTCAAATACGGAGAATAATTTTTTCCTCTCATTACACAGCGGAGATTTGCACGCGCACGTGTCTTAGCTCAAGACCCAGAAAAGAACGAGTATTTGCCATTCGGCTGCATAAAATGGAATCGGTTCGTAAGGAGCAGCACGCTATTCATTGCACAGAACATTATAAAAAAACATTTGCACTTCAAAATCAAACACATTTACAGTTCTTATTACCTAAGTACAAACCCTTAAATACGCATACAAACACCCACATATCCAGACTTAAAGAGCTCGCCTACTCCAACAAAGCGCTTGCGCTTCTAATTCCACGCACGTTGCATAGAAAATAAACAAGTTTTGGCCAGTTGTCTTCCGGTGCAAACAGATCCCAACATGTTAACCTATCCTTATGCGACTTAGCAAACTTAGCTCCAAGCGCAGTCAACCTCAATTGTTCGGTTCCTGAGCATTTCATTAGAATGTGCTGACAGTTTTCTTTTTCTCCATAAAAATGCACACATTCTGTGCCCAGTGTGCCAGGCCTCATCTGTTATTTTAGTCACCTTCTCTCACACACATCCCATCCCAATGTTCTCTAAACTTCTTCTAATTATTGCTGCCCAGTATCTTTGATCCCAATTTCTAATCTGATGTTTTAGCGTAAAGCCCTAAAGTTGTGCAATCCCTTTTATTATGCGTAACCAGTACTTAAATATTATAATTTTACAGTTATGATTATAATTTATAATTTTTTCATAGCGCTCAAATGCCCGTAAACCCCCACAGTTGGCTGCATTTATTCCAACTACTAAAACTTGATTTAGAAACTCGTTTTGGACTTTGTTCCGTCGGTTTACTGTCTCCCACCCCCATTCCTCACACCCATATAACTTAACAGAGCTTACCATGAAGCTGTGTTTATTTTCCTTAATATTTATAGGCCGAATCGAGTGGCTCAGGCGCCAACACTTGGGACAGTCGCGAGGTCTACGATATTATATCATTGTGGTTTTTCATGGTCTTTGCCATGGTTCATGGCGAATATTGAGGTTGATCCTCCTTTCAAATTGTTCACTCTCCCATTTCATTTCATTGCATTCCATTGCAGGATCGAAACCGCCAGGCAAGGTGGGCTGGTGTGTGTGTGGTGTAGCGGTGACTTCGAAAGGGTTTTTTTTTTCAGGCGCCTGGTATGGAGGTGGCCCCTCAAGGTGGAATGCCTTGGGTAGAGAGGGGTCTCCGGCCGACCTCTAGGTGACGTATCTAGAAATAAGTTAGGTACCACGTCTATGACTGTGCCTCACTGCCCGGTGTCTCTCACACCTCATTCCTTCCTCCCGGAGTGCCCCGCTAATGGGGGTAGACAGTTGAGCAATGCTGAAGGAATGAAAATTCCTTCTCTATCGTTAACAACCCAATGTTGCATAATCATTAGAGAAATATCAACCGCGCTTGAGAATAGAATCCGCCTTTAGACCCCTCCAATTCAGAACCAGATATTTTATTTCCCTAAGAGAAAGGAGAATAATATCTGGGATGTTTATATCCTTTTGTCATACCCTAAAGTTTCGGTACTTATACAACGTATGTCCTGGATTAAAGAAATGAAAGTTCACGTACTTTCTCCGGCTGAAAAAGTGGCATCCCTTTCGTGACCACAACAGAAGCTTAATGTGCCGTGATATAGCTCAGTATAACTTTTTAATACGGTAAAAATGGGAACGCAATTACAGGTCATTTTATAAGAGAAACCATAATAGCACTTAGTGCTAATAATACAATGGAGCAGGCTATCAAATAAATTCATTAACTTTTTCATAAACATATAAAACACATATTTATGGTTTACATTGGCATTCGCGTTTAGTTCATTTGATTGGTTGATCACATCGCCTTTCTCTTTTATGCCCAAGGAAAGTCTACCAGAAAATAAATACCTAAGTAAAAGCAAGACACATTGTTATCTTTAAGACAGCACCGCACACATTCAACATGCTCTAAAATGTAACGTTGCAGCTTTGCAATAATCCGTAAATGCACTCAGGTCAGTATTTGTAAGAGTATAGCACATTCCCTTGGTAATTATCTCATTCATTAGAGAAAACGAAAAAGTCCCTGAAATTTCCGGCATTATTTTAAAAATCTGTTTATGCTTGAAGTTACTTTGGGAAAAATGGAAATTATATCAATATGCTTTGTTTATATTTGAGAGCGTAGGACTTTGTTTTTCAGCTAAAAATCTTTGAAGTTGCAGTTGAGAGATTCCAAGTGGTTGGAAATCATTACGAATATTTCTGTCTGCGAAAAATGCTGAGTTCTTGCGAACAACAAATAATTAATTAAATCTATAAACGATTGTTATATGCTTTAAGAGGATCTTAATGCTATTAGTGATTAGTGTGATAAACTATGATTGAAAATATAGGTAAACACAAAGTGGTTAACTGCAGTAATAAGAAAGCATGAACATTACATTACTATATAATTATAAGAGAGGACAACTGCAGTTCAGAATTTGAGTCATATTTTTGCTAAAACCTTTGTTTAAAAACACACAAGAACTTATAAACTTCCACGATTATGTTTTTGATTTTTTGACTGTAAATACTTTGTGTCTTTCATTGGCTATGGATATGATTGTTTGGATACCTTATTTTGAAATATTAAAGTATTACAAATATTTTTTAATAACGGATAACCACAAAAATACAGTCCGATTACTACCAGGATATGTCACTCTTATTAATATTTAAATAAGAATTGAAATGTGTTAAATCCTAAGGCCAGGAGAGATCTGGTGTACTTTGACTTGCAAAATTTATAATAATTATTTACTTGACAATTTTTGCTTTGGTGTTCCAAATAGAAAGCAAGAACTTTACAACTGTTCTATCCTGATCGCTTTGGAAATATAACATTTCCCCTTTGATAGACATCAACTCTTTTTCGATTCTTTCTCTCGCATATCTAATAATAATTATTTTTACGCGTCTACTTATAAAATAAAAATTACTTATAGAATGTATCTTCAATGAACACTGTTAAGTTTTTACCTGTTTTACGGCGATTTTAAAGTGTCTATCATAATGGAATTTTTGGATCTGTAATAAACGAATTGAAAATGCTACATTTAATGGTTAAAAGACAAAAGTTATTACCTTAAGGCAAAACAAATAAAATGATCAGAATCTCCTAGCGTTAATGTGTCTAAATTCTGTTCGGTTTATCACATGCCTATGCTCTGTCATCACCCATGAGTGAATTGCTTTATTTGGTGCTTTTCGCAAACAAAAATAATGTTTAGTATGCAGATGAAAATATAACGTCCAATTACAAAAACTTATTTGAATTTCAAGGCAGTAAAAATAAGCAACGTAAAGTATATCTTTGTTTTCAAAATAAATACGAAATTAATAATTTTTAAATGAAATAAACGATTTATATTTTATATCAATTTTATACTTTTGCATATTTTAATGTGGAAAGCATTTATTTAATTATTTAATTTATTAATTTATCTCCAGTAATGATATATGGACAGACAGATGAATGCTCTTCAAATAAGCCAAAGGAAAATGGAATGCACGATATTAGGAATAGCAATACGGGACAAAATCCCAACGAAGCGTTATCCCAAATAGCATCAGCAATAGACATCGCAGAAAGAGCCGCCAGACTGAAATGGAAACGGAGAGACCACATAGCGAGAATGCAGGACGACAGATGGACGTATAAGACTACCATGTGGGACACGCGTTTAGGCATACGACATAGAGGCAGGCCAAGATGAAGATGGGAAGTCATCTACGCAGCACAGGCAGGTCGACAATGGTTCAGAATAGCAAGAAGAAGGAATACAATTTCACAACGAATGAAACCTGACGAACAAAAGTGTGACAAAAAGTAATAAAATGTAGCATAAAGGAGCATCTATTGCATACAGCCTTAATGCGAATTAGCTCATCCCATTAACGAATGAGTTGCCTTCTTTTTTCTTCATAGGATATTCTGATTCATCATCATCATTGTTATATTATTATTATTATTATTATTATTATTATTATTATTATTATTATTATTAATGAAAACGAAGAGGAAAAAAGTACTTTTTCTGTTTAAGCATTAAAGTCTTAGAATTCATATATATGTTGTCCATTGAAAGATATATTATGTGTTAAACATTATTGTTACTTGCAAAATCTAACAAATAAAAATTGAAGCATGATGAGCATTCAAACTTAAGTAGTTTTTATCATCACTAGAGCGTGCTATTGTTCACTCAGCCATCAGAGAACGAGGAAACGTATTTCCTGTTATTGGCATAAATTGCACATGAACGGAAGGCGTATTGTGAACCCAGCGTCAACGAATCGGACATTATTTCTACCTGTTTCTCATTATTTATCTAGGGGTGCACAAGGGCTTTTGAAAATTTGAGTGTCTACCTAAATAATGATATTGCTGTGTCACATTAAGCCCCGGCATGTAATCGATAACTGTCTGTTCCATACATTTTATCAGGCAGATATATCCGTTTCCGAGCTTAATCTTTATAACTATCTGTTTGATAGTAAAGTTCAGAATTGTATACAAAAGATGATGACATGCCTTTTTATTATGTACCTTAGTTAGCGTAACTGTCTCCAGTAGAGTTGTATATGCTATTGAAGTGTATATATTCGTAATGCTGCGAAATAATAGAACATGACAAGCAGAGCATAAGAGCCATATTCCACAAAAACGTGGTAAAATACATTATAAGGTATTCTAAGGTATGGTGGAATGTAACAAAAGAATGTAATGCATTAGTAAAAAGTTGCACATCTTAGTATGACTACATCATATAAGTGAATATGGAGAAAGAGTTGTCACATTCAGGTAGGTTATGTCCACTTCTTAGTAATAAACTCCTATGTGCGGCACAGATTGTTACTATTATTATTATTATTATTATTATTATTATTATTATTATTATTATTATACTATCATCATTTCAGCTATGTTTTCTCAGAATTTATAATGATATTATAATTTATATAACATACAAATACTTGATATTATCAGATAACTCTAACTGCCGTTTCTCTTTGACCGTTTAAATCATTTTCACATAGCAGAAGTTGAGACTTTTGGGCACCTCCTTTTTCTGAGTGTATGAAATGCTAAAATGTGGTTTAACTTTGTGGAAGCTATTCGTATGTAGAACCTATCTGTAGTTAAATTAAATTCGAATGTAAAAAGCAAAATTACAAGCAATTATTTGAGCATCTCAGCTGTAAAGTCCTTGAATTAATGCATGACTGAGGGAGGGAGAGAGAGAGAGAGAACAACGCATAACGTTAGCTGATGAAGATAGTGAGGTTCTGACCTTGTCAACATGCCCGGGTGTTGCCCACTTCTTGAATGAGGAAGACTCATCCAACCATGCACTAGGAACTCAACGGTATGACTGTACGCGATTTTGACCTTCACGGTTCTACTTGTTTGTACTTTGCATCGTAACTGTAAGTCAGAAACTGGGTGAAAAGATTTCAATATGTGGATCTTCCTCATGTTTTTGAACTACTGGTATATAACATTGTACATTACATGCTCAAAGAGTTCCCTGTGAATGTGCCTTTAGTCTTCTCTCGCCCTCGGACACTTTCCTCTAAGGCCGCCAAGTATAAGTAGACCTACTCTTAAAGTACCGAAACGTCCAGGATAAAGGACATTAATGTTTTCATAAACTGTATTAATTGCGGTTTAAAATCAAAACCTAAATATTCTGGGCAACAGCTATGGATTCCTTTTTTCTAAACATTGTATAAATATTATTTTATTTATTTCACAATTCAGAGTATTGTGGCTCTTGTATAGTGGTGTCTTACCTGCCATTTTCCTTCAAGGTTGCATCTTTGCAGGGACGAAGCGTCTATTAAGCTGTTGTTTATTTGTTTATTTACGGGCGCTCTTTAACATCTCAGGTCATCAACCTCCCATTCACTTCAGGGCTTGAAATGACCGACAAATTTTGCTCAGAGGCCTTTTCTTTCAGGCTTGAGATTCTTTTACGTGCCGTAAATGTACGACATGGGACCCGGCTTTACTTCCCTTCCGAAGGAAGCCATACTTAGGATTTTACGCCCGAAAAAATCCATCGATCCTGGCCGAGTTTGAATCCGCGATCTTGGGTTTAGGAGGCAAGTACGATTACCACTACTACACCATGAGGACCGACTCTTTTAAGGCTGTTAGGCTGAACCCATCAAAATTAGTAGTGTAGTATGTGTTAATTTGTGTTTATAAATTGAAATGAAGGAGATGAAGGAAGTCTTACATGAGTTTTCTTTCTTGGCAAGACTATCCTCGGATTTAGCCCAGTTGATTATGTCTGCCCTTTTCTGAAATTGTATAGAACCTGAAGAAGCGCAAAGGACTGGAATGCAGACATCAATTTAAAATTTAGTCATTTTATTGTATTATTGTATTGTATGAACTAATGTAATTATTTAATTTCAACGGTAAATACCATTTATAATGAATTTATTATGCGCAATTGTCAACTGCAACACAGCGGCGTAGAATCTTACTAGGATGGTGCTAAAAAGCGCTTCAACGATGATCAGAAAATTAAGTTTATATACAAATACATTTAAGAACAAATCATTGAACAATGACTTCTTTATTTCCTTTTTTGATAATATTGCATGTAATTTAATTTAATTACTAATTACATTATTATAGGCACAATGCCATAATTTTAAACGTGAAAAATGTTTATGTAAGAATTACAGAGAATTTTCGTGCTATATTTAGCATACATTAGATTTTCCATTAATTTCGATAGCCTATGTCTCAGCTTACCTTATATAAAATAGCCAGGCTTCGCCACCGCATATCAAGCAATGTAGGCATGCTGCATTTATAGAACCTAAATATAAACTATAGGAGAAGATTTACACATGCATATAAAATGTACAAAAAACAGGCAACGAAAAGGAAGAAATATCTATATACTGGGTGTTCCAAATTCAACACTCAAGCTTAGAGGGACAATAGAAGATCAAACCTAACATGTTTTGTTAATATAAGTACAGTTATAAGTTTAAATCTGACATTAAGTGTCTGTTCAATATTCGTAGAAAAAAATTAGAAAGTGTTTATGTAATTGAGGACAAAAAATACAGTTTTCATTAACTGACTATGAAAACCACCAATGCACCTAAATCGTTATGCACGCCATGAGCCGCCACGGCTGGAAGAGGTGGTAAAAGGGAGCTGTGATGTTCGATTTTGCTAAGACGTCTTCCTTGGCTGAGGTTTTTTCCAGGTTTTCTTCAGTCCTCATAAATGAAAGTGCTGGAGAGGTATTCTAAACATAGTCTGGAACGTTTTCTTCCTTTAAAAATATCCAATTTATCAGTTTATCTTATGTATCACCACTGCCTGTGATATATCAGCAGTAAAAATGGGCGCTAAACACTATTAAAAAATCACCATGATTACCATACTAAATTTTTACGTGTAGTTCCTGCAAGTAGCCTGCATGGCATTCGGGGTTGCATGTGGTGTTAACACAATGGTGCACCTCCATTGCAGTTTGACAGCATTTGAACCGCGCATCGGTAAACAATGGATTGGTTGCGGTGCAGCCACTCCACCGAACACACCTCACTTTGGTGGCTGCGTTTGATTAGCCTGGTGTTCAACAGAGAAGCTGATCGCTCGAGGAATGCAATTTCAACTCGGTACTACAATGTCTAGTGTCTTTGAACACGCAAGGGCGTGAAATGGCCGACAAATTTTGCTCAGAGGCCTCTTAAACGTAATCATTTCATTTCCAATTAACATCTTAAAACCTTTACCCTGTTTTCCTTTACAGATTGACTTATTCACTCAATTTTAAACTGTTCTGTTGTTCCTAGAAGCTAGAGTATAGAATTTAAGAACAACCGGTATAAATGAACCGAAATACGCGAGGTAATCTTACAAAGTGGCAAAAATCTACAATATCCATAATAGTTTCACTTTCTAAGTTTCTACAGTCTTCCCTCAAGTTCTTTCTGCTTTCCACTGTCCTCTTAAATCATTTTTTTAAATCGCGTTTCTTGCTCTTGCATCCAAATTAACCCCAATCTTCCCTTTTTTACTTTATTTCCGTTGAAATTTTTGTTTCTTCCCCCGCTTTATTTTTAACTCGTTAGCATCCCCTAGCATTCTTTCTATATGTTTACAACATTTTATTTGTTTTACTTCAATAAAATTATCAACAGATGTTGTTACATTTTCTACTTTTATATAAGCCATCGAAAAAAACGTCTGTCCTGGTGGTGCAGTGGTAACCATACTTGCCTCCTAAACCCAGGATCGCGGGTTCAATTCCGCCCAGGGTCGATGGATATTTTCGGGCGTGAAAATCCTAAGTATGGCTTCCTTCGGAATGGAAGTAAAGCCGTGGGTCCCCTGTCGTAAATTTACGGCATGTAAAAGAACCTCAAGTCCGAAAGAAGAGGCCTCTGAGCAAAATTTATTGGCCGTTTCATGTCCTGATTTGAATGAGACACCAGTGACTTGAGATGTTAAAAGAGCGTCCATAAATAAACCACATCAACAAATGAACTGACTATCTCTTTCAATATTACCTCATTCTCTTTCTCTTCCTTAATTAATCACTCTCTTCCACCCTTCTCTCTTACCTTCTCTAGACACCGAATTTTCTCAAAAAGCCTTATCGCCATTTCCAAACAGTTTTAATTTCTCAAAATTGCTCTCAGAAAAGTATCCCATTTCTAACCCATACATCTTTTGTACATGTTTTTGTTTCTGGGCATTCGATTATACACTGTAGGCTCTTATCCATTTTCGACATAATGGACACTTACTGCATAAGAATTTATTAGACTATCATAGTAGTATTTCTCCTACCGACTCTTGGGATCGCCCCACCTCTTTCCTCTGACTAATGTACACCGGATGGTGGTAAGCGAGCAATGGGTTATTGGTGCAGTTCCCGCAGCTTCGTCAGTCATTACATAATTGGATGATCCGATATTTTCTTACAATTCCGAAAGACACCAAAATCCCTAAATAAATTTGTTTCTTTATATATTTTTTCCAAATATAGTATTTCTCTATCGTTGTATCTGTGTTTTTATGTACACTCTTCAATTGTTTGAGTAATATGGGGTGTTACCTTTTTCATCATTGTAATGTCTAAGTAAACGGTTCCATTTGAAAATCTAATATTTCTTCTGTTGCCAATTTAAAACAATAGAAACACGTGTTGGCATTTTCATACTTTTTGTTATCAACCATGATGAGGTAAGAAATGCACACATTTTTAAATAAAATGAAAGAAGAGAATTGGCTACTTCAAAAATGAATCATATATACTTCGGAAAAGCTTCTTGCTGTGCCTTTACTCCAAAAGGGAAGGAAAAAAATTCATGGATGTTCTGAATGCTGTAGAGGAAAATGCTTAGTAAGGTATTTAAGTCCTGAAGAGCGAACACTCTTCTGTCTCACAAAAATCATTGAGTAAACAGATCCATCAATTTTCGACAAAAAAAACACCTTCCTTTATCTACCTTTGTATCACAGAACCAATATATGAAACAGAGCTGAAAGTAAATTGCAAGAACAACTGAGATATTCGGCGAAGCGAACATTTATAATTAACCTTCACAAAAGAAAGAAGAAAAGAAAAACAGGACTTTGAAACGTGAAATAACGAGGTGCTCATTGCATGTACATTTAGAGTAACCCAATACAGGGCCAACTGCGAAACAAAGAGTCGCATGCCAACAGAGAGAGGGGGGAGGGAGAGAAGAAAGAGAAAGGCGGCCGTAGGAGAGAAGATTTAGTTCTAAAATAATTATTTCCTTAGCAGCTGCACGTAAATGTCATTAAGAGATACTAAAGATTTGTCGAAATGAAATTGGTTCCTGAATCCAAGTCCAAAATTTGTTCCTCGCGTTTTTAGAAATTAAAAAGTGGGTGTCTTTAGTCTGCAATGTGTTGCAGCAGGAGCTCATTAGAGTGTGGAGTGCCACGAAATCAGTACCTGGACCAGTATTTTCGTTTTATATCATTGACGTCACTAACTACATAAAGTATGATTATATATACTGACGACCTACGACTCTATAAATATACACGTTGATTTGGTTTATTTAAGGACGCTCTTTAACATCTCCTCTTTCAGGCTTGAGATTCTTTTTCGTGCCGTAAATGCATGGCACGGGACCCACGGCTTTACTTCCGAAGGAAGTGTTTTTACACCCGAAAAAATCCATCGATCCTGGCAGGGATTGAACCCGCGATCTGGGGTTTAGGAGAAAAGTAATGTTACCACTACACCACCAGCACCGACTATACATAATATACATATACACGACCAGATTTATTTACTTATTTATGAACATCAAAATGGACTAAACAAAAGGACCCAACGGTAATACTTCCCGTCAAACTTAATGAAAAAAGCGTGCCAATAAACATTTTTGTTAAATCTAAAGGTTTGCTTAGGCAGTAACGCTTGGGTTCATATTTGGGTGGCATCAGGTTCAAATAATCTGGCCGACAACCTGACTGAAATATTTCGTGGTTTCTTTCAGTTCTTTTTAAGCAAATGCCAGGTTGGAATTTTCTTGCCACGGATTCACCTTCCGTTTCATCATTCAACTTTCATCTATATGTAAGAATTTTGTGTTTGTGATGCCTTCGAGGCGGCCCTGACATAATTGAAGGATTAGCCATCCAACCCTCAATGTGCATGCGTATTCGTTATATGTCCAGGGTAAATAGTTTCCAGACTCGGGGATGTAAATCCTACGAACGGAGAAGCAAAAAAAAAAAAAAAAAATGACAGTAATCTTAAATTCAAATTCAAACAAAAACTTGTCAAATATTCTTTGAAACAATTCACGAATTTTCTCACTTTCAATATAAAGATAATGCTTGTATCAACATTAATTATGCAGTATTCAGTCAACTGACATCACCACAAATCTTGAACCAATGCTACGTGTTTACAAAACATGCTTCTAAGTAAATCATACATATCATATTGATTCAGTTTTCTAATTGTTTTCATGACATGGACTGGGTGCTAGAAGGAAGGCACCCTTCTTCTTCTTCTTCTTCTTCTTCTTCTTCTTCTTCTTCTGCCGTATTTCTATGCACCTCAACTCCGCACTATCTTTCGAACAGTTCTCCTTCCTTATCTTCTCATCGCCACATAAAATATAATTCCCCTCTCCTCTACCCTTTCATTTAACCTTTCACTTTTCTTCATCTTACTCCTCTCTGGGGCTGTCTGCGGTCCGTTGGAGAATGCAGTGTTAGACTTAATTCATTAACTGCAGGGTAATCCTCTGTAATTGTCCCTAATGAAGTTGAAGAGAGCACTTTTATAATGATGTATTACATTTACAACCTTTTTATTACATTCTCGCGCCCAACGGGTCTATCGTGACTGGAAACTCGGGATAGGTACTCTGCCCTGCAGAATTGGCATGCTCACAAAAGAGGTGTTGTGGTTATGTTTGCAAGAAAAGCATCATTTATTATCTGTCTTCCAAGAATGAATCCAGGGCCTGTGTAAAAAGGAATAGCCACTGTAATTTCTTTACTGAATATCGAAATTAAATGGTAGGAAATTAAATCTGGATTCCACATATCAAACTTGACACTACGCTTCTGGTTTTGCCATTGCCGTGAGTGAAGCTTTTCTAGAAACTTTGGCATATACTTTGACTCAAGAATTTGCTAGTTTCAGAAGATTAGTTTGATTAATCAATCTTTTTGGGAGAGAATAACAACAGATCCGAAAGCTGGGTGAACAGAAAAAATTCCTAGTGGTAACTAGAAGTTCGTCGGTTCAGTACTCTGCATAGATATGCTAACTATTATACTTTCCTCTGGCACTTCTCGCACTTTCTCTTCGAATCATTGATTTAAAAGAGTTTATAAGTATAAAACTTTAAATAAAAAAAATAAATAATAATAATAATAATAATAATAATAATTAGTAACAATTAACTTTCTGACAATTTTTCTTGTAAAGAATTCAAATGTGCTAAGCAGAAAGATGACATAATACAGAATTATTTGAGATTTTATAAAAATTTTTGCGCGCATGTATATGATTATCATCTTTGCATGGATGGAGAGAGAAATTAATTTTTCTATCCGTCCGTCATCCATTTGTTACTAGTCTGTGTTAATGGTTGCAAAATTACAAGTTTCCATAGTTTATATTTCTTTAACTTAAAAACATCAAAATGGAGAATGATATATTAAAACAGGGCGTTACTTATTTAATTATTCGTCTGCACTGTAATGAATTTCATTTAATTTAATAACGATTTTATATAGGAATAGTAGTGCAGTTATTTACAACATATGCATGTTATAAATACAACTGAATCAAGTCGCATGGGTCTTGGGACCGTACGTGCTTTACAATACACTTAGAAATACAAGAAGTTGTATAGGTTGTATTAAGCGTTTAAGGAACAAACAATATATAAACTAACATTAAATAAGTGGAAGTTTATTAGTAAAAGTTTAAACAGATAAATAGAATCAAAAGAAAAGAATAGCACAGAAAGAAATAACTAACACCTCCAGCCTATCTAATGGTCCTCTACTTCCCTTCCCGGTTGTCTGTCTTTTCCGATCTGAGCTGTCTCATTTTGTATACTCCCACTTTCCTGTCTGCCAGCAACGTCCAGCACTGTCACTGCCCTCTTGTCCCCGTATATAAAAGTTGCCGGTAGATGTTTTTTTTTTTTTTTTTTTTTCCATTATTCCGTCCCCTTGCTGTATGCCAGTTTTGGAGACTCTTTCAGACGAACTAAACAACGACGAAAATGTGGCAAAAACTATCGCGTATGCCGACGATGTTTTATTTCTAATAGAAGGAAACAAAAGGGTAGATATAGAAATAAGAGCTAATAAATTAATTGGTGCAGTAAAACTAAACTCCAAGTAGCTCCAACTAAATCAGGCTACGCGCTTCTGAAAGATAATCTCAAAAGAGATCCATGTATAAAATACAACAACCAAAATACAAGACGCCAAAAAGAAGCAAAATATTTGGGAATTTACTTAGATGAAAAACTAAACTTTAGGAAACACACTGAATACGTACGAAAAAGATCCGAAACGTTATGATGAAATTAGCAAGATTAGTTCAGTTGAATTTTAAAATTCCATTAAACGCCATTACAACATACCACAAGAGCATTTTTGCTTCAATAATGACTTATAGACCAGGGGTATGGGCTCTGAGAATGAAGGATGTCCAAATAAAAACTACTAAAAAGATCGAAAAGGAAGGTGTTATTAAGATTTACAGGGGCATTAAACACCTCACCCACTATGACCCTTTTAGTAGTTGCAGGAATATGACCAATTGATTCATTGATTAAATTAAGAGCCACTGTTTATTGGTTAAAGAAAGGCAACTTGGAGAAAGTAAATTTAATAATCGGGAATCAATGCAACAAATTAAAGGAAATAAAACATAACCTAAAAGTACAATGGCAGCACGAATGGAAAAAATACCAAGGCAGGCAGGGGAACTTTCAACTTATTTAACAACATTTTTGAGAGATTAAAACTAAAAGGCAGGGTATATTACCTTACATGCCACGGACATTACAAAATACTGGGGAAAAAATTAACAAAACGCAGCACGATGTGTGTAAATTTTGTAAAACATAGAGCACGTATTATTTGAATGTACACGCTATTAAGAACAGGTGAAAGAAGAAAGAGAAATTTTAAGTGGTCATCAGGTGGCACATACACTTACAAATAAGGGCCCATATAAATACCTTCAGCAGGCTGCATTAAAAATTAGTAACCTAGCAGGGGAAGGAGTGACACCACAGGAGCAGATCAGAAGTAATGAAGAAGCAGTAGAAGAAGTAAGAGGATTAGAACGCATACGTATACAAAGACAATCCCATAACACAAATAACTTAACAAGAATAGAAAATATACCAGATAACTTGAATTAAATCAACAGGAAGACAATATTAGAGGAGAAGATAAAGGCAAGGAAAGGGAGTGATAAAGGAGAGGAAGATACATAAATTTATAACAGACGGGGATAATTTTGATTTACAAGTGAAGTAGAGAATGGGGAGGAAGATTAAGGCTTTGACCTACAAGAGTTTTGGCCCCGGGAAGATGGAAGAAGGAAGATTACAGAAGAAGATGAAAGGGTGTTGAAGATCCACGGGAATGAGCGGCAGGAGGAGATGGAGGATGGAGAGGCGGTGTTAGGAGAGGAGGAGCAGAGCGCGAGAAATGTGTAACCAGGGGTCCAGGAGTATCAAGAGAGATGGAGGAAGGGACGGTTGGAAAGAAAAGATGGAGAGTGATATGGTGGAAGCGAGGTAATAGTGTTTAATGAGTTAAAGTGTTGAGACAAGTAAATAAAATGAGTAGGAAAGATTAATAGTAAATAATGAACTTTAAGTGAAGTAAGGTGTTAAAGAGAAGATTATAGTATGATTGAAATAAGTTAAGGAGACTTAAAAGATTAATAAGTGTAATGTTTAAATGTTGCAAAAGTACTGGCTGGATACCAGTACATATCGCTGATAACCAGTGGCCAGTAATATAGTAATGTAATAAGTTAGGATAGAATAGCTAGCTACCAGCTATGATTCTTACTAGCTCCCAGTAATTTTGTTAATTTGGTAGATTTTGGAATATTAAATTGGGAAGTAGTTTAGTAAATTTATATTTTGTTTAATTAATTAATTTTGAATGATTTTACTATATTATTTTAATCTAGTTATTAGGAAAATCTGTAAAATAATGTTGTAGAGATTATTGTATTGTATAGTATACAATAATAAATAGAAATTTTGATATACACGCCCTGGTTTAGAAAACCAGGTACCAAGGTGGCGTATACAGTAAAAAAGCATGCCTGAATATGTTCCCAAGTTCTTCCTCTACGCATATAGGGCCGAATCTCGCACCCTCTGTCTTTTACTTTGGTCTAAACCAATCGAGACCCTGATTGCATAGTTTGGCCCGTGTTTGAATGTAACGCTCCATTCTCCACCCGATTTCAAACTCCGATTGTATCTCCAGCGAAACTTTTTCTGCACACTCCTACATATTCATGTCCCTCAAGCGTTTCTTAATTTTCCTTCAAAACCCCTTCTGCTTCCCCGCCCTGCGATCTAAATGTTAACCCCTATAATTTGTTGATCCCTTCCTAATTTTGAAACCCCCCATTATCAACAGCTCCTGCGATCTGCTAGATCGCCCTAATTAGTGTCTGAAGATTTCGTTCCTAGCACTTCACTTCCCGAATTCTGCATTCTATAATTTCGCTTAAGTCACCAAATTCCCTTAAGTTTCGGCAATTTGTTATACTCCTTCGCACGTCTAAAATATCTTTCAGAAAACCGGTCCCTAACCCTAAATTTTGGCTCAATAAGTCATTGCAGATCCTACTACTACCCCGTATATTGGTACTGTCTCTAAGAACCCTACCGGCGCATCTGGGATAACGATTCGTATACGGAGAGTTTCTGTGGTTTTCATACTCGCTTTAGTCTCGCATGTCCTTCATTCATCGAGAAAGTTGTCCATGAAACTGTTCACGTTGTTGAGTGTCTGTCCTGCATTTATGTCCACGTCTCTGCTTTGCCATAAATGGTTTCGTTCTTTGCTTCATTTACATTCATCGTAAGTAACCGCGCATTTCATAGATCTGTAGTCTGTGTAGTCCACGCTGTAGGCCTCTATCGTAATAGAAACAATTCTAATGTCGTCCGCATTTAATAGAGCTGGTATCTGGCCGAATTTTATTATAGCTACCCATCGATTATGGGTCAATAAAAAATTAAAGAGTAGGGGTGACAGAATGCAACCCCGCCGTACACCTCTCCAATCAGAGAAACTCCTACACTCCGTTCCTGTCGTACTAACCGATTTTATATATTGAACGGCAGTATAGGTAAAAAAATCGATTTGGATCAATTCAATAGATTTCGATTCAACTAAAACTAAAATGTACATGCAGGCATAAATCCCGGGATTTACGTATGTAAAATTTATTGTGTGAATTAAAATTTTATCGTGAACTTCGCTCTTAAAAATTCTCAGCATGCCACGTGTTGCACGAATGATGATAATAATGTTGAAATGTAAGTAACCTACTAAGGCAAGGCCTGGTCATCTTAACCTAGTCCATTTCCAAGGAAAACAAGCAAACATACTGACTTACTTTCCAGACTGACCGCGGAATTTAACTGTACAGTACCGTCAGATGTAGCCTTATTTAAGTGCTTGTAATGTTTTCAACTGCGTCTACGACTCATACGTTAGACCATGTTGATACAACAGAATCTCGAAGTGATGTCATGTTTTAGCGGAGTATTTTCTCTTATGTCCTTGAGATGCATAAGTACTCAGGATGGAGTCAATGACATTCTTAAACGCATTTATGTCTATAAAGGAAAGGAGTATGCTTTGAAATTTAAGCAAGGCCTTTGTAAGCGTACCACAGGCTCTACTAGATTATTATGGAATTAAAGGTAACAAATATAAATGTTTTCAGTTCTCTTTAACGGGATGTAACCACTTAGTTCAGGTAACTGGCTAAAGCAGTAGGGAAACATCCATTATTCATGAAGTTCCCCAAGGTTCCATCCTGGGGCCTTTCCTGTTGCATGGCAAACGATTTACCTTGTGATATTCCTGTGAAGTCAGTATTATTTGCAGATGATTCAACATTCATTGTGAAGCATAATAATAGTCGAAACCAAAATGGCATGCTCATACAGAAAATACAGAGGGTGCCAAAAAATGTACACACAATTCAAGCAAAGAAAAAACTACGTTAACATAAAAAAACGTAATTCACACAAACAGAAAATGATGGACACTAATTATCTTAGACGTTTACAGTTACAGTTACAATAAGTGCTCAAAATGTCCATCATGGGCGACGATACAATTCCAGTACGTTGAACTACTGATTGAGCAACGTTTGCAAAAGTTTCCTCAGCGATTGCAACACATGCCGTTTCAATTTCTTCCCGAAGTGCTGCTAGTGTAGCTGGTTTTCTCGGTATGCAACACCCTTAAGAGTTCCGCATAGGTAGAAGTCCAACGGAGTTAGATCCGGAGAACGCGGTGGAAACTCAATCGGACCTCTTCGTCCTATCCAGTGCCTTGGATAGTGCCCAGAATCCAGTGCCTTGGATAGTGACCAGAATCCAGTGCCTTGGATAGTGCCCAGAATCCAGTGCCTTGGATAGTGACCAGAATCCAGTGCGCGGGGCTTGTTGCTGTGCGACGTATCCCAGATGTGCCCTTGTGAACATCGTATACGGTACCATGAGTGTCAAATTTGTCTCGAATGCGTGCAGTTGTTACTCGCGTTGCCGGTTCTGTTCTTTACACACGTCTCCACTGCCTTTGAACTTCAACAACATTCTCAGTTTTCCAATACCACTTCAAAATTGCTTTCCGCTGTTCAAACAATAATCTTGGCTCCATTTTGTTGTAGTAAAGCTAGCATAACGTAATGTGAGTCACATCTGTTTACAGACCATCATACAATAATCTTAGCTTCATTTGTTCATTGTTGATTTACGATAATCTTGGCTTCGTTTACTCATTGTTGATTTACGTAGCAATACTATCATAATGTATGTGAGCTACATCTGCTTACAGTTGCTGTTGATTTGATTTATTTACGGACGCTCTTTAACATACCAGGTCATCAGCGTCCCATTCAATTCAGGGCGTAAAACAGCTGATAAATTTTGCTCAGGAACCTCTTCTTTCAGGCTTGAGGTTCTTTTTCGTTCCGTAAATGTACGACATGGTACCCGCGGCTTTACTTCCCCTCCGAAGGAATTCATACTTAAAACTTTTACGCCCGAAAAAAATCCATCAATCCTGACCGGGCTTCAACCCACGATCTTGGGCTTAGAAGGCAAGTATGGTTACCACTACACCACCAGGACCGCATCTGCTTACAGAACATCATACTACACATAGCTATTGTTTTTAGGTCCAACTTTGAAATATATTAGATATCTACTGTGAAATTGTGTATACGTTTTTTTCGCACCCTCGGTATATGTATTAATA
The DNA here is from genome assembly GCA_030762175.1 of Metallyticus violacea. Classification (NCBI taxonomy): domain Eukaryota; kingdom Metazoa; phylum Arthropoda; class Insecta; order Mantodea; family Metallyticidae; genus Metallyticus; species Metallyticus violacea. Next base: position 32,515,154 of record CM060836.1, read on the forward strand.
CTTGTTAAGCAGCATTTATAATAAAATGTCTTTACATTATGACACAAATGCACTATCCGCTGTTTGAGAGTATTTATAAGTATAAACTGCTGTTGTACAATTATATTCTGAACCAAAGGAAACATTACTTTAAAAAGCAGAGGGTTATTCGAGTTTTAACCAATGCTTCTTCTACGAAAAATTGTAAACCTCCTTTTAAAGAAAAGAGAATTTTGACTGCATACAACGATTATATAACGGAAAATTTTTACTATATGCAGTTGAAAACGTTAATGAACCTATATTAACAAATTATATATTTAATTAGAAATAATAATAAATTGCATGTGACACAGAATATGTATACCAATCATTTTGTTATGAGTATTTTACTGTATAATACAAGTATATTATTAAATTATATCAAACAACCAATATGAAAACCTTTAAATCACAGTTTAAATGTTTATGCAGCACTTCTTTATATAATCTGACTATTTGAACTATTCACGTATCACATGATCCTTTCATATTTTGACTTTAGGTATATGTTATTTATTATCTGCGATTGGGCTTACGCTGGTTTACAGCAAAATGCTTAAAAAAGAAACCAGATAAAGTAATTAAATACACGCGAACCTCAATTAAATAAACCCATCTAATTTAAATACACATCGAATTAATTTAACACATTTCTCCTAACTAAAAGCATATCGAAACTAATTTATAACAATATGTTCGTACCCTGAAGCTGGGCAGTGGGGCAGAGAGGGGATATGTATTTGTGTGTTACCGCATTAACAAAATCAATCAGATAGAAAGGTCATAAAAATTACAAAATTACATTAATATACCAGAGTTGCTCAATAAACACCTCTTTTTTTACAAAGTACTTTTACCTATACATTTTGATGATTTTCTCTTTAAAAACTCCCCCGTTGGATGTAATGCACCTGTTCTTCCATTCTAACAATTAAAAATGTCTCACATGAAGAAGTTTCTTCAATTTGGGGGAAACAATAAAGTCATACAGGACTAAATCTGGACTATAGGGAGGGTGAGGGACACACTTTACATTGCTTTTTGTGAAATATTCACCAACGTTTGTGTAGTATTGCCCAGTTACAGTAGTGTGTGGAGGTACCACATGCTGTAAACATCTCCTTGTATATCAAAAAATGAAATGATCATAACTTTCTCAGCAGAAGCAATCACTTTAGGGGGGGGTTTAGTTGTTGATTTTGGTTTATTTATAGGCGCTCTTTAACATCTCAAGTCATCAGCGTTCCAATTCAGGGCATGAAACAGCTGATAAACTTTGCTCAGGAACCTCTTCTTTCAGGCTTGAGGTTCTTTTTCGTGCCGTAAATGTACGACACGGTACCCACGGCTTTACTTCCCTTCCGAAGGAATCCATACTTAAAACTTTTACGCCCGAAAAACTGCATCGATCCTGGCCGGGATTGAATCCGCGTTCTTGGATTTAGGAGGCAAGTATGGTTACCACTACAAGTAGGGGGAGGGTTTAGTGATGACGGATATTTCCACGTAGATCTTTGCTATTTGCTCTCAAAGTCGAAATGATATAACCAAATTTCATTAGCAGTAATTGAAAGAAACTCCGCATTTTCATGTAACATCATCGTCAACTAGGTATATGCAAACTTGCACGCAGCAGTTTTGGAATTGTCTCTGCACAAACACATCTTAAGTGCAATGTGTGTCTGGAACCCAGTGAAATGTTCAGTGTTTCTGAAAGTGTTCTAAATTTTATTTGCCAATCCTCTTTCACAATAACAGAAGCTGTTGATGTTTTCTTGTGCTAGAGCACTAACTGGAGCCGCGCCCACCTTCCTTTGAAATCTATTGCCTCCTTTCTTTAAACCATCTTTTAAACCCTGTTCAAACTTTGCTATAGGAAAGAAAGAAGCTCTCCACAGACCTAAGCTAAAGATAGGCTTAGACGAAAGCAGAATTTCAGAGTAGCATATTGTTCCGTCGCTTGTCGCCTCCATTTTGCTGTAGGCGGAACTGAGCGTGTCTCATGCACACCTCTCACAGGCGGAAACCGGAAGTGACAACAATGAACATGTGTGCGTTACGCATTAGGCTAATAAAATGTTCTAAAGTTACATTTTAGTGCGAGAAATTATGCCTTTAAACGCGTATGATTATTCTTTATTGAACAGGGCTAGCAGCATTAGGCTACTAAATGTTAGCGCGGCTAATTAATCCATGCAAATTGCTCGTTTAGACTTCAATGGTAATTTTCCTATGTAACCATATTTGTAAGGAAAATCTCCAAAATGAACGCATAGGATTACAAATTATATTGTGAAGGGGTCTGTCGTTGATTTTGGTGTTGCTGGGGTGCTCGCGGGGGCGGCACTAATTCGAAAATAATCGAATTATGATTAGTTATAGCCGGCCGCGATCACCTCGATGTCTGGTAGTGCATCTATCCGAGGGTCCCACTTTGTAGCTCGGGTCTTTCAGGGGCCCGACGTCGCCTTTTTGTGCCCTCGTGGTCACGGGAGAAGAGGAGGTGAAACGAAATGGTGTAAATCGCACGACAGTGCCTTGTTCAATGCCTAGATGTATTTATTCACACGATAATTTGTTGGCGCACCTCTTTGACGACGAGATTAGCGGATTTCGCTGAAGTGAACTAAAACTCCATAACCGCGACGCTGCCTAAACTGAGGTCGAAACTGCATCATGCTGCGCGAGCGGAAGCTCAAACTACACCGCCTAAACTGAAAAACATTAACAGCGTCTAATACCCAAACCGAAGTCCACAAATGCGTTTCATAACTGCGTGCCGTGCTGCCCAAAAACTGCTTGCCTTCGCAAGAAAGTTTCCCCTTTTATACTAATTTCAAAGTGTCTCCACGTGGTCCTCAGAGCTCACGAGGTCCACAGAAGGGAGCTCACAGCTCGCTGAGCTTTCAAAATATTCAAATATTATTGGCGAGCTCGCATTCTCCACATGCGCTCACTTCAAACTTTTCAACTCTTTGATCTCTGATTGGCGAATTCCAGATAATGCGATATCAAAGTGAAAGGAAACCATTCTCGACCATACCTGCTAATGTGTACTTTTAACGAAACTTCGGAGCATCTTCAATAAGTGAGAATACGAAAGACCTACTGTTTAGACTCATGCCGCACACTTGCATACACTAAACTTTGTTACCTTTGCAACCTTTCGCTCGGAGCCAAAGGTGCGAACCAGGTAGCCAATATACATTTTCCTGGTATGTGAAATTTTCTTACTCACTACTACAGGCTATATAAAATATTTAATAAGTATTACCATTAAATTTATATATACACAATCACTCTCAGGCACGCGGGGTGTGAAAGCTGTCACAATTGTCCTTCAATAAATTAGATCCTCGAAATGGCAAATAAAATAACATTTAAGCAAGAAGAAAGAAAGTTTTTTTAAATAATATTACATGTGTGAAAATCTAAATTACAAACAATCAGTATACGAATATACTTACTCGTCTCTCGCTTCTACTGCATGAGAGTAGATGTTACAAAAATACTTTGATGTTGTCTGAGACATCGCTTACCTGCAATGAAGAAAAGAACAATATACTCTTCATATTAACATAATCAGCAAATAATGATTACTAAAATACATACGTTTTGCAACAAACAAATACATATATCACATTTCAGTGGAGTATCATTTTATACCATTCTTACTTATTTTTAGTCTAGCCAAACTCCGTTCAATGTCTTATGTCCAATTATCTGATGACATATGCGGCGGCGGGAAGTGCTTATATAGATAAGTCCATTGCTCAAGGCCAGTGAGTGAGGTTAACCAAACATCCTCATTGGCCTTGAGTCTGAAATCACTGTCACAACACATGTCTAAGTCTAGAGTAAAATCTGCTAAGGATACAAATACCAATATTAAGCTAATTATTATGTTCCACAACGAGTGTTTGCGTTTCATACGTCCATGCTCAGTTCACTGGGTCTGTCAGGATGTCAGATGAAGAGAAATTCCCGGTGATCTAAAACCAGGTCCAGATGTGATTGATAAATTAGCTCATAAATTTCACGAAACGGGGAATGTTCAAGATAAGAAGCAAAGAAGACGACGTAGAGTGCTCAGAGAAAAAATTCTTCATGGGAAATAATCCTAAAATATCTCTTAGACGTCGTTCTCAGCAACGAGTCTTTCTTAAAGAACTAAAAGTTATTAAAGCTAAAATTAAATACCTATAATTTATCAAAGAGAATTAAGAAGAGTAATGGGTTAATTTCATAAGCAGATACCAGAAAATGAAGGAAGATAGTTCTAATATCTACTTTTTTTTTTAAATCGTGTTTAACGCCCCATTTTTACTACTGAGGCACCACAGGCGGTGGACACTGATGATACATGAGATGAAATGATAAATTGGGAAAGGATTTATTTTTAGAGGAAGGAAATGTTTCAGGCCTAAGTTTAGAGTACCTTCCCGGCATTTGCCATATATAGGGACAGAGGAAAACCTGAGCAAAACCTCAGTCAGGAAGGACGGTCCTGGCGGGAATAGGAGGGGAGACCTCCCGCTCACGAGTCCGCGCCTTGACGACCTCGGTCTCCCGTAGCGGCTAGTATGTACTTGAGTAACATAGATGAGTAGATAGCTTTTAAAGTACATTACAGTTTATTACACTGTCACTCAAGTGTTTTTATTGCAGATGCGCGCACTCCGACTCTATAGTGCCGCCTGGGTGGCAGTGAACGATGGCTTATAGCCCTATCGATCATCAGATAATTGGATAACCCCATTTAATTAGAAACGCTACCTTTACTGTATTACATTGTTAAAACAAGACGTTAACAGCACGTTTTAACTTTTACATTACCAGGGGCGTTCTAAAAGTTCTCCGCCATACCAAGAAAACACAAGATTTAAGAGAAATGCTTTTTCCCCAACTTAGTCACCTTGTAAATCAATACATTTACTCCAACGAATTTCCAACATTTTAATACTCTCAGTAAAATAAGATTGTCCAACTATGAAAAATAAGTGTCTGTCTCATCTTCAACCTTATCATTTGATGCAAATCTTCGTTCACTAAGGTTTGAGAACACATTAACCGCTGGGAGTCAAATCCGGCGAATATGGCGGATGTGGAAGCACTTGGAAGCTAAGGACATGCAGTTTTGCAGCACAATCCCAGATGTATGTGAAGGCGCACTGTCTGATGAAAGAAAACTTTCTTTTTACAAATATAAACATTAAGCCTGAACAGTATGCTTCGGTGATCCAGTAATAATACTCCACGGTAATGGTTCTGCCCTTCTGGAGGAAGTCTATGAGCACCACACCATGAGTCAAACTGACTGGGTAATTTTGTTTCATTAAATAACTATTCCTAACCCTGAGAAGTTGGATGCCAGATAGCTTTAAGGCGTCAAGAACTCTGAGGCTATGTTCGCAATCATAATTCATTTCATAAGTACAGATTACGTTTAGGTACCCATAGATTTTAAGGAGCCCTCTTTGCACCATAGCCATATCACTTTCATCAGAATTTCCAATGGGTGTCCCAGTCTCGAAGTCCACTAACATACCATCATGTCAGATGGGAATGTCCACAATTACGTTAAATAAAGGATATCCGAAACATTAGTTTCAATTAACAAAAAATATATTAAAAATTGTTAATAGTATTACTAGACCGAGTTTTATAACATATATTCAGTTCAGAAACGCCTTAATTCCAATCAGCCACATTTTATTTTAAGAAAATAACATCTACATATAATTAATTTGTATAAGTTGAAACTTAAAAAAAATGGCCTTTGTCGGAAAATATCGAAAGCGGCCGAATATCATACTTAATAGTAATTTACCAGAACCAGTAAACATTTTGAATTATCGAGATGTGATGTATCTAATGCTTAAGATAAGGGTTTAAAACAAAAAAGAGTTCGTCTTGATGGTATAACGGTAACTATATTTGCCTCGTAGACCAAAGTTCGCGGGGCCTAAAAATCCTAAGCATGGCTTCCTTCGGAAAGGAAGTAAAACCGTGGGTCCCGTGTCGTACATTTATGCCACGTAAAAGAACCTCAAGCTTGAAAGAAGAGACCTATGAGCAAAATTATTGGGCCCTTTTACGCCCTGCATTCAATGGGACGTTAAAGAGCGTCCGTAAATAAATGAACTACATAATTTAACACAAAAAGTTTATAAATTTCAGAATGTATGTCGTGGCATAAAACGAACAAAAGGAATAAATCTACAAAAAACACGCTTCTGAAAGTTTATAAAACTATGACGGTATCGATTTTGACTTACGGATTTAAAAATTGAGTCATTAACAAGTATACAAACTGTACTTTGAAAAATAATTTTAGGAATGTTAAAATGAAAGAAAAACTTAATATTTTATATAAACAGCAAAATACAATAGAATAAAAAAAACTGGATGGAACATATCCCCGGATGTCTAACGATAGATTAGAGAAGCAGGTATTTAAATATCGACGGAAAGGAATACAAGATATATGATGATATAGGCGATGTTGGAAACATTTCTTCTGAAGCGAAACAGGTAAATTTGGTCTGTCTTAATTATAATATTGAGTATTCGTCTATAACGGTTTCTTAGAAAATTTATAATGATTTACCTTCAAACACATACAAACTACAATTGGTTTTTTTTTTGGGGGGGGGGGCGAATACCGCGTGATCTACGGGGTAGATTGCATTCGTAGAACAATGGACTGATATTAGTACGCCATGAGCTTGTAAGCAAAGTGTGTAGCGAAAGGACAGTGTTCATTTGTTGTCAAATAGAGAAAGACGCGGACAAGATGGAAGTCGACTAACATATGTAAATATGGAGTTTCTGTGTGAGGAAGGCATCAACATTCCAGAAATTCATAGACGTTTAACTGCGGTAAGTAGTCAAGAAACTCCTCACACAAACCATTTACAACTGCGTCAATGAGTTCGCCAGCGGCAAAAAAAAAAAAAAACTGCATTCTACAACTGGAATGTATGAATTGATTATGACCTAGATTATAATGAAATGGAATGTCAGAGGGGTCTCCGCGCAACCCTGCACACGATTATTCACGACGATTTGAATATGAAAAACGTGTGTACACTGTGGGTACTAAGAGACTTGACATAAGCACAGAAGGTCAAAAGTGTTGAAGTCTATTGTCGCCTACTGAAAATACATAATGAAAATCCGGATATTTTGGAGGCTGATGACACTGTCACACGCCACAAAAGAAATCAGATGATCACTGTCTTTTGAGATACTTCAGGCACAATGCTAATGATCGACTTCCTCAAGGAACGACCATCAACAACAAGGTGCACTGCGGGTTATACGCAGGATTCAGTAACGACTACCATTTAATAATTTCAAAACCCAAAGACTCCATTTCTTACGTCTAACTAAAGAGGAAGTGGTCGACAGGTGTGTTCCTCATATACGACAATGTACGGCCCACACCTGCTACAGTACACCGCTGAGTTGGCAGAGCTGTTTCATTGTTATGCCGCACCCACCATATTCACCAGAACACAACATGAAGGACTCGCTGCGAGGCAGAACAGTTCCGCAACAACGGGGAAATTCAGGCTGTTTTCCAAGAGTGGTGTGGCATAGTGTTCTTGAGCAATTTTTCGCGACGCTTTTACTGTAGTTACCAGAAAGATGGTAACGGCCCATGGACGTTAGTGGAGAGTATATTGATTCCATGTGCATTGAACCATGTTGCTTAATAAATAATATACCATTGTAAATCATTTACGAACGCTCCTAAAACAACCTAAAATCTAAACAGCAACTTGGGTACATGATTCAGGCATTTAAATGGGAACTTGTTAAACGCAAAACACTGCAATTCTTTATGTTTACACTTCTGGTTGCATCTTCATTTCCTCCCCTAGTCAAACGTTATATCATTCAGCAACACACGTCCCTCTGCAATAATCTCTTTAAGCACTACAAGGCTTGAAAGCGTTCTATCTCACAAAGTATCAGCGGCATGTGCATATTTAATTATATTAAAGCGGTGGAATCTGCCGAGAGTTTTGTTTCGTTTGTTCAATTAAACTCAACACCACACAACGCAGCGCTGTTATCGTTTGTGTGACGTAATTAACAGCGACGCTTGCCACGTGCTAAACATGCCCGTTATGACATACAACGGTTTAATGGCATTTCGGGCGAATGCGAGATTGTTTTTACGACTGTTGGAAAGTGACGCCGTGTTTCTATGACTACCAACGCGTGATAGTGATAATTGCTGCTCGGAAACTTTTGCTTTTTTTTAGCTTTACAAAGAGAAGCAGGGGGAAAATGTGTAATGAGTAAGACAATTGCAAAACGAGGGGTTCCTTTATGAGTCGTTTTGAATCTGATGCCTCCTTTAAAAGTGTGTAACTTGATGTTATGATAAAAATGTACCAACATAGCATTTTCTTGTAGACTTATACAGACAGTAACGACTTTTGCTGCGTTGTCATCATAAAGACTGGCCCTAAAAATACAAGCGATGCAAATAGCTAAATATAAAACGAACACAAAGCCAAGTTTAACATTAATACTCTAAACGTGGCATATACGAGAGAACCTTTTAGGTTTTTCCAAAAAGTAGGAAAGAAACAATATTTTTTTGGAAACAAACTATATTATTGCTTTTTATGATATTCGCCTTTAAGATTTATACACTTTTGCATGCGTTCAAACCAATTCTCGAAACCAATTCTTTTTCCACTCTGAAGCTGGTACCTCAAAAGCATATTTTTAAGGCTTCAAGAGCTTCTTAAAGTGATAAAAATTGCTGTCCATGCATTTTTTGTTTGACACTCGGGAACAAAAAGAAGTCGTTAGGTGATAAATCAGGTGAATACGGGAAATGATGTTTTTCTCCTTCAAATAATCGATTGTTTGATGGGCTGTGTGAGAGCTGGCATTGTCATGATGAAGAATGATGCGACGTTTTCGGTTGTTTTTCCTGATTTCGTCGGTGACTTCTGGCAAACAAATTGTTGTATACCATTCTGTTTTTCAATTCCTCTTAAGGAATTGTTGCGACATGTCGAGTACAACCGAAGTATAACAAGCGATCATTTATTGAAAGTGTTTCGTGAAAAGTGCTTCACTTTTGGAATGACAACCGACTTTGGTCGACCTTCACGAAATTCATCACTGACGGACGCACCACATGATGAAATTCTGCAAACCAATGCAAACAGTCTTTTCTGATACTGCTTCATTACCAAAAGTTGTATGAAACGATTCTACGCATTGCTATTGAGTTAGACCTTTTCTAAAATCGTAAAAAAAAAATAAATAAATAAAAAATCGTCCATACCTCCTCTAGGAGGCTGTTAAGTTTAATTTCCTCTAAGAGTTCCTGTATGCCTAAGCGTCCCATATCATTTGCAGAAATGAACAGAGGGCGCTGGAAATCAAATTGAGAAACACTTTTATAAATAATAGTCATCATGTAGTTTCAATAAAGTGTTAATTCCATTGTACTGTATTATATATATGTATATATATATATATATATATTCTTTAAATAGATGCCTTACTACGCTTTTACTATTAAATTGTTTCCTCTCTGTTGTGTACGTTTAGTCGGTCCTGGTGGTGTAGTGGTTACCATACTTGCCTCCTAAACCCAAGATCGCGGGTTCGAACCCGGGCAGGACTGATGGATTTTTTCGGGGCGTAAAAATCCTAAGTATGGCTTCCTTCGGAAGGGAAGTAAAGCCGTGGGTCCCGTGTCGTACATTTACGGCACGAAAAAGAACCTCAAGCCTGAAAGAGAGGCCTCTGAGCAAAATTTGTCGGCTGTTTCACGCCCTGATTTGAATGGGACGCTGATGAACTCAGATGTTAAAGAGCGTCCATAAATAAATCATTCAAAAAAAAAAGTGTACGTTTAGTATATAGTGTTGTTCTGTTAATGCGCTTCTAGAAATTTGCGATCTATACTCAGCAGTAACAGTAAAGTTGTACACCACGGTTTTATGCTGCCACGAGCCGACGCTGGCATAGTAACAAAGACTAACTAAGGAAATTGTGCATATGCGACATATGATTTTCATACAGTAATAATGACTATAATTGGTTGTAACAATACAGATATTAGTTTTAATATTAGCTTCTATACATTTTTAAGCAGTAGCTCATTCAGAGACCAGTTACAAACTATTTTTACAGTTCCTGCGGCGTTTTAGTTTATTTCTTGCTCCTATCCAATGTTTTCTATAGTTCTCCATCAGTGCACATTACCGAATACCGTGGCATATTTGTGCTCTGATCGTTTAGTTAATAAGAATACGCTTGCAAGTTTGTCGATTCCTAGAGTTAATGTGCATACGTATAAAGTGATTAGCACATATCTCCATAGGATTTATACAAAAATGCTTCCAGAACAAGTTGCTAACAAGCTAAAATAATTATATTAGTTGTTTATTTCCAATTGCATCATCAATCACCTCCGAATAAATAAATTTATTACACAGTGCTTTTAAGAGAATACTTTGTGTTAGCCGTTTCTACAAGGCTTACAGGGAGCCGAGATATAAACGGGGATTGTGCTTGGTATTCAGCGCGGTTGATAATGTGAGAAAAAGAATGCCGACCTTAAAAAGTAGTAACGAATACAAGTACAAATTTAACTCACCCCGATCTTCACAGAGTAAGAGAGGTTGGTAAACATTCTTGTGGTTTACATCGGCAGGCAGCTGGGGCGCGGGGCATGGCAGTAATCACTCGTCGCACATTACGAAAAGACACATTGTGGGGATGTGGGAATGCGGTCTTTCTATTCCCGACCTCTCCATTGCAGTCGATAAATCAGAATACATGTCCGAGCTTGACCGATTCCAAGAGGAAAGAGAGAGGGGCTTGAAGAAACCATGTCCGAGATATTTGCGAGTCTCTTATCATATCACTTCCGAAGAGACCTATGTATTGATTACCGTTGAGCAAGAACGCAATGTGCTCGAAATTTTGTGATGTTGTGTTACTATATAAGTGTTATCAATTTCTGCTTCTCTAGTGTTTCATTTTCTGTTAAAACAAATCATGTTATAATTTCCTTACAGGTTTTACGTTAATCATAATTCCTAATACTCTCATTTCTCATTAGCAGTCAGAAGAAACGTTGTAACGTTCTGTCTAAGGTTTGTTCATAGCAATCCTATTTTCCCAGCACTTAAAACTTTTTTTTGAGGACAGGTTTTTTAGTATTTTGCACTCCTTTTAATTGGTTTTATTATTATTCGCCTTTAATAATTCAGGAAGTCCCTTTTCTATCTTTTGAATTTATAGATTTTAAACAACTTCAAAAAATATTAATCGCACAATTACACCGTGTGTTTTGTGGGGAAATTGCAAGAGCTTGGATAATCCTTAATATAAATACTCATGTCTCTCTTCTCCCCCACTCAGAAAAGCAACAGATTACTGCCAGCTGACCTCTGGAGACCTGTCAAACGAATTTAGGTCATATTTTTGTATTGCTAACTCTATCTTAAACAGGAACAATATTTAGACAAACGAGAAAATACTTTATATTAATAGTTATTGAATATTAAAGAAAATACATAATACATACGCGGTAAGAGATAATTCACAATTATGGAGCAGTCATAAAAATTCCCAATGAAGGATACGTCCCAGGCCTAAGTTTAGGGCATATACCCGGCATTTGCCATTTATGAGGACTGAGGGAAATCTGGAAAAAACCTGGCGGGATGAGAACCCTGGACTTCCTGCTCATCAGTCCGCGCCTAACGACCTCGGTAGCTTGTTCTTTCTTGTAAAGTATACACCGTTTTGAAACGAATTATTACCAAAACACAACACACATTTCTTTATTTATTTGAAAACTGATAATGTTAGCTACAATTTATTATACCTGAAATGTAGAGTATCTTTAGTAGCTTATTAATCTCTGTAGAAAATGTTGAAAATGTCCTTTCTCTTGTATAAGGCATAACTCAACACAGCGTCCATTGTGTAAAATCCCTGGCATATTATCCATCACATGGTTCCATTAATGCGGCTGTGCGAACTCACAGAATTCAAACTACTGGACCGTTCAAAATCCCCATGTCATTCATGAAGCACCTGTGCACCCGGTTAGAGTTGACGTTTGATACGCAATATCCGCACAGAGCAGGATTTTCATTGGTTTCTTGGCAACTGTACGATGTAGAGCGGATCAGAATATTTTCAACAAGATGGCGCTGTATGCCATACGTCAAACCAATCATCTTTGACCGCCGGTTTATCTCCAAGAACCTGTGGCCACCGAGATATCCTGATTTGATAACACTGGACTTCTTCCTATGGGGTTATTTAAAAGACAGTTTACGACACAATGGACGATCTGAAGAACATTACACAGGAGATTAATGTTATTGGCAACACAGTGTGCTCCAACGAGCAGCCAGTAAGATGGAGCAATGTATTGCGTAATGCCTTAACAGGAGGGAGGACATTTTCTATAGAGGTTAATAAGATTCTATAGACACTCTACATTTGAAATATATAAATTTGTTTTGAAAAAAGAAAAGAAAAAAAGAAGTACGAAATGTGTTAGTTTTATATAAATCCCTCTCTATCACTCTGTACAAATTCAACAATAACAACAGATCAGGTTACCAGGCAACGATAAAGAAACAATTGCTTCAGATTATAAGTAGGCCTCAACAGTAGGGGTAACAACTGGAGCTAAGGAGGCGAAACCCAAAATCTCATCTACTTAGGTTTTAAACTTACCGCCAATGTATAAACTGGCTTGTTTTTTGTTTAAATTAAATGCATATTAAATAGGTAATTATTTAGACTTTAAAGTTTTAAATGAACTCCCTGTACATATAGAACATGTGATTACTAACATTGATATATATATATATATATATATATATATATATATATATACTGTAAGGATTTTGATGATGCTTTTAGTCTAACTCTTATTGATGCTTTACCTACACAATGCTGTGAAAGTTTACTCAGAGATAGAGAAATGGCAGCTATATTTTTACATAAAGCGCGTATACCACCTGGTTTAAATCTTACATATTAGTTTTTTTCTTCCCACACTCTCATATCTAGTTTCATCTGTTTCCATGCATAACGTTACCTTCGATACTCAATATTTACTTTTATCACCTTCACTTGTCTAGCTTCTTGCCATTGAAGAACTCGCAGTAGTTCGAAATATAGCAGTTTCAAGTGTGACTCTTTCTCTGTGTTTTATCTTTATCTACTTTTATTATTAGTGTTAATTTGTTACATTGTTAATAGTGTTTCTTTATTTTTATGTTTCATTAATATTATATATATATATATATATATATATATATAATAGTTTGTAGTGGCCGCCACGGGTGGCCGAGGTCGTTAAGGCGCGGACTCGTGAGTGTTGAGAGGTCTGGGATTCGAATCCCGCCAGGACCGTCCTCCCTGACTGAGGTTTTTTCCAGGTTTTCCTCATTCCTCATAAATGGCAAATGCCGGGGAGGTACCCTAAACTTAGGCCTGAAATGTTTCTTTCCTTAAAAAATCCTTTCCCAGTATATCATTTCATCTCATGTATCATGAATGTCCACCGCCTGTGGTGCCTCAGTATTAAACACTACTCAAAAAAAAAAAGTTTTTATGAGATCGCAGTATTACGTGCTAATATTAATAATAGGTTGCAAAACTCTGAATGGCTTCCTCCCTCCCTCCCTCCCTCCCCTAGTTCAACTCCTGACAACACTATGCGAGAATTAATAGACAGAATACTTTTGCCAAATAACAAAGAGTTTAAACATTTTGGATACAATTTTCTACACTTAGTTTTGAAGTCAACTATATAAAGAGCGCCTATATTTTAATTGGGAATCCATACTTACCTCAATAATGAAATATTGTTTAATTGCACTGGGTAATATACCAACTTAAACGTGTGCACACCTTCTGTAACTACCTTAACTTCACAATAATGGTTCTTCAGAGTTTGCAGTGGTGTGCTGAGCGATTTTAAACAAATATTTAAAACATGAAAGGATAAATATTGGTCTCAAGGGAAGAGAGCTTTTGACAAACTTTTTCCTTAGCTGGAAGCCCGCATATGTACCGTTGAGGACCAAAGGGTAAACAAGGGCAGCGGTCTCTCAACAAATACCAAGGTTTTTTCTTTCCTTCAATGTACTTGTCTGCCGGCCGGAACTACATATAGACAGTAAACCACATAAGAGGAAACCGGTTTGTGTAGCCTGCTGACCGGGTCAGTAGCTGCTCGTTTCCGAGCAGAGGTGGCCATTCATTTCCCACAAATTCAACGTGTTCCCTCTGTATACGAGCTTTATTATTGATTGCATCTCATTCTCCGAACTCTTTAGAATGCAAACGAATGAAGTTGCGACATAAAATTCACAAACACACCACAGATCTGAAATGCCACGTGTATAAAATTAATGTATTTTGAAACATTCAATTTAATGCACTTTGATACAAGTGCGTCGGTAGCTTTCTGGATTAAGGATTTCATTACAGCTTAATTCCATTACGTAAAACCACGATGCCATTCATACAAATATGCATCTCTGTATTCGTTTTTTTTTATTTTATTTTTATTTTGTAAAATTACTTTACTCGACATAAATATACAGTTGTATTAATAATTAGTGAGCTATAAAACGATTATTATCTGCATGAAAACCAAGAATTGTCAAAATTAAAGTCCTCTTTTCTCGTTGTTTACCATTTCTGATTCCGGAACCATGTAGGGTAAAAAACATTCATTCATGGACTAGTATTAGTCGATATGGAACGTATTTATAAATAATTATCTATGGTACTATGCTATAATCACTAGAGAATGAATTGCCACGGGTGGCCGAGGTCGTTAAGGCGTCGAACATGAATGGGAGGTCTGAGGTTCGATTCCTGCCAGGACCGTCCTCCCTGACTGACGTTTTTTCCATGTTTTATTCAGTCCTCATAAATGGCAAATGCCCGGGAGGTACCCTAAACTTGGGCCTGGAACGTTTCTTTCCTTAAAAAAATCCTTTCCCAATTATTATTTCACCTCTATTATCATCAGTGTCCACCACCTATGGTGCCTCAGTAGTAAAAACGGACGTTAAACACTATTAAAAAGAACTAGAGAATAGTTCTCACTTGCCTCTATACTGAAGAGTCATCAAAATCTGAAACAGTTCCTCCGATCCGCCCAAATGAAATATAATTATAATATATATTTATGTAAACCCAATCAAAATATTTGTATATTGCAGTTAGTGATGTAGATACCTTGTATGTATATGTTTATAATACGGTATAAGTACAACCTGTAAACTGCTTGTCAACAAAAAGAGAAAGCTTCTTGGTTGTTCTGTTACAGGAAAGACAACAAAAGAGTAATAAAACCTCTATTCAGAGGAAGTAACCAGTAGGTGCTGTGTGAAGCCCCCCCCCCTTTTTTTTCTTCTTTTTTAAAGACAGCTACTGCAAGGTTTACAAACAGAAGGACTTCAAATTCCTTAAAGGGCTTTGATTCCAACTGGCTGTCGTGCAATTAGCATTTTAAACCAACCAATGTCGACAAACGTTTCAAACTTTCAAATAATAATGAATAGTATCGTACGGCAGGTGAACTTTAAACAGTCAATGATAGATCTTTGTTTCGAATTTTGAAAGAACAGCGCGAGGCTTGCGCGTGCCTTTCGGCGTCTCCTAGCCAACGATTTTTCATTAGAATTTAATATATAAAGGAGGCGGTTCTCCGGTGGGGCATTCAGTTGCAGGAGCAATTCCACTCCGTTTGAAGTTTTACACCCCGCGAGACGCATTTAGTTCGCATTTGCTCATTGCTCAATAGTTGGACGTTACTGAGGTGCGCAGTTATAAGATCTACACGCGGCGAGTGCACTTAGTTTGCAGTACTCATTATAAGTTCGATTTTCAATTCCAGGCGACGCGCCAAGTTAAGTCTGTGTGGGCGTGGTTAAGTGTACCGCAAGCAAAACACCAGAGGACGCGAAATGTTTTGGACATAATAAAATACGTATAGACATGTAGAATTGCGTTCTCATTTACACCATGGAATTCCTCTCCCAGTCACGTTGAGTACGAGTCAACAAAATAGCCTAATTCCTCCTGAGAAACTTGTCACTGAAGCGTTGGTGACCAAAGCGACCTATAATCAATCTACAAAACCACTTCATAATTTGGCGCCCTACGTGACTGCATACTAAACAGACTCACGTCGTGTTCATGAGTTCCACACTTATTCGCTACATTATTAATACAACAATTTTAAATGAATAATGTTATAAGTTACTCATTTCAGAGTGATCGCAAGAAAGACGTGCCTCGTTTATAAGCTTCTAAATAGCACGTAATAATTACCAAGAAATTGGGTGCGGTTTCACTTCCCTCGCTTATATTTCTCCAGTCTCACGACAGTATGTCTGCTCAAAGTTCTGTGAAAACAACGTTCAAGGGCATTTAAAAATATTTATTTCGTTTTAATTATTTTGTCTTTGAATGTCTCGCGACGTCTGTAGATAGCGAGCCGAATACTATAGCTGTAAGTCTGTAGGGATGAATGAAATGAAATGAATTAATGAGCGCAAATGATCTCAGAGTCCTTGGCACCTGAAAGCCATCTGGCATTCACTTTCTCAGGATATGAAAAAATAAACTTACCCAGACAACTTAACCTGACCGAGATTCAAACTCAGGACCTTCGGATTAGGAGTTGCATAATTTCTATCATCCCACTTTTCACGTATATGGAAAAACTACACTCTGCCTACGAAATACTTACCTCGATTACTCTGAGTGTGATCTATAAAAAACAGAGTTTGTAAACACATCATGTGGTCTGTAAAAATATCTAATCACGAGTAACTTAATTTAAAAATATCGTACTTCAGTTTCTTTAGCATGAAAGTTAATTTTACGTACAACTCAGTTGTTATTTTGTTGTAGTTACAGAAGAATATGCCGTTTCGTCGCATATCCTTTTCGGATAATATGTGTGAAGTTCAGAAAAATGTTCTATTGGAACCTGTCAGTGATAACTGCCTCATTTGTAAAGAGAGTTTTTTGCGAGTTGGAAAAGCTCACAACGTAACAAACTAAATAAACATGTCATTTCGGCTCATAAAAATGTTTTTACTGAATATCCCAAATTGGTGAGTAATAAAGAGTGGTTTATGTAGAATTAACACATTTCTCTCTTCATTTGTTTCAAAACAAATGATGTCAGATACTAATCATAACCTCCAATGTAGATTATCTTTGGGAGATTATTAACCTGTAATATAATAGAAAATGTCCTCCTTCTAGCATAAGGCATATCTCAACACGTCGTTCCAGCTCGTTTGAGGACTATGTTGTCAATGCCATTAATCTCCCATGTAATGTGTGCTTCAGATCGTCAAATATCTGGGGGCGTGAGGTGTAAACTCTGTCTTTTAAGTAACCCCATAGGAAGAAGTCCGGTGTAGTCAAATTAGGAGATCTTGGTGGCCACAGGTTCTTGGAGATTTTCCGGTCGTCAGGAACGTCCAATTAGCGCCGTGGATTGGTTTGATGTATGATATATAGTACATCTTGTTGAAAATATTCTTGACATCGTCCAGTTGTTCAACAAACTCCATGAAAATCGGGCGGTATTCTGCTTTGCCCAATGATCTTACTATTCTCTGTGCGGATAATGCGCACAAACCCCCGACTTTAACTTCATGAATGGCATGTGGATTTCGTATGGCCAATAGTCTGAATTCTGTGAGTTTGCACAGCCCCATAAATGGAACCATGCTTCATTTATGAACCATGTGAGGGGCAATTGCCAGCATTTTTCACAATAAAAGACACGTTGAGTAATGCTTTATGCAGGAAGGAGGACATTTTCAACATTTTCTATAGAGGTTAATATTCTCCCAAAGATGCTCTACATTTGAGGTATTATAAGTTGTGGCTAACATCATTCGTTTTAAAATTAATAAAGAAACAAATACGTTAGTTCTATATAAATCACTCTGTATAATTCAAATATATTTGTGTTATAAATTAGAACGACTTTCAAAATAATAACAATTAGAAAAATGTATTTAATAAAATATCGGGTGTAAAGTATGGAGAAACTTTTGTATTCAAATCGATCTGTAAAATTGTACATTTGTAGCAGTCTTCTAATTCAAAGTGGTGTGCGAGTTTTTCAGACATTATGACGATACCAGAGAACAAAATTAATAAGCAATACAGTAAACTCTGGAACAGTTATTAAATTTCTGAATAGCTGACAGTAACACGTCATCAATTGGGGTATGCAATATCGCAGTATATCTCAGGATATATCAAGCACCTGAGAACGATGGTAGCATGCTCTGGCCTATGACAGCAACAACTTTGTCCAAATTACTAATGTCACTGCTAGCTATAATTATTCCAGAACTCTCGTTACTAAGGGACTCAATGCTGTATTTTTATAACTCGTGTACATAAATGAAGATAGAATGTTTTATATCACCTTTTTGGGCACTTTGTTTTTTTGCTGGAGAAGCGGTATACGAGTGCTCTTCAATAAAGAATAATCATAATGTTTTTTGACAATATACCGTTACTCATTCTCATAATTGTGACTACTTTCTCACAAAAATCCCCAAGGAGTGCACTGCACTTGTCTCAGCATTTCTGCTAGTTTTCAAACATATAGGGAATCATTTATAACAGTATTTCAAAATCGCCTTTACCACTGGCTCTGAAGATTGAAATTGCCTCCCACGAAAGTGTTTCTTCAATTTGGGAAAAAGGATAAACTCATACAGGGCTAAATTTGGACTATAGGGGGATGAGGAACAAACCTCACATTGATTTTTGTGAAATGCTCTGCAGCAACACTTGCGATTGCATTTTCGTAGTGCAGCATTCAGCTTGCTACACGTGTGATATGATATTACACAATTTTCAGGACATCTCTTTAGTATTGTCCAGTTACAGTTGTGTGTGCAGGTATGAAATGCTGCTAAGCCATTCCTTTAATATCGAAAATTGAGATGACCATAACTTTTCCAGCACAAGCAACCATTTTTACTTTATTTCTTTGTTTTTTCCTTGTGATAATGGAGATTTCCAATCGCTTTGGAAAGACGTAGCCAAATTTAATCAGCATGATTAATATAAACTCCGCATCTTTCTGCAACATGACCCTCAACTACAATCAATCATGCACGCGAACGTCCTTTTGTTCGTAAAGCAGTAGTCGAGCCCACCGCGCACAAACACGTCTCATATGCAACTTTTCAGTTAACTAAAGTGCAGATGGTACACAATGACATTTTCAGAATTTCTGAAAGTTATTCGACGATGTTCTCTCACAATGACAGTAGTGGTGTTGCTTTCTTTCCGTTAGAGCACAAACTGGAGTGACGGATCCATCTTCTTTAGAAAATGATTGCCTCCCTTCTTCAATGATTTTAAATCATCTTCGGACTGTGCTAAAGGGAAGAACAAATTCAACCTCTTGTAACATTGCATAGGTCTCAGCTAAAGATTTGGTAAGACAAAAGCAGAATTACAGTTCGCGTGTTACCTTCATTTTGTTGAACTGAACATTTAACTTACGCACCTCCCACAGGCAGGAACCGGAAGTCACAACAGCGAAACTAGTACCACGTCTGAATCACGCATTTAGCTAACAAAATATTGTAACTTTAAACTTTAGCGAGAGAATTTTTGCTCGTAAAATATTCATTTTTATTGAACATTCCCGGCACATCATTAGATACATTTTTTCGTGCAAAGGAACCAGTTTGTAACAATCGAACATCGGTAATATTACAGTTTAAAAGTTAGTATCTACATCTAAAAGAAAATGATCAGACTCAAGTGTGACGCAACAATGTTTAAGGCAGGAAAATGAACATTGGTGCTTCAAAATGTTAAAAAGAGGTTACAACACAAAGTTAACATTTCTAGTGCCTGTAATAAACACAACACATAGGCAAATTTAACAACGCTTAAGTAAAATTTTGTAATCGATACAGAGTCTATGTATACTCTATAAAGAAATTATAAAAGAACATAGGCACAGCCAAAACAAATTACAACAAAAGACTTGAGTTACAAATATCTGGAAGTCATTACTAGTATTTTCGTTAAAAATACCGGGCAATTGTGACTGTTTACGTTTATGTTAACTTTTCTATTATAGCAATATTCACTAATACCTACCTTTTGTTTAATTTTATTGTTTATAATAATGTGTATAGCCCCAAAGACAACATCAAGCAAGGCTATACTTTAAACAAGATCTGGACAGGGATTTTGCTAGCAAGAGTATGAAAATTTCGGAAGTTAATTGCATTATTTCTCACTTTAATGTTTATCTCCCTAAAAAACTCTTGATCACATTATTTCAGAAGATGCTCTTCAAAATTTAAACTGTTTTCCTTTTTTTTAAAACTCCATGAAAAATAATTAATCATTCTTTATCGAGCAAATGTTTACAGAAAAAATAACATGTATGTTTAAGTGAAATTAAAATTATCGACCTAAATAATAAAAATCTGTTTTTTAGATTATTGATTGTTATTAATAACCAAAAGTTGATATTATTTTAAGGAGGTAGTCAAATATGAACTTAATACTGTGAATGATAAATGTTCTTACGCTTTCTGCGCACGGTATTTCCTTGCTCCCGACATCGTGACCTTGGAATGGATTCAAGGACTTCGTGTTCTCTAGAGAACGGTATCCTAAGCGGGGTCTTCTGAAACCTTCATAGAAACAAATTATGCGAAGGCAACACCTGCCAATGGAATGGGCGGCGAAATTTTAATGACATACTATTCCGTTCCTTGCGGATATGATGACAATATTTAAATTATTACGCACACTGAACGCATACAATTAAAATGAAATTGCTATTTATTGTTTTCGAAAAATTTGCAATGAACAATACACAGAGATCTTCAAATAAAAATCATACAATCCAAACGTAAGTATTAAATTCTAACTCGAGATTCTTACGTATTTTTCTTTTTCTTCTTCTTTTTCCTATTAAGTATAAATTGTCATCTGTTTTTCGCTCTTCCTTGTCTACAGATTGATATTTTAAAACCAATTTTGTTATGCTAAGTCTTCATTCTATACAAATGTTTTCTCCATTTTGTTTATGCTGTAAAAGTTTATGCTTTATATCACAAATAATTCATTTCTCTCTAAGTTGCAAATTTGGTATTCAGTAACCCCTGACTCTTAGGAATTTCATTTCTGTTATTTGTTTATCCATGTTTCACTCCCGTATGCTTATATATTTTAGTTATATGTCCTCTCCTATACATTTCAAAGTTCCGCACAACATTTAGTACTTTTGCAGTTTTATTTCTTAATCATTATCAGGTTTATAGCTTATGTCACATCCTAGATAATTAAAATGTTGTATCTGTTCTGTTATCTTATCGTTTATTACAAGTTTTATTCTTGTGGGATTGATTCCAATAAAGACCAGATTTTTGTTGTTTCTATAGAGATATTTACGTTAAATGAAAATTAAATTTAGTTTATATACTGAATTTCATCACTTATGCTTAATGTTAGAATATAGAATAAACGATTTAGATAATAAGTCTAATTCCGCTTATAGAATTAATCATCCACTTTCTAGCGACTCAATGAAATAAAGTCGGTGATACGGAACATTCTGATCTTATTCTTTGGTTAATTAAAATCATTCCTTTATTTTTTTACCATTTCAAATTATCTTTGTATCATTACACGCCACCAGATAATTATGCATTATGCCCCATAATTTCTCTCGTTTAACATAAAGGCCTTTTTAAAATCTCTCAGTATTAGATATTTAGGCTTATAATATTCTATCATTTTATTATTGTTTGTATTATTGCAAAACCTCTGGGAATAAGCTCTCAATAATCAATTGAAATCTGTTATTCAGTACTAATGTTGCATAAATCTAAAAAAAACTGCTGCCTCTATAATTCGTTACTTTATTGTGTTCTTTTTTTTTTTTAAACTGGTTTTACCTCTGTTTCTAACAAAGTTATGATCATTTCCTTTATTCAAAGTGCATTTATAAAATAAAACACGTAGTTTTAATCAGAACTTTAGTTTTTATTTCCTCTTAGATTATAAATTCATAATAATTCAATGCAATTCTACGGGGTTTCCCAATGATGGGGAACATTTATTGTCTTTGCAAAAAAAGTAAGCCATAAACATTTAATTCCCATTCTTGGAGTGCTGACAGAGCCTGTATACAACAGTTAATATGCACTACATCATTAACTATTTTATTTCTTCACAAACAGTTTACTGTTAGAGTAAAAGATTTAAATATATTCCTCTAATTTCACAATGCATATATTTTCATTATGTAGCAATATTTTTCTTTCGAACAAAGCTCAAGAACATTCGCCTGGAGTTATAGCTACTTCATACAATGTTTTTCGGCTCTGAAGTTGGAAATTCAAAATAAGAAATGAGTACTCTTTTTTTAAAAAAAATACCGGAATATATTTTCTTATAGTTTCAGAGAGCTGAAACTCCTAAGTAATAATTTTAATTCTAAGTAACGTGCAAAAGCTACCCGTCATGTGAAAATATGAAATAATGTCATGGCAAACAAGCAAAATTACTTTTGAAATTTGGCCAATCACTTTATTGTTAAATTTAAAGTTACAAAGATCCGCCGAAAAAAGATACAAGTTGTAAAATAATTAAAAGGTATTTTTTCGTATTAACTGCAATAGTAAAATTTGGGTGAGCATTTATGGCCTTCTATTTTATTTATTTATAAACATTAATTAAAAACGATTTAATGTTAAAGGCTTTTGGTCTATTTATTACATGGTGACAAAAAATGCTTTTTTCGCTTTTTTTTTTAATTTTACACCTGGATATATGCAATATGGATGCCCTAAATTCAAATATGTTTTCAGTTTTACTCTATCCGATTAGGTTTTTGAATAAAATAACATTAAATGTAATAATGTACTCATATTTTAATGAAATATTATTAAGTTTTAATACTTACAGCTAAGACAAATTTGTTTTTGTAGGTTTCGTTTTAACATAAACATTAATGAATGTATAGAAAAAACAGAGCTATGTGTCAATCATAAATTTTCAAACTTTTTCATTATTAGGGAGAAAAAAAATTAATTCTTTTCGAAATTGAGACATTTTCTACTAATGTCTGTTTTCAAACAGTAAACAGCAATCTTTGACATCTCTTTGATAGTGGTTTCCATTGTTTTAATGGCTTTATGAATTTGTTCTTCACTAATTGCACCAACATTCGCAGGGAAGTAACCTATATGGCTGTTGAGAAAATGCATTTTAACACTCATTTTATATGCTAGATTTCTAAAATGTTGTAACATGTCTTTATAGTTCTCATATTTCTTGTTACCAAGAAAGTTTTATGTCATTTTAATGTATGCCAACCATGCTGCCTGCACTAACTAAGGAAAGGTCTCATCCTGCATAAGTTCACGATCTGGGGGGCTCATTGAAAATACCTGCTGCTATCTTAGCTTCAATTTATGTGGGAACTTTGTAACAAGAAAGTTGAAACAACGAATATCATTATTCAGAGCAATAACAAATTGCTTCATCAGACCTAATTTAATATGGAGTGGTGGAAGAAGTACATTAGAAGGAGAAACAATGGTTCATACTTCACATTTTTTTCACAGAACTAAATTGCTACTTTGTGGCAAATTTTTCCAATGCTCTGATTCAGCCCTATCGCCCCGTTTATAAATTGGACAATTTATTATGCAGTTTAAATCTACCAGAATATATATATATATATATATATATATTATGTGTCTGCTCAATTAACAAATAATAAAATTGTTATTTTATATAATACAGTGAAAAAGTGTAGCCCGATGAGAGAAATAAAACCAAGGCTGGTTTGAGAGACTCCATGTGCTAAGGAATCAGAAAATACGAACAGCAAAAGTCGTGTAGACCAGTGGTAAGAGTTGAAAAACTAAAATTTTGTGGGAATAAAGGAAAGTTAAGCTTTTTTTACTCATATACTGTTTTCAGTTCATGTTGTTGTTATTATTATTATTATTACTTCTTCTTCTTCTTCTTCTTCTTCTTCTTCTTCTTATTATTATTATTATTATTACTTATTATTATTATTATTATTATTATTATTATAGATATCATTTGTAACGAGTATATTTTTATGGAAAAGTAATTAAATATAAATATAACAAATATATTTAATTAAACTGAAAATGGTGATCCATTAATGTTGATTTAAAAGTAGTACTTATCATCATTTTATTTGAAGGAATTATTAAAAAGCGAGTATCAAATGTGAAATTCTTCAATGCAAATGAAGCCAACTGCGCAAAATAATTTATTATTTTAATACGGCTATGTTTTTTTTTTTTTTTTTTTGTTTATTTACGGACGCTCTTTAACATCTTAGGTCATCAGCTTCCCATTCAATTCAGGGCGTGAAACAGCCGATAAGTTTTGCTCAGAGACCTTTTATTTCGATCTTCAGGTTCTTTTACGTGCCGTAAATGTACGACACGGAAGGCACGGCTTTACTTCCCTTCCGGAGGAAGCCATACTTAAGATTTTTACGCTCGAAAATTTTCATCGCCCTGGCAGGGATTGAACCCGCGATCTTCAGTTCAGGAGGAAAGTATAGTTACCACTACACCAACAGGACCAACCGTTAAGCAGCAATAATTAAGCATATATATATATATATATATATATATATTGTGAGCGGTTTTTATATTTGTAGACAGAAATTGCGGACGTGGAAAATAGGAGACGTTCAAAAGACGTTTCAAACGAAGTGTAAGGTTGCTCAGCAGCTGTGTGTTTTATAGCCATGTGCTGCTTTATTTTCTGTTTCTACTTTCCCTTTCTTTTCTTCTTTTCTTTGCCTTCCCCCCCTTTCTTTGTGCGTTTCCTTTTTCTCTTCAGTGTTTTTTTATTGCTCCTTTGTTCTTATCTTCGCTTCTCTTATTTTCGTTTGCATTTCCTTTGATAATGTCCTTGCAATGTGAAAACGTAAAGGCAACTCAATCCTTCCATTTCTCTAAATGTTTCCACTGACATAAAATAACCGGCACATCCTCACAGAAAGGTTGCG
This sequence comes from Metallyticus violacea, assembly GCA_030762175.1. NCBI lineage: Eukaryota > Metazoa > Arthropoda > Insecta > Mantodea > Metallyticidae > Metallyticus > Metallyticus violacea. Next base: position 32,540,304 of record CM060836.1, read on the forward strand.
AGTACTTAATATTCTCCCTGTACTGTTACCTATACCAAGCCATGAAAATCGTTCTTAAGGCTAGAAGGCATCTGTTAGATCGTAAGACCGCGCGGCGGATCACAGATATTTCCAATCCTATCTATAAATTGCAGGCTGTAGACTTATGTTGTGATGAATCGTATTTATCTTAAAACACTTCGCTATGTTATCATCTAAAATTATAACGCTTTAGTTCTGTAGAAACCTCGGCTACTCGGCTACTATTGGCAATAATCACAATTCACTCTACTCTCTTCCTTTGTCATTTAATTGAATGTCTCTTTCTGTTGGTTACACGATATACAGGGTGGTCCGTTTGGGCATGGATAAAATGAAAACACTGTACATTGTATACAATGATTTTTATCATCTCGGATACAATCTGCATTTTTAGAACACTGCTAGAGTGTTGTGTGTGTTCACTTGACTATTTTGGTGGAACGACGCCTCGCCTGAAAAGAACACAAGCCTTGGATCGACCCTTCAGTCACCGATTTTTTTTTTTTTTGAGTAGTATTTAACGCCCGTTTTTGCTACTGAGGCACCACAGGCGATGGACACTGATGATACCTAAGATGAAATGATAAATTGGGAAAGGACATTTCTTAAGGAAGGAAATGTTCCAGGCCTAAGTTTAGGGTACCTCCCCGGCATTTGCCAGTTATGAGGACTGAGGAAATCCTGGAAAAAAAACCCAGTCAGGACGGACAGTCCTGGCGGGATTCGAACCCCAGACCACCTGCTCACGAGCCCGCGCCTTGACGACCTCGGCTACCCGTGGCGATCAGTCACTGATGGAAGAAACCACTCAATAACGCATACATGCTACGGGATTACTTTGTCGTAGACATTGGACACGTGTACTCTTGTAACAATACTTTTGTTGCCGTGTTTTCTAAAGATACCGAAATCCCAACTTGTGTTAATTTTGATAGTAATTTTGTTGGCGAACGTTCAAGCTTTGCGGCAATTTTGTCTATTTATTATTCCATTAAAACTCTACGTCTTCGCGTGTTTCTTGTGAATTGCAGTTCTGGAAAGAGGCAACTGCCCAGGAAACTGGAATAAAGTCCCCACAAACGCAACGAATTGATTCATATTTATAATAACATTTATTCACAAAAATAAGTTGCTCTATAGTCTTCGCGAACAAATGTAAATTGGTGACTGTCCGGAAGTTCAAGGACAGGCAGGCAGGCGGAATGAATGAGGAGGGGAGCCGGCCTTGACGCTAAACTTCGTGCGAGCGGTGAGCACATGTTCTGGAAACTCTGTATTTGACTCAAGAGCAAGGGATTTTCTGGTGCGTAAACATCGTGTGAATGAAAAATTTACTCAAAACAATTGCCTCCTTCTTGAATTGTTATTTACGATATCTATTAGATGAGTTAATAAGATAAAAAAACATAAGGTGAATAGTATTAACACATGAAAAATAGGGGGAATTTGGCGCAAATCTTTAACGTTTATTCCTGAAATTAGAAGGAATAAGGAAAGCATTACTCCTAGTAATGAAATCAAAATCCTACGCTGGCCGAATTTCATTGTGCTAATCAGAATGAATTTTCTCGATTTATTGTCTGTTTAAAGTTTCCTGGATTCGTCTTGAAAACTCTTGAAAAAAAAAATTCAGATAAAAAACAGTAGACTGGCCATATCTTAAAAGATACAACTTGCAAAGCCTTTTACAACTTAAATTGCTATTCGGTTTTTGAGAAAATACGACCGAATTAGACTACAGGTTTAATATATGTGAATTATTTTCTAATAAAACATCCTGAAGAAAACTCAAACTAAAGCATAGCTAAATTGTTGTTTGTTAAAAACCACCGAAATCACAGTTCTCAAAATGTATTATTTATTAAATGTGTCACCATTGATACATGCATGGATTTATGCTAAAGGACGACATTGGCAGTAGCTAATAGAGTGCGTTGATATATCAACAAAGTAATTTACTTAGAATATACGAGACTAGCAAAACTTTTCATTAACCTAATTATGACATAGGTGACAGATTAACGTTTAACCTATGTTCTAACAAAAAAAGAAATCACATAATATGAAATTTGACTATAATATACTCGAAATGCTTCAAAAAGTACTGTAAATCATTGTTTCCTTCATTCTAGTAGAGCTTTTCCTATGTCAAATGATCTCTTCACATTGAATTTACAACAGAAGAACCAGATGGATTTATTTCTGTATATTCTCTTGAATTTACGGTTATCAAAGAGGATTTTTTTCCATTCATAGTTTTAAAAAAGCTAGCAGAGATACTACACTCATTGAGTTAAAGCATTCTTTGCTTTGCTTCCAGTCAAGTATATCATTTCATTTACAACCAGGAGCACTCGCCTTTTATGAACGTGCTTTTATACTCCATGATTTACGTGTTTCTATCCAACTACCAAGTGCACCGCCTATTCAGAAAGAAAAGCAATCAAAAAGCTAAAAAGTTATGATATAAGGAAAGTCATTCCATACATTAAAGAATGATTTAAATAATTTTATGACCAGTGTAAAAATGCTACAAGATTGCTTAAGCAAGCATGTATTTAAACATCAGTACATATTGAAGTCTACTTTTTGTAAAGAAATTAACGACTCCACAAATATTTTACCCTAAAATCATACTAAGGATTTAAGACATTATTGCATGATATTTTAAACATTTCTGATTACATAACGTGAATACCGAACTGAAATGAACTGAGTTTATTAATGTTTGAAGTAGGATAAAAATGTTATTTTCGTAAAACGGGGCAGGGGAACACAACTTTTGCGTCTTCTGTGAAATTAAAATGAATGTTGTATTACATCATGACAAACAGCGTGTTAAATACTATCTGCTACGATAAAAATTGCAGAGAGAGATTTGCTTTTTGAAGTCAAATATGTTAACCAGTCCGTTTTCCGCCACCCCTCTTAGTAATTGCACCAATACATTTCGTCTATCGACACCTAGACCTTTCTCCCGCTATTCTTTGCTTTTTATCACCATAAAAGCATTTTCTATCTCATTTCTGCAGTGAGAAGAATAGGTGGCGAAAGTTTTTTCAGGAAAGTTTGCTATTACGGTTGCTATGCGTCGTTCCTGATGGGTTTGAAAGCAGCATGATAGAATCAAGGCCAATAACAGCTGAGTTACTTTTTTTTTTATAACCGCAAAAAAATGTTAGAACTTGTTTGTATGCTGTTTTTTTTTTTTTTTTTCGTAAACTCCTATCATACAGAAACTTTCACACCGAATAATTGACAAACTTTTATGCCCTAAAGTAATATTTTCTTTGGTTTCTGACACATTATCATTAGCCCCATAGTTCAAGCTCACTGCCTCCTTCATCTGCCAATATTCTTTCTATGCATTGGCTTTTAGTTCCTCGTTGATTCGTTCATTCTCTCAACACGTTCTTTTCATTTTGATCTGTAATCTGTATTAATTTAATTTCTTTGTTAACTTAATAAACATTAGTTCTTATCTAATGGTTTCATTCCTCTTTTTGGCACATGGTTGGTTAGATTATGTTGCCATATTAATAGCTGAATAATGTTAAAAAGCTTCTGAAGATTGTTGGCCTTTTACTTTACTTTACAAAGTGGCTGATACCGAGGTAAGTGGACGTTGCACACTATCTGGGAAAAGTGTGTTAACTGTAAAAGCGATATAATAGGAAATGTTAATTTACAAAACCTAGTTATTTTAGACGACAGTAGCTCTTTTAACATAGGAAACTCAAACTAAACCAAAAAGCAAAATATCAGAGAGAGTTTTTTTTCTGAAATATAGTGAGATATTTCTCGTTGATTCACTCTGAATTTTTGATATTCAACAATAAATTAAATACAGAGAGGCGCATGGAATAAAATGAAAGCTATTGGTGATATAGATAGACAGGAAATATTTAGTAGCCTATGAGAGATAAGAATACTTTGATATATTACAGGAGTTTTAAGCAAGGGTGGGGCAGAAAAAAATATATTGAGGTATGTGACAAAATAGGTAGGGAGGGAATGGCATTGGCAAGAACAAATAAAATGATGCTAGATGGGGTAGAAATTGACAAAGAATTGTCCTCACTGTGTGGTAAGATACACAAGAACTTGCACTGTGTATGAAACCGAAGGATGGAGAGAGGAAATATGGAACAAGAAGTGGGATAAGCTGCAGGTAGAAATTCTGGCATTAAAGATGTTTGGGATTAGCGGAAATTTATTTTAATCCGTTACAAAAAAAATGTAGAGAAAGTAAGAGAAAAGTGGTGGAGGAAAGTGATCAAGGGAAAGGAAGAAGATAATGGAGTAACGATGAGGGATTTAGGGATGTGTTTGTAAATTTCACTTGAAAAGATGATTAATTAGAGTGAGTAGGATCCATGTACACAACAACCGGGGTGTTAGTTGTATAGGATCCTGAATTAACAAACACTCAAGAAAATATTGCAAAACTGTAATCGTAATGTGTGGAAATAATAATAAATATTCATTCATACAAGCTAAGAGAAAAGGGCTATGTAATGCACCTTTAAGATTGTTATGTAAACAATTTATAAACCAAATTATAGTCCAACAAAAAATGTTTAAATATAAAAAAGTGTATTATTGCCTTAATTATATCAATTTCAATCGTTAATAATAAGTATGACGTTAATATGGTAGTTAAAAATTTTTGGTCGGTTGATTCCTACATTATGGTAGAACTTTTAGCATGTGTCTTTACTTAAAATGTCACAAGTAGACAGGTTTCTCTATACATAAGGTTGAAGTTTTATGTAGACAGCAGGAAGAGTTTTTTTAAACTGTCTTGTTATGGATACAGAGCAAATGTCACTTCTCAAAAACTCATGAATTGGTCCTCGATGCTTACTGTGATATGTAGAGGGATAGATGTGAAAAAGCATACTGAAAGAAACAGTGTTGCATAAATAATGTATGCCATGCAATCCAGTAGCTACAAAAAAGATTGACCGTAAAACTGAATCGGTAATAGTAGAAGATACTTCCCGTCCGCACACCCCACTTAGTTTGGCAACGCTGATACGCACAGTGGTTGTTCGATTTTCATATGTCATTCACGTTTTATGTCAAATATACAAACTGCATTTTGTAACACTCAAGTGCTCTAAACGTCACTCCAGTGCTATTTAACTTTGGTTTAATACAGAACTACGTAACTATTAATATATTTAAGTAAATATAAATGACATATTTTATAATGTGTTACATTTTTATACACTCCGCACGGCGGTTTTGAAACTAGACTACAGTCTAATTGCAAATACTTAAATTATATATTATAAAGTAAATTATTTCCATGATTTATTTACATAAATAACCACCCTGAAACCACATCAGGTTAGAAAATAGTAAATTAACAGTTGACCCCTTCATTGCGCATGTCAAAATGCATTACTATAGCTTATTTTAGCGCAAGAAATTTTAAACACTGGGTTAGTATAATACATAAATACGAGATTTAAAAAAATAATTTTAATTTGTAATTTTGCCCCGGCAAATAAAATTTAAAAAACCACCAATTACCACCGATGTAATGTTGGTAACTTTATCCAGGGATTTAGGTAACGTTTCTTCCATGTTCTCCCTAGTTAGAAATACAGGAACTATTTCTCTGGAATAAGGAAACTTTCGGAATATAATTAGTAATATATTAATAAATATTAAGGGCTGACAAAAAGGATGTGTGATGCACATGTTAAAAGTAATTTTATATTGTGAATAGGACGTTTGCAAAATGAGGCCTAATGCAAAGTTTTACGCTTGCAAAAATATAAGGACAGCTTAAAGAAACTTATAAGTAGTAAAAGAAAATCATGGGTAAGTGTTGAGCATAAAATTAAAGGCAAAACTAAAAAATTGCAGTTTGTAAACTATTATTTACTATTGGAAAGAGCACATTAAGCATGGAACAAAGAATAACTCGATACACGTAAGCTACAAGAGAGAGACCAGTGAACAGAAGGGCAATTTGGATCCGCAAGTTATCAGAACGGAGCTAAAAGTTCAGCAGTCCATGCAGCTGATGATGAGGATCATCATTTCTGACTGAAGGGTGTGATAACATCAGCCATACTAAGACAGATATGATCCTTAAAACATTTTATAACAGGAGTCGGTAAATAACGTGCCACATCTTATCGCTTAGTAACTCACTCGAGAAGTGGGACAAGATCAAAACGAAAAGGAAAGGGAGGAGAACGTGTAGAAAGTATCACTGCCTGTGATGCCGAGCAAATCTTTTCAATGTAGAATGCTGCACGAGCTTCCTGTAGCCAAGGAGGCACTAGGATAATATTATTACTAACCTTAGATTACTTCCTTCTTGTCCCTACTTTACAGATCTTGAAGTCGACAACCGTCAGCACAACAAAGGTCAGCTTGCTTTCCCCTTCATAACTGCCTCATGTGCTCCAGTTCCAAACTTAAAACAGACTCCTATTTCCGTAAAAAGAACCCGGGGGCTCTTGAGTTGTGCAAATGTCGTCAGATTTACCTACAACATGAGCCAATCCCACAAGAAGTGATAATTAGTATTGTCAGAACCTATAAGTTTGTTCTGTCTAGCCAGCATTTCATTTACACTTGCTCTGGAATCTTGTTGATATAACCGCTTCTATTAAAAATTATCACAAGCAATATAAGAGGTACTAAGATTGTCGATAAATTTATCTGTAAAGTTCAGATCCTCGAGTGATATTTATTAGGACTATTTTACGAATAAAATAAGAATTTAAATATAATTCTCGTAAACTTGGCTTACAATATTGTGATAATTGTATTTTGTATTATAAACACAAATTTCAAGCCATCTAGTAACAGACGAAAGCCGATTGTCAGTAATGCCAATAGAAAAGAGCCAAATATAGGTTGGGGACTATTTCATGAATAGAATAAAAATATACATATTCTTTTTTAATATATATTTATATCACAAAAGATTGTTAAAAATATAAGAAATTGTTTAACATTATTAGAAATAATCAATTGCCCTAGATTCAGATTCCTTTTGTTACAATACATGTATTTATTTGTTTTACCCTGCTGTAGAATTGTTCATTCCATTATTTTATTACAATCATAAATGTTCCTATCTCCTTAGTACTGTTAGGGTTTTTAATTTTATGTTTCGCTTGTATCTTTATTTCCATTTTCAGAATTTTCATATGTTGATATATGTAAAAATTGTCATTGTTGGAGCTTGTTGTATATTATTGTTCTTTTATTTTCTTGTTTTTTTTTCTTCTTCTTAAGTTAATATTTTTCATTATCGATATTTATGTATTAGCATACATTTATTTATATACATAATGTTTTACATTGGTTTATGTGTGTACGAGTATTGTCAACTTTACTGTTAATGTGGTGATTATAATATTGTCGCTATAACTTCCATGTAATTATTATTATATTGGTAGAGCGGAAGAGAAGGCCTAATGGCCTTAGCTCTGCCAGAATAAATAAAAAAAAAATACATTTGAAATTCGTGCACGGATTATTAACAATTGTATAAAATGTTATAAATATCTATCTATCTATTCAGAAACCGTAAGAATGAAATAGACGAAAGTTGACTATTACAATTGCTACTGTTAGATTTACTGATACCAGTTGAAAAAAAAAACCAGAGAAAACGTTTTACTATTTTAAACAACATGTTTATAAGATTTATGGTTGTTCAGGCAGATATTGTTACATAATTTATAAAATGATTTCAGACTGTTTGGCTCAATGCACAAAAACAATTGCTTGAGTGAATATACATTAAGTAGTTAAATTTACAATTACTAAAAACACAGAAAAGTGGTCAGTGATACGTGTTCAGGAATTATATAATGGAGGTATGGAGTTGGCTACAATGACCACAAGACAAATACAGGTCGCATGATAAAACGGATTTGATAATTTTTTCTATAGTTTCACTGCGATATCCAGTTGTAACTGGTCAACATTCAAATTTTTGTTTCGTTTCATTGGTCGATTTTAAGATGACGCCACATAAATGAAAAATTCTGATTAATACATTGCGCTCATTTGAGTAACGGGCCACTTGAGTCCGGCAAAAAACTGATGGCAGTAGATCATCGAAATTAATTGAAATACCTACTTTGTTTCCTTCATCAAACTTATACATACATACCAAAACTGAAAAACTGAAGAATACAGGAAAGAGTGCACAATTTAACACTTGAACCAACGGAGCAGTCGTTTTGATCGCTGTTATTTAATAACGAACACATAGCAATGTAGCACAATAAATGACCATATGAAAAACCTTTAATCGACATTTAAAAGTTCTAAATCTTTTTGCTTTACCTTAAACAGGACTAACAAAAATACAAAGTACTAAAATGCAATACATGACTCCAGTGCACTATTTATTGCCAATACTTATTACTTTCTTGGGTCATCAAACGCGCTTTTTGCATTTATTGCATTTTGTATTTGTTTTGTTTGGACATTTTTTCATTTGGTACTGTTGTCTCCAATTACCTTTTCTGGGGTTCTCAGAAGTTTATCATTCTTGTTCATTTTTCTCCTCCTCCATTCACGTTGTTTGATTTCTAACTTCCATCCTATATACTCGTTGTGTGATTCTTCTGCGAGTTCTAGGATAGGATTTATCCTACTTCCTGTTATTGCCTTAAAAATAGTTCATGAATTAATGGCAGCAAAGTCAAGAACGTTGAAAAAAGCATGCACTGACTATCCACGTGTACCAGAACGAACAGAACATCTGATAATTAAAATGATTGCAAATTTTATTTTATTGTAGAAACTAATTGTTTACTCCATGCGCAAACGAAATTCTTTTCTGCATTCTTTTATCTACGATGATCCTAGTGGCAGTCTTAAAAATTAATTACTACATGAGTATTACACACTTAAACTTCCTTTTAATTATTCAGATTGAAAATAATGTAACCCTTTGATTTTATTAGTTATTGTTTTATACCACTCAAAATTGTTAAAAACCATGGGTGGCAATACCAAATTTTCTTATTTATAATGCCACCATATATTAAAATGGTCAAATTTATTGTATAGTGTTTATTTATAATGGAAATAGTAAAAGTGTCAATTTATTTTGTGAGCTGGATATTTACGGGTCCATAATATTTACAAAACAACTAGTAATTATGCGAAAGCTGAAGGGCTGGAAAGAAAGTAGTGGTAACACTGTCGATACGCTATTAATGACATGTAAGGGCGTTGCTGTTCTCAAAATGTCTATAGGAATAGCATGCTGTTCTACACACTCACCGTCACTTGTGTACTGTAGACGGACAAATACGTAGTTTATGAATAATGAAGTACATTTAAACCCCCCTAAAGTAAAGTAAATAGTGTCCGTGGATTAAAATTGAGGTGACAAGTGCTAGGAGCCTGAGGGAATGTCATGGAGGTCTGCAAAAAGACTGTAGAAAAGAACGGTGGTGTGTGGGATGTCATACTTTCGACAAGGACGCAATAAAGTGAAAGATTCATCATTTTTAGTTCGTCTTGTCCTTGAAGCGCATTACTTTGATTTGATTCAATCATTGTTGGGGTTGGGCCGTTGATGGTGAAGTAATTAGACGCAGAAGTTAAGCTAGCTACACTACAATGTTACACTAAGGTACTGTTCAAATATCAACAAAAAAAAAGCGTAAATATGGATGATCTCTGCCTTCCAGAAGCATGACAGCGGATGATAAACAAGGGACCACATTAAAGGAATGTAAAAGTATCCAGGTTTAGAATGAATATTTACTACATATAAATATATTGCCATTACTATCTCTCCAGACCACGTAAATTAAATATATTCCAATCATTCCGAAGGATTTTTTTGTTTAAGTAAATAATTCACGTTTTTCTCAGTATAAGGAGTATAAAAGAAATGCTACCTAAATATCTGCATGTTCCTTATATCTGGTTAAACATATTTTGACGGAGTAAAGTTGCAAATTAAATTTGTTTATTACATTTTCTTTATATTATTATGCTAAATTGTTTAATAATATAGTTTTCTCGCTCTAAAACAAGCTATTAAATATGCACTTAGGCATGGGCAATCATGGGATCAGGTATTCTTGATTTTCTTCCAGTCTGACATGGTCCCAGGGTTGCAAACATGGTTACTTATGCAAATAAGCTTTAAATGTAATACCATTGACTGCACTATGGCCCGAGCTCAAAACTGCCGTAAAGAATGTAAGAATTAAAAAATATGTAATTTACATCCACCTAAATAGATTAATAATCATCACATGCAGCATTAAATCAAAATTACTGACACCGGGGTGATTATAAAGTGTTACAGCTTTGAGTGTTACAAAATGTAGTTTCTAATTTCAGGCCTTGTATTAAAAGCAATATTTTAACATGAACTGTCTAAAAATAATATTTCTAAACTGAAAAGCTATCAGCCATGGTGTTCACAGTAATTCGTAATTATCTTTAATTCCTTCAAGGACAAACTACACTTCTGATGTAAGAAAATTATATCGTTCCGCTTGTAAACAGCTCCGTTAAACAAGTTTGTAGCTAATGTTTAAGAAAATGGCCTACCACTTTTTAGCATTAATTTGCTGTTAAAGAATTCCTTAATAATTAAAGATATACCTAGTGTTGCAAACGTAAAACGCCGCTACACAATATTCGTAAACAACAATTATGTACCAAGCCTCCAGGGCCTTAACGCTTCGAAATTGGAATTAAAAGTAGGCGTTTCCCCATTTTGAAAGAGCAAGGACAGATGTATTTAGAGCGACAAATGGCCTACATACATTTTTCTTGCCCACGACAAAATATAGTCAGCTACGACTTCACATGCATTCAGGTGTTACCACTACAACACAGAAAAAAATAAAAGTGTAAAAAGAATATTCCCCTTACTGTAGGATTTTAAAACATAGTCAAGGTAGGAATTAGAAGAAATGTGGATGCGAATAAATACAAATTTCATTAAAAGATTGTAAGAAAGATGGACACTACTTCAAACAGCCATTGTATGTTAAAAGTAATATGGATCGAGTAGAAATGCGAAGGGAAATTCTTTAACGACAGGATCGACGATTGCTGTGACCTTGATCTAGCGCGCGCTGCGCTCAGCTGCAGACGCACGCCAAAAATAACGCTAGAATTTCAATAGTTTCTGAAAACAACTTCATACTTAACAGTTACGCTCTTTACTTGAAGTATGCTTATCTTTCGCCCGTCACTTTCAAAACATTAGAAGATAAACCTTTGTTCGAGGAGTCACCCATTTCTTGCAAGGCTTCATCTTATAGGCATTTTTCATTTTAAATTCTTTTCAGTATTTTGGTTCATATTGATAATCATGTTATGCTTTTCTATATAAAATTTGTACCAAGAGATGGAACTATATTCCCGCAGCAGAAGCAATAACTTTGGCACGCTCCTGGTTACACTGTGATAACGAAAGAAATCCTTTATCAGTAACTGACGAACTATTAATGTAAAATAGTATTAAATATAAATTCAGTAACTCGCAGGGATATATTGGCACCTGCTTAAGACACTAAACACGACTTGATGGGGGCCCTATTGAGAAATAGAAACGACGTTTTTCCGGATATACGATGGCTGGAAAGAAAAGTAATGGCAACAGAATGTGTAGACTTTTACATTTCTTCAATGTAATCACTTGCCGCATTTATGCACTTCTGGAAAACATTGACCATCCTCTAAGCGGTCTTTGTTTATGTTTGAGAAGGAGCGCCCTGCAGCATTGTAGTGTAGCTTGTTTGACATTTGCGGCTAACTCCCTCACTGTTCATCAACGAGCTTACCTCCATCAGTGAATGAATCAAATCAACGTAATACGCTTCAACGTGGTGCATCCACCACTCTATTGCGTCTTTGTCGAAAGTCTGGCACCCCACGGACCACCGTTCGATAAGGCAACGTTTCATTACCATACGCTTCTCGCAGACCTGCATGACATTTCCTCATATTCCTAACGCGTTCCACTTCAATTTTAATTCCATGCACTCTACTTACTTTACTTAACGGCGGTTCAAATTTACATTACTCAACAACCTCGTATTCTTACACCATTCTTGTAGATATGCTGAGAATAACAAAGCCGTCACTATTTCCTTCCAGTCCTACTATAAGTGAATTACTTTCGCAATCTATTTTTAAACGTTCCTCGTTGATACAAGATCAAGATATAGTGAGCAGAATCCTGCTCATAAAACAGTTAAATGCGCTACCTCTTCGGCAACTTAACGATGAAAGGAAGCGCTTGCAATATAGGTAGATTTCTTTTCTTCGTTGGTCGATATAGCGACATGTATTATATATACTGAGCTTTGCTTACTTTTCGTTTTGCACTATGACTTTGTGCTAAGCAGAAACTGAAAAATATTGGCAAAGTTGTAATTTCTTTAGAGTATGTAGATTTAGACTGCAATAGTAATTGTTCATTTCCGCTACAGCGCCCAATCTTGTTACCCTAAAGGCTCGGAAATGCGGTAAGAGTGACCCACTTCAACCAAGGGAGTGCCGGAATGATTAAGTCGAGAGTCTAAACTGCTGCAGCGTAGAAGCAAATATAACATGTTTTAGCAGGTAGTAAACCCAGATTATTCATGGTTAAGAATTCTTTGAGCAAACATCCACACCTAGCGAATTAATGTACACTCCTTACTTTAACCGGCAGCAATGTTTCTTGGAGTTTTCATAAGAATTGGTTGGAGGGATTAGGCTATGCAGATCGAATCGTAAATACATATTACAGATTCTTTACAGCTCATACAGCTCAATTAACTCTTATTTATATCAGGTGCAAATCACACTACCCAAAAATTCCGTATTTGAAAAATACAATATAATTTACCTCATTTATCTTCTAGAAACATGTCTTTTGTTTTGCGGGCAGGTTAATAAAGCAGAGCATTAACCCATGAAATGCTATGTATAAAAGACGAAATTATGTTTAATGGCTACTGATATTTACAACAACATTATAGAAGTAGGGAAATAGGGCCATTATCCTTTTAAAGCTTCTATAATTACTGTTAATTGTTACATTATATATAATGATAATGGTTTGTTTACTAGACGAGATTATAAAGTCTATCTAATTGCGGATATGACTTAAAGTCTTAAGGTTTGGCTTGACAGTAGAACGCAAAAGCAGAAAGTTTTATCGGTAGTAAAGATTTTACGATGAGAGGCCATGTGCTGTGAGGTATAAGGTAAAAACACTGGAGTACATAAATGTGCGGTTTACACTATTTTTCTACTTATAACAACCTCCTGCTAGTCTCTTCGCTTCAGATCTGACAGCATAAACAGGAGTTTAATATTATTTTAGTAGTCCATAGTGAATTTTATTCTTTAAAAGTACACATTATCTTGTAGCAATATTGAAGTGAGTATTTAGTTTCTTGTAACGTAATCGTACATAGCAGATCAGGTCATTGCACAAATCTGAAATAGATATTTGCAACATATCCAAAATTAACTAATTTTTGTTTCCTCCAGGAATGTTATCTATGGGTTCGTTCTCGGTTAGTCGGCCAGTCGGGTTCTCTGTGATTAGCGGGAGGGTAAAACATTACAATACGCAAATTTAAATGGCTCCTTACTAACCAAATTATCAAATGAAGTGTTGAAACTGCCCCTCTTCATTCTGCATATATTTACGGCATCTCTTTAGGAAATTATTCATCGCTAGCTGTAGTTCATTTTAAAATATCCGGACAATTTCCTGAGAATATTATCTTTGAGTTCTTGTATGGTATGCGGGTTCGTCTTGTACATGGCATTTTTAATTTACTCTAGAAATATTAGTCGTAGGCTGTTAAATCGGGGGACTCAGGGGGCCACAAATTCCTACTAATAACTCTGTTTTGTGGAAACACATTGCGAATTGCTCTTATAGAATTAATCACAGTGGGCAATAGTATTGTCCTGCTGAAAAAATGCACGATCGTCTCTCTGTCGATTAATTTTCTTAAAAAAGTAGGTAGTATTGTATTCACACAAATAACAGATCATCTGTATGCTGAAAAGAAATTGGTCCGTCTTTCACAACGCTGTGCCGTTGTATACACACGAAGAATAATACACTTTATGTATACTGTTGAATTAAGAAACAAACAACACAATACGCATCAGAGAACAGCTGCGCTACGAATGTGACCGTCAGCAAGTCAATAAATAAGCAAGCAGGCGCGGCAAACGAGTGGGGGTTCTCTCATAGGAAAAATATCGCGTCGCGGTGGAAAGCATCACTGATCGCAAGGTATATGTAGCACTTAATATTCAATAAATTGAATTAATAAATTTTAAAGGTATTATATAAGAATAAACATTTAATTAACTATGTACTACAATATAGAAAGACATGCGCATAAATACACTATTTTCTATTTTCGCTGTTATCATTTTAAAGAACAGTTTTAACATTTAGCCTCGTTTTTTTTTAATATTCTTTAATATTTTGTATACCTGATATATGATGTATGCGAAGTTGATGAGAATATGTGATCAGTTATAGAACGGCATCAAACTTGTTCAGACAAAACGTAGAAAATTAACCTTAAATATCAATATTATCATAGATGTAAATTAGAAACTCGACAATGCTTTGAGGAACGGTTTACGCCAGTAGTGTCGAATGTCAACACTTTTTGGCCCTTCGAGTGACAGAAGTATGTCGTTATGTGAACTAATTTGGAATTTTGAACAAAATCCCACAATCTATGAGTTTATAGGTACAAGCCCAGCGTCCCTGGCCAAATCTACAAACAGCAAGGCGAAAACAACCATCGTGCTAGAAGAGAATTGTTACATTTGAAGCAATACCTGCACTTTGATCAACCAAAAGTGAGTATTCCTCCAACACATTGATCAAGAATGAGACGCGATTGAAGCACTGCTTGTACTTTGATCAACAAAAGTGAGTATTCCTCCAACACATTGGCAAGAATGAGACGCGATTGAAGCACTGCTTGTACTTTGATCAACCAAAAGTGAGTATTCCTCCAACACATTGGCAAGAATGAGACGCGTTTGAAGCACTTCTTGCACTTTGATCAACCAAAAGTGAGTATTCCTCCAACACATTGATCAAGAATGAGACGCGTTTGAAGCACTGCTTGCACTTTGATCAACCAAAAGTGAGTATTCCTCCAACACATTGATCAAGAATGAGACGCGTTTGAAGCACTGCTTGCACTTTGATCAACCAAAAGTGAGTATTCCTCCAACACATTGGCAAGAATGAGACGCGATTGAAGCACTGCTTGCACTTTGATCAACCAAAAGTGAGTGTTCCTCCAACACATTGAGCAAGAATGAGACGCGTTTGAAGCACTGCTTGCACTTTGATCAACCAAAAGTGAGTATTCCTCCAACACATTGGCAAGAATGAGACGCGATTGAAGCACTGCTTGCACTTTGATCAACCAAAAGTGAGTATTCCTCCAACACATTGGCAAGAATGAGACGCGTTTGAAGCACTTCTTGCACTTTGATCAACCAAAAGTGAGTATTCCTCCAACACATTGATCAAGAATGAGACGCGTTTGAAGCACTGCTTCATTTAAAAGATTACACTTCGTTCCAGCCCATGGCAAAGTTATTCGTAGGAGGTTTGAAGTTTTCGTATCATGAGCTTCATACTTTCCAAATCCTGTGTTTGGCATTACTCCCAAATATGCTTCAGAAACTGTTCAACTTGGACTGCATTTTGAATAAAAATCTGTTTTAATTGCGTATTTTTCAGCAAAAAATGCATAGTTATAAGAAATGATTTTGAAAATAACATAAAATAAAAGATATTTAAAAATAAATTTAATGGAATGCTAGCTCAAATCAAATTTCTACTCATTTCTCATTAGATATTTTTTACTAGTTACAGTGTAGTAATACTGTAAAGAACACCTCAGCATCGATGTTGATTCTTACTGACTCAATAGAATACCTCAAGGAGCTACGAAAGTTTTAGCTTATATCACAGAGTTTGCGAGAATTCTGTTATTACTTCTACTGCAAGCTATATGGAAATATTCATGAGAAACTGTTAACAAACTTATCAGAAAAATAGAAAAGTTTATTCCTTACTAGCCAAAGATACTTTAGGACTTATACTTATAACTGGCTTGTTACCGTTGGATTAAATTAACTTATTAGGACCCTGAATGTGCTTCAATAGTTATATTATTACTCGTTTTACAGTGAAAGTAGAGAAAGACATTTTCCTTTTAAAGAATTCACGGTTTAAAGTACCACGATCGACTAGAAAACGTATATGTTCTCTTTATTTCAAGCTGAAAAGAAAAACAACATGTTTTATAAGTCTAGTTTTGCTTTACAGTTGGTGGATGAACCTATTCAGCCTGATTCTATTACATCTCCTGAATATTTTCAGTTTTAAAACCACCAACTCATGGTTACACTTGATTGAGCTGCTACCAATCTCTTAAAAGATACTCTCAATATAAGCTCAATCATCACTTCTTCCACGTTTTCTGGTACACGTACTGTACGTGGTCTCTCACTTCCCACTTTCATTTTGGCGTTACCGGACGTACGGGTTTTTGTAACGAAGCGTCATATTCTTGTAAAAGATTATGTTTCGTGACGAATTTGAATGACATTCTTCAGCAAATGATCAATGAGAATTTCATCAGCAGGTCCTGTCACTCGTGTTTGGAACAAAATCGTTGAGGGGAGATCATCTTCAAAAAATTATGTTTTTCCATGATGTTTTTATTACTAAGGCACAACAAGAGCTGACACTGATGATAAATGAGATAAAATGATATATTGAGAAAGGTTTTTTTTTTTCAGGAAGGAAACGTTCCAGGCCTAAGTTTAGGGTACCTCCCGGGCATTTGCCATTTATGAGAACTGAGGTAAACATGGAAAAAATCTCATTCAGGGAGGAAAGTCGAACCCCCGACCTCCCGCTCACGAGTCCGCGCCTTAACGACCCGTGGTGGTATTTAGACCCAATCTGAATAAAAAAAAAATACTAAGAAAAATTAAAACATTTTGGAACATGAAACGTTTAGAGTACTAAAGTTAATTTTGTCCGACACTTATATGATAAAATAATGTATGCCTAAGGTAGGACGTGGACTCGCGCCTTAGACTTAATAAGGGACCAACCATTTGAAGCATTTAAATAGTGCTTTTCTTGGAAATACAGCACACTTATAAATGTTATTAAATTCTATATACTTCACAATTCCTGTTGGCAAATGTATCTATTGTTTGAAAAGATAACATTTATTACATATCGATGATCAAAATGTGCCACAAGCACATTTGTGAAAGTTCCAGCTAATGTTAGATGTGCATTTTTCTATTCATCAGTTTCGCACTCGTAACTTAAGCCACTGTTGACTTCAGCAGCCCACGTTCCGCCGGCATTACGTAACGCAGACACTTTCCAGTGATTGTGCACGTTCTCTTGTTTATTTTCGTTCCATCATTCTTTTGCAATGATGCAATTTCACCAAGCAACATCCTTTATTCTGCTTCCTTTCAGATTTATTTTCTTCTTCTTCTAGCCTGTATATATTTATAAACAACGACTTATAAACCTTATTTGCAAATATAGAGGAATCAACATATAGAAAATTTTCGAATAGGTACCTGCGTTCTTTGAAGAAATACTCGTGCAAGGATTTGCATTGCTTTTGTTGGTTTGCTTTATTTACGGAGGCTCTTTAACATCTCAGGTCATCAGTGTCTCATTCAATTCAGGGCGTGAAACGGCCGATAAATTTTGCTCAGAGGCCTCTTCTTTCAGGCTTGAGGTTTTTACATGCCGTAAATCTACAAGGGACCCACGTCTTTACTTCCTTCCCGAAAAAAACCATACTTAGGATTTTAACGCCCCAAAAAATATCCATCGATCTTGGCCGGGATTGAACCCGCGATCTTGTGTTTAGTTTGGTTACCACTACACCCCCAGGATTGACTACTTGCATTGCGGGCAATTGTTCTAACCTGAACAAACATACTGAATATTTATTGCCAACATCGTATTAGCTCAAGAGGGGTCAAAAGATTTCCAACAATGCGACAAACGTTCATGTAAATGTGCAAAAATGCTACAACCAAACTGGATTTGAAAGAGAAAAAAATATTCCATTTCTTTTTTAAGTATAATTACAGAAAGGATTGTTGATAATTATGGAGAAAAAAAAGATTAGAGATGTGTATGAACTGACTAGTTTTGGAGACCCTATGGATTTTAATGAAATTTTAATGGAACGAGCAATTTTTAATGGTACTTAACACAAGTTTTACTGCTAAGGACACTGATGATAATATTAAATTGGGAAAGTATTTTTTTTAAGAAAGGAAACATCCAGTCCTAAATTTAAGCTACTGCCTGACATTTGCAATTTTTAAGGCCTGAGGAAAACCAGGAAAAAGCCTCAGCCAGGGAGAAAGGTCCTGGCGGGTATCTCGTTCACTAGTCTGTGCCTTAACGACCTAAGCCACCCGCGGCGGTTTGGCAATGTTAAAGAAAGTATTGAGCAGTTGACTTTGAAGGAAGGAATTCAAAGAGCCGGTATGTTAACAAGTTAACCCTTCAATTGATTCAGTTATACAGTATGCTGCAACAATTCCATTGCATATATGACTGGTAAAAAAGCATCTTGTAAAAACTTACATTAAAAATCCTCTGCGTAAAAAGAGTCATCACTCTGTTAAAAATAAATCTTGAAAGGCCTACTCGTAAAGAATTTTAATTCCCAAATATTTCAATGTTTGCAGTACTCTCAAAAACAGACGTGTTCTAACGTGGTATAAATTCATCAGTAACTCATTCCAGGCCGAAAAATTTACATGTTGCACCTAGAGTATGATAAGATGGGTTAAAAATTAGAAGGTAATGCCATTTTAAGCAGCAACTTACATAATTTTGGTTCTTGCAAACTTTGTTCATTTCATATTTCCGCAAAATAATTTGGAATCCTGCACACAGTGTTGTTGGTCCCCCCCCCCCCAATTTGCACAAATATAATTGTTCATTTGTGCATTTTTGCGAGTTATTTTTTTCTAGATTAAACTTTGATCTTTAAAAACAATGTGAGATAGATAATCTATGATCCACGAAGAAAAATAAAAAGTTATATGATGATAAAGAAGTTGAAACTAGGTGTTGATTAGGCAATGTTAAAATGACATAGGGTACAATTTTGTCTTAAAATGCATTCAAACATGCTTCGCCTGCTGGTAAATCTCGGTTTTATCATCAGCGTTTTCAAGATCTATTGCTATAAATATCTCTAATTATATGACGGTATGGTACTAAACAACGGTTAACTAATTTATCGCGTTATGAAACTTAATTTATAAGGAGTTTCCCACCGGATTGTGGCCTAATACGACAGACTGTGAGTTGGAATATTGTTGGTTCAGGTTGTTTTACAATAAAAATTAAAAATAAAGTAAGTAAAGAAATATTGGAACAATATAGCTGACATAACAAGAACTAAAGATACAAAAATAAATGAAAGAATTATATAAATATCGCAATATTTCGAACTGCTTGTGTTCTTCTTCAAAGGCAGAAGACAAATGAAGGTTGTAAAAGTAAATACTGAATCTCGAAGGTAATGTAATGCGTGTAAACATAAAAAAATCAATAAGGGGTAAAAGGAGAAATAATAAAAATAAAAACACATTAATGATTAAAAATAAAAAATAATAATAACAAAGTAAAAAGGGACACAGGCTTTTAATTTAGAACGCTGGCAACGATATGAGCCTGCGACCGGCGGGGTAATTTGTACGACGTTGGTTGCGGCGAAATTTACATTTAAGGTTAGAAATTCAAATATAGAACAATCACTCAAAGATGAGCCATATTAATTGCATTAATAAAGTAACCTAACATTCGTTCAAAACAGGTTTGATGCTCTAAATTCCAGGAACATAAACAGTAACAAGGTTAATGATGTTCGTAATGGAAGTTTTTGGTTACATTGGAGTTTTATATGCAAGAGACGATAACAGATTGCAAAAGATAGAAAGGATAATTTTGGTCTTGGAACTTTTGGGATAGATTTTTAATAATTGGTGTCAAGAGATGAAAAGCTGTTACGGTGGCAGCGAATTGAAAAGGGGGGGGGAGGAATAGATATTTTGGTATGCAGTGGATGACAGTTTCAAAATGAAGATACGTTGTAGATGGTGAACTTACTGCACACAGACGTAAGAAAAAAGGCATTGTATAAAGAGATATTAATAACGTAACATATTTGGGAGAGATAGACGAAATGAACTTAAGTTAAAAGTTATAGAGGGTGTCCCATTTATCTTGTTCACCCAAAATAACTCTTACCTGATGCGTCAAATGAAAAATTGTTTCAAAAACTAGTTATTTTTTTTAACATCATGGGGGAGGGAATACTTTTTTGCATTTCCATTAATGATACGAAATAGAGCTTCGTTTTTATAAATAGCACCGTGCATATTTTATTCAAGAATGCATTTACCCTCTCCAAGAGTTATTCAAATATATATAACACTACCACATTTGTCAAGTGCAAACGGTAAGGGTGTATAGTTAATGAAGAAACCAAACTGTTCAATGCCTTGTTGTATAAATTGGTTACCTAATGTAGTACTATAGAAAGATTCTGTTTTTTATATTTATTTTAATGATTTCCGATTTATGTAAACACAGATGTCATGAGAGGGAAGTGGAGGTAGGTAACCCATTTCCCTCACCCCTCAAATTGTCTTTGCTTTAGCTTACATACCAGTGTCCTGTAGTCATTCATCAGAGTAAGTTAGTACTGTACCGAGCAATTGTTAACTATAATATTTCTTGTGTAAACATGGTGAACACGTGTGAAGAATCGCTGCTAAACTACAAGTGGTCGTTTCATTATCAGACAGTTTAGATGATTTAGTTAAACTAATGCTGTAGTGTTATTAAACAAAATAAAACATGTATTTATCATTCCCATATCTACTGTCGTGACTAAAATGTAAGATGTAAAATGCACATTTTTGAATTTGCTCTTGGAGAGGGTACCTTATTCTTGAATAAAATGTACATAGTGTCATTTAAAAAAACTAAGTTCTGTCCGTATCTTCTACATTAATGAGATACAAAAAGTATATCCTCAGCAAGAACTCTCCCATGATGTTAAAAAACTTTTGTTTGAAACAATTTTTCACTTGACGCGTAAGGAAAAAAAAATATATATGTGTACTTTAATTGGTTACTTAAAAGTTTCCTTCGTATTTAAATTCAAAATTAAACTAGAATTTAGTAACATTTAACTTTAATAAAAAGAGTAAATTGTTTAATATCAGAGAAACAGTTGGGTCTAATCACATAGAACCCTATCATTCAGGATGTAAATTTAAAAGTTAAAAGACATACTCAGCGGATCTGCACTATTGGCCACATACATTTTAGATGACAAATACGAGGGTGAGTAAAATACCAATAGAAACTTTAATTTTCCCTCTTGTGAATAACACGGAGCGAGACGTATCTTTGAGACTACGCATGAGAGTTTTGGAGTAGAGGGGAAACGGGTTTGCCTCCCTCAGCCGTTTCTTTGGTCAGTAGCATCGTGTCCGAGCGAGAGGTACACTCGTCGATAGCTCAACGCAATATTACGTTTGCGGCACTGAAGGACTAAGACAGTCCTAAATTTTGTAAAGATAAGAAGCTGTGTAAGCACAAAAGTTTCATAGAAGAAGGACGAGAAACTGCGAAAAATAAAAATCACCAATGTCAACCTCGGATGAGCGTAACAGAAACAAACTTTCGGGCCTTTCAGGTCCCAATGAAGTGTGATTGAAACCGCTTCGAGGTTGGGATAAATTTGGACGTGCTCAATCCATAATTTCAGTCATACGCAATTTGGATGTACGAAATGTCTCGACAAAGTGAGCTCAAATTCTCACGGAGGATTAAAAGGCTACACATGTGGGAGTGTGTCAGAGATTTTTGACTCAATATCGGGATCAAAGAGAAAGATTTCTGCATCTAACAGAACCTGCGACGAAACTTGGATATGCCGCTATACTTCTGAGTTGAGGCAAGCAAGCACGTACTGGAGGATAAAAGAGGAACCCGCTTCTGTCAAAGCAAAAGCTTGCCTGTCAGCTAGTCGGTCCTGGTAGTGTAGTGGTTACCATACTTGCCTCCTACGCCCAAAACGCGGGTTCGAACCCGGCCAGGACCGATGGGGTTTTTCGGGCGTATGTACGACATTTACGGCACGAAAAAGAACCTCAAGCCTGAAAGAGAGGCCTCTGAGCAAAATTTGTCGGCCGAGTTGAATGGGATGCTGATGATCTGAGCTGTTAAAGAGCGTCCATAAATAAATTAATCAAAAAAATCAATTGTCTGTCAGTTGAAAAGGTGTTCTTGAAAGCTTTCTGACATTCCCAAGGCATTTTGTTAAGTGATTTTCATCATGAACGTTGACCAGCCAGAGCAGCTTATTGCTGCCAACTTATTTGCGAAAAGTACACCAATAACCGGTTTGGGAAGTACTTCTCCAAGACAAAGCCCTTCCGCATAAAGTTGCTTTGACAGGAAAATAGTCCAGATTGTTTACCTTGCGAACACCGTGTATTTGGACTGTTAAAAGGAGCACTTGCGATAGGCGATCTGTCAGCGACGAAAGTGGAAGAATCCGTGCACAACTGTTGGAAATCGAAATATTCTCTTTCTTCTAAAATGAGATTAAATAGCTTCCTATCCATTGGGGAAAATGTGTTTGTAATTCAAGAAATTTTGTAGAAAAATGAGATGTAGATATCCCATTTTAATATAATTTGGTTTCATTAAATTAAAATAAAATCTATTAATATTTCAGTTAGGTGTTACTACTTCATTCTTAAGTTCAAACAAAAGAGTTTTGTTTTATTTACATTACCCTCTACTTACCTTGTTTATTTGCTGGTCTGTGTTTTAAAAAACTGTAATAAAACACGAATCGTTTTCATGAGTAGCTTCCTGGACCTAGTTGGTGTATTTTGATACTTTTGATTTGTGTGCTCATAAATTTCACAATGGTGCCTCATTGATCACTTTTACTCGTCAAATTCAACATGTAGAATGTAAAAGGGCACTAATGAAAGCAGTAATAAATCTCAAAATTACTTTGGCATATAAAAACTGTTTCCTTTCTATTCCATTTTCGATCCCATTAATGGCGGATATAGCGGATTTGAATGCATTTTTCATACAGATCCTGCCTGATATTGGCTTTGTAACAGAGAGGAGAGCGAAACTAATGAAAGTGAATGTGATACCATATTGATTTAGCGGTCAGATACTCAAGAGATGGATAATTCTAACCAAGTTAATTGACGCAGATAGAGAAAAGAGATTAAATTATAATAAATCGATACTTGTGGCCTGCGGCTATATTTTTAAATGATCTTGTGAATGATCCAAAGGGATTTGCGCTTACGGTTAGCTGAGAGGAATCATATTTTAGATTGACTAAAGCAATTCGCCTTCCGGACTTCAACACTTTGGCTTCGTTCCACAGCCTCTAAGAAAGAAATATTAATCAATGAAATGGATCTATCCCGATACACAGATCGAGGCACGTATAAAAGCAATTTGAAAAGCTGTGAAAATGGCATTTCTTTTTACCTCGCTCTCCACTTTTATTTCTTTCTTGTTACTACAGTCAATCTTTTACAATTCCATTATTGATTTGTATTTTTCTTAGCCTACATTTTCTTTCTGTTCTTATTATTGCCATTTATCAGTTACTTCTTTTTCTATACTTTCTAATAACCTTCTGTACACCAACTTCCTTTATTACTAATTTCCTTTTATGTTTTGTTATTTTTTGTCTTGCGTTTCATCCATAGTTTCCTTTGCTCCCCCCCGCTCTCTCATTCACTCACCAGTGTTATTTCTTTGCTTTTATAAATTCTGCTCCTTCTCCATTTCCTCCTTCGGTTCTTATTGTTGCTCTCCTTCTATATTTTCTTTTGGTATTTTTTGTTCTTGATTTGTACCTATCGTTGATTTTATTTTTTATTTTTCTGTCGTTACCTCTGTGTTTTTTGTTTTCTTCACTTTTATTAATCCTTTTTTCTTGTTTTCTCTTCGTTTTTTCCTCTTACTCTTCTCCCTATCAATATATTCTTATCCCTTTCAAATTTCCTTCTTCTTCACGTAGTCATTCGTTTCCCTTTTGCTTCTTTCCACTCAAATCCTTAGCAGCGTATAGATCAGTTTTCTTTACCGTTAGGAGGAACACTTGAATTTGTCATGCTATCAAAGGATTCTATTAACATAGCATCTCTATTCTTGAGGGTTCCTCAGAATTCATGGAACGATGAAAATGTCACCCGTCTACAACACACGAGTGATTGGATTCCGCTGAGATCTACTTCTATTCAGTTTTCTCTGCATTTATACTCGAGCTGAATTCCCTATATCGAAAACCGTGCGCAATGGGTACCCGGTACAAAACCATTCTTCATCAAAATGTCAGCATTACGAAGCCCAGTTAAAAGGATAACCAACTGACAGCGGTGGTTAAAAAACTGACAAATTGAAGAGCGGACAAAGAATCATTAATGTAAAGAACATATCAATAAGAGCCATTCATATTCCAAATCAGCTGATACTAACTATAAAAGGCAAATAAAACGGCCTGCTTTTTTCATTGCATTTTTGTTCTTATTATTTATTACTTTGTAAACAAATGACATTCCATGCCTGATATCGTAGGCCTAAATTAATCACTGAAATAAGTCGGAGTTTCAAAGTTATTGGAAACTTTCCTTTTGAATAGTTCATTCTTCGGAAGAAACCTCACCCACGTGACTGTCTCAACAAGAACTGAACCTAAGCCTGGCTAAGTTGAGAGCAAGTACATAATTCAATATCTGAGGACCGGTTTTCGTAGGTAAATTCTTTGGAATACATATATTGTTGTTATTCCTTCTTGCATGGAGGGTCTTGCATATGGCTCCAAACTATTGTCTATATCGGGTGAATCATCTAAAACTTGCACCCCAAATATTTCTGAAATGGGAGGTGCTATTGATGTGCTGCTTTCACAAATTATTAATTGCAGTCCAGGTACAGATTTTAATAATCATTTTCTTAAATAAAACTACATTTTTCAAATGAAACAATGCCTATTGACATCAAGAAAATAAAACTAGAGGAAATTAAAATGTCAATGGTGTTTTTTGCACGATGCTTTTACAAGCATTACAAATATAAACATTTTAAATATCTATAGTTGTCAGTCCCATTAGCTGCTTAGTTACTAGGCTACGATGTTGGTATCTTTGTTTACATTTTGTTTTCCCTTGAAACTGATTTTATTGGGACTTCCTTGCCAGTACTGTATGACAGTTCCTGATGTAGGACGTGATGGATGTATTTATTGATGCTGCATGGAGAATTTAGAAAGAATGATTTTCTTTCCAGTGCTGAAGATATCGCAATGGACGTACTACGCTTATCTTAACCAAGTGTTTCAAAACAGTTGGATTGGACGAAGGAGAGCTGTAAGTTGGACTGCCCGTTCACCAGATTTGACCCCTTTAGAGATTTCTTTGTGGGGAAAGCTAAAAGACACTGTCTACAAGGATATATAGCCTACACCAGATGATATGAAACAAGTATTACAGCTGCTTATTCTGAAACTTCTGCTGAAATGCTACAATGTGTGCAGAAATCTTTACGTGACAGGCTGTAAGCTTGAGTTGTAGCTGCTGGTCATCATTTCGAACACAACCTGTGAAGAGCAGTTTTTGTATTTCTGAAGAGAATGCTGACACATGGTACAGTAAAACACAGAAGTACAAAACGTAACATGTGGCTTCTTGGAAATTCAGAAAGAAAGGAGGGAAAAAAAGAAAAAGAAAAGAAACACACTAAATAAGAAAAGTAAACATACGAACATCGTAGCCTAGTAACTAAGCAATTAAATGGAGCAGACACCATTGATATTCTAATTTCCTCTAGTTTTATTTTCTTGATGCTAATAGACATTGTTTCATTGGAAAATGTGTAGCTTATTTCAAGAAATGCAATTTCTAATAATAATTATTAATATCTGTGTATGGGCTGCAATTATGAGCCCTTGTCTAAACTTCACTTCTGTGAAAGCTGTACATAAATAGCACCTCCCATTTCAGAAATATTTAATGCAATGTTTAGATGATTCATCCTGTACAATAATATATAATTTACATATATACACATAACTACAACTGCAAAACAGGACCTGCTGATAATTTGCTGAAAAAGGTCTCCTTCCATTCGTCTACGAGACATTGCACGCACGCCACACTCAGGATTTTCTGTTGCCCATACGTATCCGCTTAGCTGACACTATGCTTCATCTGTAAACTACGTTTAAATTCCACAATTCTAAATCTCTAAACCAAAATCAACCAAACAATTTTTAATTTTTCTACCTCCCCCCCCCCCCTCTTCCTTGATCTTTCACACGTGAAATATGGAAGATTAGCCTTTTGGAAAAGTCTCCTTATGATGTAAGTAATAGTTCTTTTACTTAATTTGTTCTTTCTTCACGTAATTTGCGGCCTGCTGAGCGTTTAGTGAAAGGGCTTTCGCGTTTTATAATTATTTTTAGCTAAATTCTGGGTGCAACCAAATTTAGCCCGAAATACCATCTCCCATGTTTTAAATAAATTTATGAACCAGAGACCTGCCTATGCGGTTATGTGTATTGTTACTCACGCAGTAAATCCCAACTGCCGAAATGCGATGACGCGGAACATAGACAAATGAAGGTCAGGAGACTAGTCCATTATCTCACGGTGATTTCAATTCTCTTTTGCATTCCTGAAGATATGTATAGGTATAATTTGCAAGTTATTACCTAAAAAATTATAGAAAACAGTTGTGTGCTGTTAATAAGTACAAAGAATTTGTTCACTGAAATAAGAATCTAATAAGGCATCGTTACAAACATTGGAATATCTCAATTTAGTTATTTAAATCTTAGGAGACATAGTTTAAAGTATTATTTTTAAACGCATCCTTAGTTATAACAGCAGCAATAAACAAGTTTCTTTTTTAACGTCATATTGAGACAAAATTAGTGAACGTTATGCCAAAATATTCATAAAGTACTTGGTTCTTTATTATTGTTTTCATTACTTTAGAGAAGAGATTCGTTTATATTCAGCAAGTAAATTTCCGAAAATGGTTTTATCATCTTTATTCTTCAGTTTGCGTTCTGTTTGAAACTATGATCGATTTCTTGAGGTTTAGCCAAAGTTTTCCTGTCAACAAGCCCAGAATTATTTGCCTGACTTGATGTTTGAATATATAATTGAAAGACAACATATAAGGTTTTCTTTTTGCCAGTTTAAGGACAACGTTGTTTTCGAATAGTTACAAAAGCAATGTGCTCAAACCGGAGAAATAGACAGATTGCTATAGATCTGATCAGTTTGTCCTTACTGTTCCATAAGCCGTTTTGACCAACTAGGATCAAACGTCGTATCCTATGTCCACAGGAGCTTGATGCAAGAATCATAAAGTGCTGAAATTCTCTTTTAGGCTGCCAAAGTAAACACAAGAATATATTTATGAATATCTGATCTCTCAGGACAAACGTTGAAATGCCTTTAAAATTTTATTTCAATATGTAAAAAATCAGTTTGCCTCTATAACGATAATTTCATAAATATCCAACACCATATCAAATATTTTGCTTCGAAAACGTTTGCTTAATATTGTATAAAGCTGTATTGAAAGTTTAATATTGTTTAGTATGTCACTCCGAATATTAAAAACTTGAAAAGTATTATAAAAATATGCATACATTTTTATAACAAAAAATAATAAAGACCTGTCATTTTAATAAAGCAGGTGGGCTCATGAGGACATGCTGGATTAATAAAAAAATGTATATTTAGTGAACTAAACACAGAACGTAGTAAAAAGAATCTTGGGGAAGAATGGCTGATGGAGATGGCCGAAAGAAGCATTCCAAATGGGAAGAGAAGTCAACAAAGTCTGAAGAAAAACTGTAACGCTCTAACGCAGTGGCGGCTCGCAGCAGGATGAACCGGGGCTGCACAATTTTATTGTAGCTGCATACAGATAAGAGTCTTCTAGAATGTTAATAACTAGAATTAGCACACGTGCGTGATTGACTAACATACATATCAGAGAAAATTTAATAAAAATATGACGGTAACGCACCATTTAAACACTTCTCCTGGTTTTCATGGCAGTATCGATGACTCTTTAATTAAAGTCTGGAATCAGCAGGACAAGGCCTATCTCCACAGAGGGCATTATATCGTTTGAGCCCTCTCATCCTGCAGATTGGTAACTAGGCATTTTAGATTCGTTGGGAAATACAGGTGCTCTTAAGTGATCAGCCACCAGACCGTCCTATAAGGGAGTTCCCCTGTATCTACTGTGCACATATTGCTACAGAACTACTGCTGTTGTTTTTTTCTTTCTTTTGTATCTACGAATATTTACAAAGGGTAAAATATCTTTTAATGCCTTTAAGCTTATCATTTTTCATTACTTTAAAGTTATTCATATTAACTTGTCTTCCGTGACAGAAAACAAACAAAAAGAAGTATATTTTCTTGGGTCAGTATTTCTACCCGGGATCTTCACAGCCGCAGGGAACTGTGCTTATGGGGTAGCTTGCATAACGCCGGGACTTTTGTAACTTCTCAATCCGCAAGATGAGAAGACTCGATCGGTGTATTTCCCATGTTTGCCTCAAACTAATACTTTGCGTTGATCTACTGAGATTTTAAATTTTAATTTCTCTTGTGTTTGTGGTAAAGAAATTGGTTTAGAATGTAAGTTATAGTATTAATTTCCTTTACATTTAATTAACACAAAACGAAATAACACAACTACTTCACTAATTCACATGAAACTTAATAGCCTGTCATTCTATTAAAGAAACGAAGGATTATTATAGCTGCATACAAATATTGTTGCTTCAAGTGTTATTGTTTATTTTGAAAAGTTCCCCGTATTTAATATATATTACAGAATTTTCATACATATGCAAACTGTTTCATTGTAATTATATTTTATTTTTTAAATATATTTTAATTCTACTTTGTAACGCAACAACAATCCATCTGTATAAAAACCAAGGCAATCTTTCCTGCGAACGTGCGTCGAGAGGTGACGTTTCAGGTGGTGCACACTCATGGATCAAAATACTCCACAAACTTATCGAGACCAGTTTGCACTACTACAGTAAATAAAGTCCCCTACAGATAATAACCAAAAATATATATCAGATACAAAAGAGAGTCCCCTAATGATATTTTTATCTATAAAATGATTTAAGCAATAGTTGTGGTAAATTAAACGTTGAACATTTTGTAAGTAGTGCAAAACAGCAACTTTCTAGAGAAAGCCGATCTTGTCCTATCGGTTTATAAAGACATTACTTCTTAAGATTTATTATGTATTTATATTTAATTATTTATTCTTTCTTTTTTATTTAATATACCGTAGTATTATATTGCAAACTGAGTTGGAAAATATATTGTAAAGAATAAAGAATTCAGGTGTCTCCATATCTGTGATAAGTTCTGCAGCGTGCATTTATCATTTATGTCTGACATTTTTAATTTATTAAAAAATGAATAGCTTTGCTGTTACATGTTCATAGTTTACGTTGCACAGTAGCGCACTCTATGCTGCTATGTAAGAATACGAGCAGCATTTCGGATTTGTGTGCCGTGAGCCCTACTAGGTTCCCCATGTGGAGAACATAATGCTGATAGTGCACAACTGACGCTAAATTTAGCAACTGAACGTAGCTTAATCCCAAGATAACACAACAGCGTAATCGGAAGCAGGTTAGGCACTAAGCCAGTAGTTTTCTAACTTCCTCTGCTCCAGGGCATTATGAACATAGGGAATTAAACGGGGCTCGTTCCCCACACACAATTCAATGTAAAAATGTTGAATGCCCGTTAGCTATCCTTCAACAGCCGATTTTCCCGCACAGGTCACATGATGAGTTTTTCGTACTCAGAAACAGGAATTTTAGAGTGAATAAGAATATTAGCATTTGTAAAAGGCAAATTAACGCAATTTATGATTAAATTATGTTAAAATCTTCAGATAAAATATAATTTACCATAATAATAAACGGTCAAAATACTTTTAAGCTATCTTGTCATTGATACAAATACCATGGTGTATATCTTGTATTAATTTTAACTCTGTTTTAAGTACAGAATACGAGAAAGCCCCCGTGATCTAGTGGAGCGTTTGCGACTGTTAATCCGGAGGTCCTGGATTCGAATCCCAGTCAGATCAAGCTGTCTGGTTAAGGTTTTATCTCAGTTTTTCCTTATCCTGAGAAGGTGAATGCCAGATAGAAGGACTCAGGGCTCATTTTCGCCATCATTAATTCATTTCATTTCATTCATTACTACAAACTTACACATATAGATATACCGAATGTACGCCCAATCTACAGACGTCGCGAGAAGCAGTAAAAGCGACAATAAATAGATTATTAAGAGTAAAAATACGACGATGGTCCAAAGTTGGCCATACAATTGACAAAACAAGTATATTATATCTACTAATGTTACGAAAGTGTACAAGTGTCTAGGCTACAAAAGCTAAATATTATATCGCTTGTCTTCAAAACTGTTTTACGCTTTATAAAGGCCTGTTTTGCGTTTAATAAACAAAAACATCAATAAATGCGTCTGCTCTTGAGAAAATGCTGAAAGAATTCATTTATTAGTAGTTTGTTTTCTTAGATATAACTACTTTGTTTTGCATGTTTCTTGTAATTGATATTTTAGCTTACAGAAGTTAAGAAAAGTATTTTAATATATAAGTAACCCACTAATGTGTTTAGATTTGTATTTATTTCGTTTTTAAAATCAAAGAAAAAATAACAAATTATTATTTATTGCAACCCTTCAGGCTTTGGAACTGAAAATGTAAACACAATACGGTACCCGAGGTGCTTCGAAGCAATGAGGTAACTTTTCAATGTAGAGACACAGCTGAACGCTGAAGAGGAAAATAGAGGACACTGAAAAGCGACATCGCCCCTCTATTGGCAAGAGAGGGAAGGCAATATTATGTATCGACTAAGCAATTTTATGAATATCAATATCGGCCAACTGTGGCACTGGTTAAAGAAAAAAGTGGAAGGAAAAAAAAGTGAGCGGCGTCACTAGGGGACTGTCTTCCACATATTCCATTGTTGCGCTGTTCAGGGAACAATGTGCGCCTCACAATATACGGATGTAAAGGTAAACGGGTTTAATTAAGTCAGCTCTGAGTCCTTGAGCAGAAACCTGTCGACTCCAACTCGGTAAGGAGCTCAGTAAGAAATTCCATAGTTCAGAACTAGGCACGGTATAGAGAGAGAATGCAGTTTGGTATATTATAAGGAAGATGTCCTTCATACGCAAAGGCATTAATGCATAACGTGACCATGTTCAATAAACGCCGGCATGATCCGGAAGATATGAACACCAGTGAAGAAAACGGTGACATGTAACGAAGAGAAATAAGGAACAGTCGAGGCTATACACAGTGAAACGTGGAAGTAAATGCATCATCTGTCAGAATGGTTTAAATAAAGAAATGTGAACAACAACAGAGAAATAAAAGCAAACCATTTCGTTGCTTTGCATACCACTTTTTTAATAACACATTCCCATTATTTTTACTAAAATCTTTATTACAACTCCCTTTATCCCCACCTTTTTTATTTTTGATTATGTTACGTCCATGGTACTCTTCTCTTATTAACTACACTCATCTTATACACTTAAGTTCATTTTCTGCAACTTACACATACATCGCAAATTATTTTTTCTCTCTTTTAATTTAAATTCCTTAATTTTCCGCAAAATGCGCCATCGCGCATGTATGTATTTCCCACCAGTGCGGCTCTGTGAATCGTTTCTTACGTTTATCCATTATTTTTCAGGATCGCCAACTGTAACATAATATTACTATAGGGAGAAACAAGTGCATTCCTTCGCGCCAAAGTATTCAAGCGAGGCCTACGAATGAAACTTGAGGAATTAAACTCATTAACTTTACCTAACCTAGGTACAGGTTAAATGTTAGATTGTTGGGTTTAATCACGTTAGGTTTAAGTTTTACGAAGGCCTCTGTAATAACGAGTATCTACTTACCTTATGTTAGGTTAGGTTAAGTGTTCGCTAAGATTGCTGTAACAAAATTGCCTTAAATCTGTACTAGAGAAGTATCCGACACAGCCGTTTTCTCCCACTATTTCAACTTCGCTGTAATCTAGTGCATTTCTTGCTGTTAGCAACGACATTGGCATCTCTATTCAGACGCCATGTCTCCTTTCTGCTGCCGAAATCTGCTATAAATGATTTTTGGGAGGGGGGAGAGTGTTGCGTACTGGGTTAATAGCTTCCGATGAATTCATTTCTATTCCTGACGACTTCTGTTGCATTATATATATATATATATATATATATATATATATATAAGTTTTACAACTTTAAGTTTACTTTTTCTTGCAATTGGGAGAACACCGGCGTTTTACCAAAACTTTGTTACTAAAATGAAGAAAGCGTGTGTTTGTGTGTGTGTGTGAGAGAGTGAGAGAGAGAGAGAGAGAGAGAGAGAGAGAGATTAGAGATGGGCACGAGAGATTGAGAAAATTGTAAGATTATGGAAAGTACGAATGCTATTTTTGGCCTAATAAACAGCTGAGCGCTACGCGCGCTTGGGCAAGGTCACACCGGTCGCCTGTCATAATAACGAACAGTTCCCTTACTGTCGACTGCACGAGAGCAAGTATTATTTCTGTCTTTGTGTTATTACATGCTATTGGTGCGCCAGTATAATTAATTACAGTGAATTAGTGAAGCAAATTTCTATGAAATGCTGCCGTTAGTAAAAAAGTGTTCTACAGAATTAAGAAAAGAAAACAGGACAGAAATTGTAATAACTGCGGAAAAGTAGATATTGTAAGTAAATTCAAATGTCATTAAAATGTGGAAGCTGCAAACGCATACCATTTCTAACAACTTTTATATTTATTATGACATAAAAATATTGCGTCCATGCTATTATTTGATTATTACAGTAGAAATGCGAGGAAAACTTGTCCATCAACAGAACCGGCATTTGGCGCGAATTAAATTCCCACGACGTTTGTTCAGCTGCGGGCGCACGCCAAAAATAACTCTCTGTATTTGCGCTTCTATAATACATATATTGAAAAATATGTTTAAGCGTATAAGAAAACATTAAAGTGATTACATCTACAGAATGAATATCTAAAATGTTTATGTTTTATAATTAAAAAGAAATAATCACTCGAACATATAATGCTAAAACATATTGAAATAATGAATCAAGAACAGGTAATCATGGAGAAGGATTACACCATGCTAATCAGCCTAGACTTAAATGGGAAAAAGAGCTCAAATCGATTAATCGAATGGGTTATCTATGCAACAGAAAAGAGTGGTCAAATTTTTCATTATGTGTGGAAATACGAGGCTTAAATAGCAAATAAAATATCCCCACACGAGTTATGCTAATAGATCCGGTAAGGCACCTTGGCCTAGTGGTGGGATCTCCTTGGCCTCAAGTCCTTCAGGTATATGTGACATAATAGTTAATATTTTCATCATTTTCACCATTAACTATGACATCATTTTTTCTGTTAGTTACATTAAAAACATAAAAGATGTTTTTTCTGTTACAGCATAACTTTTTTCTTTATGTTTTTGTTAGAAAATACTTTATAAATGTAATAAAAACCCTTAGGGCAGGAAGCAACACTTCCATCCAATGCAATTTTCAGATCGACGAAGGTTTGGAATTGCTTTCCTTGAAGGTATTTATACATAGAAAGGAGTTGATACTTTGATAATGACTGGGGGAATATATTATCTCCACTAGAGCCTCTCACCTAAGACAGATAATGGTTTCACCGAGGCCAGCTTTTCAGAAACAGCACGTACAGTCCTGCTGCACAAATCTTTTATTCAGTATAAAGTAATTATTAATTTCATTGTTTTCGGTTTTAACTCAAATTTAAACTATTTCTGAGAGACATACGAATTTATTGATAACAGCGCGCTGTTTTGGCATGATCCTCTGACACAGTCCAATCTCGTCTGAACGGCTGCACTTGCGATAATGGACAAGATGGCAGTTGTCTTGAAGTAATGCACTTGCTTCGAGACCTCAAGGTGTGCGGTTAGATCTCAACAGAGGTCGATAGATTTTTCAAGACTTAAAAACTCCAGATCGCACGTCTTCTGGGAGGGACTGTATGCTATTGGTCACATAAAAGAAGTTTGGAAAAAGAGGTCCCTGGACAAAAATTACCGCCCGTTGCACGATCTATAATATCTTAGGCTAGTGAATAACTATGGAGAGATGGGCTTGCCACCTTTCACTCTGCCCTCCGTGGGCAAATATCTGTAACCTAATTCTCCTGGCTAATCATTTAGAAATCGGTAAGAGCATAATATCTTGAACAGAAACTCTCTATCTTTACATGCAGAACGAGTTATCAAACGATTTACCCCAACTAAACCACTGTGAGATCATTGATGTTTTCCCCCACAGCGAGAGGTTTTTCATATGAGCTAACCACTATACGTTTGCCGAGACGTCGAGTTTGTAGCAAGCCTGCCTTGTTTACTTGTTGACTGTACTGACTGTCGCAGTCGAGGTGCAGCTGTTTCCGGGTGTGTGTTTGTTGTTTGTTTCTTACGAGTAATTCGACAGTATACATAAAATGCATTATGCTTCGTGTGTTCACAACGGCACAGCGCGTTTGTATGTACAAATTTCTATCTGTTAACCTAGTGGTGAAAGAATCATAGGATCAAATTATTTGAGCATACATTGATTCTGTTACTTATGTCAATACCACACTAACCAACCTCTCTCTCTCTCTCTCTCTCTCTCTCTCTCTCTCTCTCTCTCTCAGAGAATTAATGTCAGGGAGAGTGAGCGTGCATTTTTTCAACAGGACTCTACCATTGTTCACATGCAAATAATTTCAGGACAGCAATTCACAATGCGTTTTCACAAGACAGAGTTGTTGGTATGAATTTGTGGCCCCCTCGATTCTCCGATTTAACCGCCTGCGATTATTGTTTCTGGGGTAAATTAAAAATTGCCCTGCACTAGAGGAACCCACACGCCATACAAGAACTCAAAGATAATATTCATCTGAAAACTGTCCGGATTTCTCAAAATGAACTATAGCGTGACGAATAATTTCTTAAAGAGATGCTAAAATGTGTGTAGAATGAAGGGAACCTTTTTCAATGCCTCATTTGATAATTTAGTAAGTAACGAGGCTCATAAATTGTATGTGTATTGTTTTATTGCTTTGCCCTCCCGTTAATCACCGAGACCCGGCTGGCCGGCTAACCGGCTAACGAGCGGCGCCCTCACCCATAGGCAAAACACTCCGGCGGAAAACAAAACTGATTGCATGGTACCAGGCACAGCTCAGGACTAACTTTTCATTGCCATAGAAACAGTGGACGAAAATAAAACAGCAGATGCGATAATTAAAAATCGCGTAGAAGTTAAAAAAATATAAATGAAAGTAAAGTAAATAATTGACAAAAATAAAAAAAGATGAAAACGTAGAAGGAACAGGCGGAAAAGCTCTGATTAACAGGTAGAAAAATCATAGAAAAAATGACTAAACTAAAATTTATTGAACCTAGTATTAGTTGGTGAGGATGTTAAGAAACAAAGAAAATTACTATGATATTGAACGCATATCTATGGAACAAGCGTGCAAATCATCAGACCGCATCTTCGTGCAACACTTCTGGTGCTGTGAAGCGTGGCCACGAAAAAAGTCAAGTCATGAAGATTTAGGCAATAGACCCGTAAGCTAACCACTAGGCCAATGCTGATCCGTGTTCCAGAATTCTGACTGCCCTCCACAGCCATACGTAGTTGTGCATTGGAATTCGGAAAGCAGAGCAGCCAAAGCAACGGAAGGAGAACAATACAATAAACAACACAGTTCAATAACGTTATAACCTGCCGGCCCTTGCCACAAGTGGAAACAGCAAAGCTTGCAATAACCGCTGAGTTAAAGAAACAACGTTTTCTAAAGGAAAGCTATAAATCGTTTCATTTACGAAACCGCTGGATACGTGAGATATCTGAGGCTATCATTAAAGTGCTTTTCTTACAAAACTCCAGTTTTGCAACTTTCAGCTTTAGGAGAAAGGAAGGCGAAAAATCCAACTTTATTCTTCCTATTGGTTTAAAGCTCTCCGATAGGCACGTTACGGTAGACGTCCTGGGTTCGGTTCACTTTCTTTTCTTTCTTACAAGAAATAATCTTCCTGTTTACCACTGCGTCTGGCTTTTCTGAAATACAGAATTGACACGCCATATGCATTTTTTCCCATTTCCATTTCCATTGTAGAACATGTGCATTAGGTGTCGCTTTCAAATAACTAAGAAACTTACCTCACTAGGGAAAAAAAGATAGCTGGTAACAAATGAATGATTTGTAAACAATTTCACATGTTTTTTCAATAGTCGATGACAACAAGTATGGAATATTATTAATTAATAATAAGTCATGTACACAATTAAAATAACATTAAAGATGCAAGTGTTAAAAATGACATTTTATTATGTAAATAGATAATTCTATCCCGCAGTTACTTTTAACATTACTTTTAAACAGCTCTTAATATTTTAAATAAATGAGAAATTATAAAGTAAATTTATTCCAATCATTTCGAAATGTTCCTTCTTCAAAGAAATACTTTTCGTATTTCTCATCGGGTGGGGGGGATACTTTACCTACATTTTTTAACACAGCACTGCTGATTAGTGCTATTAAAATTACAAATTATAACGTTTACTTATTATTATTAATATTATTATTATTACTATTAAATTTCCTTTTTATATATAAACTAAATTGTTGTTTAAAAATGCAATTTTTTCGGGCATTTCACGAAACTAGGTTTAGTACCAGTATTCTCCTTCAGATGACTCCGTATAAATAAACGGATGACTTAGATGCATACAAACTGAGAATTCATTACTACTACTACTACTACATTATTACTTTTGTCACGAATATGTATGCCATGGATACCCTAATAATAATTATTCTCGAATCTAAGCATTCCGAAATATTTACTATTGACGCTAAAGTTTAAGTCGCCAGGTTGGTGGCGGTTAGCGAATAAGATCCCTGGAATTAAAGTCGCGCATAATTTTTCTGTTTACGCCGGTTACGGTTATAGTATAACATTTAATGTTGAATCAAATTCCTCTAAATAGTTCTGATTAAATCACCCTAGAAATACCAAATTTATGTTTTTTCATCATTGCAAAATCTTATAAACACTGAAAAGTGCTCCATCAAATAATAATTAATACTGATAGTAAAATTCTAATCAGCATTATTTAAGGTTATGTTAGGCTGCTCTTGTGCGGCAAAAATACTGCCAAGAAAATTAACACAGAAAAATGAACTAATCGATGTGATACTTGTCCAGGAGCGAAATTTGCTCCAGGATAATGGTTTAATTTATTTAGTAATTTTTCAGAACATACTCACCTCTCAATACGATATTATCGCGCAGTAAGTATCGCATGGTAAAGTCGCTATAAAGTGCCGATACTTTCCAGAGATCAGCCATTTACGGTAATTATAAAATTAATCTATGCTCACCAGTTCCCTAACCTAACTTTTTTGTATTCCGGTAAAATTCAGAAACCATATACTTTTTCACTAAACACAAAGTAAGAATTCAGGATAATAATAATGATGATAATAATAATAATAATAATAATAATAATAATAATAATAATAATAATAATAATAATGCGTAAATTGCATGTTCGACATTTTGCAGCCACCAATAAACAAACAAAAAAAAGTGAAAACCAGAGTAAAAAATACGTTTTATCTACAGTAATTAATATGGTGTTCTACATAATTACCTTTCATTTTAGTAAAAAACACTGGAACTTCAATTGCATTTTTTTTAAAAAAAAGTACATTTTCATTACACTTAATGATTAATTCATTCTGCGTTTAACTGATGTTCGTCAAACACATTCCCTGCGATAGGAGCCACACCAAATGGAATCATTGAGAACTAAATCCAACTGGAAGCGGATTTAGAAGCATCATCATCAAACTGCCTATACTGCAAATACTTATGTTCCAGTCTGATACGGTTCCAGGGCCGCCAACATGGTTACTTATGCCAATGGATCTTAGAAATAGTTTTATGTAATTCGTCACATGGCTAAGGAGCTTGCATCATGCCCATCCGACTCCCTGTCTGGTACAGTTAACTACTTTTCGGGTTTGTCCTTGCTCAAGGCTACAGTTTGACTGGGGGAACACTCGTGTTCAACTCTTCTGCGACATTATTTAAGTAAGGCTTGCCTACAAAATTCTTGTTTCTATACTGGAAAGTTTGGAGCCCGACTCGTTTTTCTATGATGATAGCAGTGATCTGTAATTATACATACATATTTTAAATTTTAATTGCATTCTCTTATGAAAGCTACTGGAGTAGATGAAAGTATGCGTTTTTTAAATAAGACGGACTATTTTTAAAACGTTGATTACTTCATTTCTATAATCTGTGTTGAACTACCAGCAAATTGCCGGATGAATGAAAAATTGCAATAGTAAAACGGTAACAGAGCAAATTTTTCTAAATATAAAGGGATAAGCCTATTAACAGCAGGATATAAGCTACGAGTATGCAAGAATATTTCAGAAAGACTCAAGTCTACGAAAGTACTTACATTTCCAAAAGCAAGTGGAACAAAAATTACAATTCTTGCAAACTATAAGTAGTGCAAAAAATAACTTTTTGGAATTCTTCTTTTTCTTCTTCATCTTTTTCTTTTTCTTCTTCTGCTTCTTCTTCTTCTTCTTCTTCTTCTTCTTATTATTATTATTATTATTATTATTATTGAGATTAAACCACAAAAATTATGATATAACGTTAATAAAATGACACATATATGACCACTGACAGATGAAACTATGGGTATATTTAAACATTTTTAATTGTAACCATGTTTAAAAAATGAGCTCTTGGTATCATCTTTGCATTCACTAAAATAGAAAGAAATAACACAAAGAAACATAGTGAATTTAAGAAGATGAAGTTTATATGTGTCAACAAAACAAAAATGTTACTATTTAAAACAATTACAATGTACTAAGAAAATATACACAATCAACAATATACAGTAAAAAGTTCCATTGATTTTCAGTAGCTAAGAAATTTAATTTAAATGTTATTGTAGTAAAAACATTAACGCAAACATGTTCTGAAGGTTACTACAGACAGTTCTTACATACAAATATAATTTTCACACACATATTAGATTAATATTTGACAGTTGCTATCGCTACCTCTTGCCAAAGCTTTTGTTAAATATATAACATATAAATACAGTTTATATGCTGAATTAATATGACCTTTTATTTTGTAACAATAAACAGAAAAATAAATGCTGCAGCCATTTTTAAATTTCGGATTTCAGATACACCCCTACTTCTAATGGTTCGATTTTCCTAATTTTCTAAAACTATTTTTATTATTTCATTTACATGGTAAATACCGAATTTTCTTGCGAAGAAACAAATATCGGTGCCGCTAGAGCGATTTTTAAATTTTGGGATTCAGGTAATCCCCATTCCTATAGGCCCGGTTTCCCTGATTTTCAGAAAATATTTTGTTATTTAAATAGTATGTATGGAGTTTCGTTGTGAAAAAGCAAATGTTAATGCCTATAGAGGGGTTTTTAAATTATAGGTTTCAGGTAAACCGCTACTCCTAATAATTTCATTGATTTTCAGAAACTATTTTTCTTATTTTATTTCTGTGGCATAAACGGAGTTACCATAAATTAAAATTATAAAATAAATATTAGGAGCACTAGAGCTTTTATTTAACATTTCGTTTAACTCCCACTCTTTAAATTTCGGTTTTCATGTTTACCCATTTCTAATAGTCCGATTCCCTGATTTTTAGAAACTATTTTTTTATTTTATTTAAATGATATATATCCAGTTTCGTTAAAAAAAATTGGTGCAGCTAGAGCGATTTATAAATGTTGGGTTTCAGGCAAACTCCCACTCCTGATAGTCTCATTTTGCTGATTTTCAGAAACTATTTTTATGTCATATATAGAGTTTCATTGGGAAAAAAAAAAAAACAATAATTGCGACCGCTAGAGCGATTTTTAAAATTTCGCTTAATTAAATTTCGGTTAATCCCAATGTCCAGTTTGCTGGATAACGAACTCGAGGAATCATTTGTTAATTGATGGTTATATGCTGAGTTTCGTTGAGAAAAAACAAGAATTGCGGCCGCTGGAGTATTAACAGACATATAAATAAATATAAAATTTTATTATATATATATAAATTTTTTCATTGTCATTTCGGCGCCTAGTAGGTAGGATCGATGGAGATTTTAAGAGATGTTTCAACTTTTTTTTCATAAGAACAAGCTGAATGAAAGTTTACTTCAAAGTTAAAACGAGTATTTCTATCACATAGGGTTATTATCAAATCACATAAATGGCTAACCTTCAACAGTGCTTTGCTGCATTATGCAAATAATATTTATTTAATATATAAGCATGCAATTCTGATGCGCCAAGTACACCAGCAGACTTGTTTTTGTTTTTTTTTTTTTTTTGAATTTATTTATTTATGGACGCTCTTTAACATCGCAGGTCATCAGCGTCCCATTCAACTCGGGACGTGAAACGGCCGACAAATTTTGCTCAGAGGCCTCTCTTTCAGACTTGTGGTTCTTTTGCGTGCCGTAAATGTACGACACGGGACCCACGGCTT
Source organism: Metallyticus violacea (assembly GCA_030762175.1). Classification (NCBI taxonomy): domain Eukaryota; kingdom Metazoa; phylum Arthropoda; class Insecta; order Mantodea; family Metallyticidae; genus Metallyticus; species Metallyticus violacea. Next base: position 32,581,199 of record CM060836.1, read on the forward strand.
TACTTCCCTTCCGAAGGAAACCATACTTAGGATTTTTACGCCCGAAAAAATCCATCGGTCCTGGCCGGGTTCGAACCCGCGTTCTTGGGTGCAGGAGGCAAGTGTGATTACCACTATACCACCAGGACCGACAGCAGACTTGTGTCGATAACTTAATAAAATGAATTTTATTTTCGGTTACGAACTTATGTTATTCGATTGCACCTTGAACGCGTTCAAGTAAACTTTCATTAATAATTGAAAAACTAAGGACTTCCGGACATATGTTTATACGATCTTTTATTTTCTTGTTTTATTAAACTTTCATTAATAACTTATAAAACTTAATAATTTCTGGGAATATACTTATATGCAATTTTATCTTGTTTTCGTGTGAGGAACTCGCCACCAAAGTTTGCAAATGTATTTTTGAAACATCCGGTATAGCTGTGTATATTTAAAGTAATTTTTCATGTCGCTAAAGTATATTTTACTTTACGTAGGACATATTAATGCTCTCTCCCTTCCTATGTGGTTCTAGAAAGAACAAATAGTCTGGTGTTTGAAGCACTGTTTTACTTTTTGAAATGTTTCTTACTGTATTTTTAGCTCAAATAATTATTTCATTCTGCAAATTATATTTAACTTATTTCACAATCCCTAGTACCGCATAGACAATGTTATTCCCCTTATTTTGCATTGTGTTCATACGTCTTTCATTATGATCCTCTGTTCGTGTGAGATATGCAAGAGAACTGATCCACCAGTCAATAAATCCCGTATACTTTATCTGTGCTATGTAGAACGGTTCTTGCATAATTCATTTTGCGATGTCTGTCCTCAGATGAAATGTTGATTTTCCACTTTGCCAAACATTTCATCCTCCATCATCTGTTTCCTTCAACACCAATACGCAATGCTCGCATTTGCTTCGTGGCTTAGGTCCTCTAAAGGATTTGCAGGTTCCTCTTGCATATAAAACTAAAGATCCCACAATTATCTCACGAACTTGATTTTGCATATAATAAGCAAGTTGTTTAAGCGCAGATCTTATACCCTGCATTTTAATTTGTGAGTTTACTATACTTTAGAATCGTTTACTGTTTGATCAAAGTCTTTGTACAATATATGTATTAAGGTATCATATCTTATTTTCATATACTATCTAGTTTCTGTCTTGTAAAATTCATTCTACATGTTACAGCATAGCTTATATTACGTGCTGAGTGCAGTTGTTCAACAAATTTTCAGTTTCTGCTAACCTCGTTTGTTAACAATGCCTTTCATGAATGAAATTCTCCCTTGTTTTGTACAAAGAATAAGGAATCTATGATAATTTGTAGTTTTACGTGCTAGCATTTATTATGAACCAGTTATTTAAAAACTCTATATGACTTATAAATTTCAATTCCATGGTTAGTCTTTATACAGTAAAACCGCAGTATTTGCACTTCCTGTATGTTAAGACACCTCATTATATTTCGCACCTTTTCTTGGAACCGTACAAAATTCTATCCTTTAACATGTTCAGTATATCCTCTATGTTGCACACCCCTTATGGTCATAACTAAGGCACTTTCTCTTTCTGTTGTGTATTTTTGCTAACTCATTTAAGCTTGATTGACATTTATGTTCAAATACTTATATAGGTCATCCGCAAATACCCAGCTATGAAACACCAAAAGTATGGGTTTTCTCTAACTGGCTTTCTGCTACCTGTACGAGCTTGATGGACATTTATATCTATGCTTTACAATGAGTCATTAAGCACAGTGGTATAGAAGGACACGTTTTTCTTTAACAATTATAATTATTATGTAAGTAATGTAAAATTGTTACGTGTTTCACAGAAAGTAAACTGTGAACTTAATGAAGCAAACAATTGCACGTCTAAAATAAGTAGAGTGGTCCTCAGTTACTGTTGAGGAGTAAATTGCAAAAGTTTATTTTCTGTGTATAGTTTCAATAAGTAAACTTTGCTTTATTTTTATTCGGCATTAATGATATGTATATATATATATATATATATATATATATATAATATACAGACTGTGAAAACCGTTTCTCTCTATCATGGACACCTCGTTAAATTAAACAGTTTTCTATTGAATCATTACTGTCCGGCTCAGAGAGGTTTCACTTTATAATTTTACAGCATTAACTTCAAAATTATGTTTATATTTTGAATTTTTTTTCTCAGTGAAGAATTGTGATTTTAAAGGGACAAGTCTCACAATAAAATATTTTCGTCTCATAATATATAATAACATTATTTTATTTTATATCCCAAAATTAATTTAAGAATTTAATAATAAGTTACTGGGATTGTAAACAACAGCATTTTAATTTTGTAACTTCATTGCTTATTCTTCTCGTTGTTAAGCCTATGGTTTCAGCTCTTTCTTCCTTATGAATAGATCAGCCATTCTGCTAAACGTACTGAAACACCGTTCTGCTCATATGTTGTAGCTAGAGTAGGTGCAAAAAAAAAGTAAAACAAAACAAAAACAAGCAAATAAAACAAAAAAGAAACTTTCACATTGAAGTAATGTTTAACAGGTATCATTTTGATGAATTACTGAGAGTTCACTCATTAAAAAACGAACTTACACACCGAAGACACTTTTTGGTAGTCTCACGCTGAACGTGTGTGGCTAAAGGCATCATTTTGATGGACTACAAAAAGCTCACCCGTGAAGAAAATCGAACAACTCTCACACTGAGGACATGTCTCTGAAGGTATCAATTGCGGAAAGTTCACTTGTCAACACTTCTTTGGAAATACATAAATCTTAGCATGTTCGATGTTTGACTACTTACAGTCTTTAAGTGTAGTGCAGGTGAATGATTATGTTCACAGGATAGGCGAAATATTGGTGCAAGAGCATCTTAAAAGACGGTTACGTCCACATAGACCGGCCGCATTGCTTAAACGGAAGATGGAACTAAAATGAATTAAAAAGCAGGCTTTGAGCCGTAAGGTATACTTGTGGCTTGCAAGGTATTTTGAAAGTACAGGTCAATATATGGCGGCCATAGTACGAAATCTGGTTTCGTATGGCCGTACTATTCTGGTTATTTAACGTTTAATATTAGTTTGGAGTTCCTCTGACGTGTGAGAATACAAGGGAAACACGCTTTCAAACTACCCCATAAATAAAAATCACAACAATTGGGAGAGCGCGAAGGCTGTATATGTCTATCATTCAACACCTCGTTTATTATATTTAATTACTGTTGAACTATATGTTCGGTTGGGATCAACCATATATTTTCTAATCTTCTGTCAACTGCTGAAGAAATTGTGTTTAATATCGAATCGCATTTATTGTGAATGTACTGTACATTCGAAGCGAGTCTTGTGTTCTTGGCCGATACTAAAATTACGTACGACTTCAATGTCAAGGTGAGCAGGGAAGAACGGAGTACCGGCCAATGCAGTGCTGTTCCTCCAAGAGTCATATGCCGTATATGCGGCAGCCATATATTTTAATGAGTCTGTATAAAATGAATATACTGCATACTAAAAGAGAACTTAAGGAAAAAAAAAAAAAAACTTTGGTGACTTTCTGCATCTTGTCAATTTACTGGCAATAATTTCCGAAGTAATTTCAGCTCGATGCCGAAGACCTGGGGGTATTAAATCAGTCGCAGACAACCATCCTTTCTCAGGTGTAATTTAGTTGTGCAATGTTTCGGTGCTTCATAAACTTATAATTTTATTGAGCAAAAGCACCATGTTGAGAATACATTTTTCAATTCCCCCCTCCCTTTTTCCATTTACTTCAAGTGATCGAAAATTGTTGAAGGTGCAATCAAGTTCTCAAGCAGTCTGATGTTTATTATTTACTTCAACAATTTCACTGGAATGGTTGTCATCAACTTTATTACAATGTTTCTGATCTTTCTGACATTGAAGGTTGAAATCCCCTTTGAAAACCAACTGTGCATTCGGAAGTGCCCCCCCCCCTCCGTGCTTCCACGATAGTTTAAGTGGTTTGGGTGGAAGTGTTCCAAATAAAGTTATAATAGTTATGCCGAAATGATCTCTGTCTTTTAGTTTGGTTGTTTACTGGAACCGTTGGGGTTCTTCACGTCTGTGTGTGTCTTGATATGCTCGTTTTCTGTGAACGCATTTTGTCACAGAACGAGCATCAATTTTTCGAAATGACGTCCCGCACTCTCTGTATGCCATGCTTTTCCCTAGTTCAAATTCAGACACCAGATTCCCCTACCACAAAAATATGGTCTAATATTTACAAGTCTATATAGTATACATCATTCTAAAGTATGGTTTAGTAACCTTCCGTTCCACGAAAGAAGTGCAACACCTGTAAAGTAATCGAAAAAAGTTACAAGTGACATCATATAAGAGCAAGATGGAGGAACAGCTGTTTACCATACGTCGCCATACCTTGAATTAGGTTATGTTCACTCCTTAGGGATTTTTAATGTACCGAGCGGATTGTTGTCATTCCTGCTAAATGGGTCTTGTATATTTTCTCAGATATAATGATAATTTAATACTTTATTGTGCATTTATCGAATTTAAGCGTAATAATCCACTTTTAGACGACGGTGTCATACAGCTTCATTAAGGAGCATCAGCTTCAGTTGTCGAGAGTTGACAGAAGAATCAACTTCCCAATTGCTTTCGGTCATTTATTTTATTAGTCCATTTCATTATTTATATTTATTTGCATATTTATTTATATTGCTTGACAATCACTTCTCATAATTACAAAATGAGAAATTTATGATTATTTTAAAAGAGAATGAAGAATGGAAAGAGATTATTTTCGTGGCATGTAGCAAGAACTTTAAAAATACATTCTAGTTGCTGATATGAAATAACAGGAAACGCCAATATCAGTCATAAGCCGCATTTTATTTGCACTTAATCTAATTTTATAATAATTTATTTATTATTTCTTTATACATATTCCTACTCTCATTATCATTTTCGCTGATCTTAACACATTTGGGTCAACTGACTCCCAAAATCATTAAAAAGATAATGAATTTTGTGCTGGTATTTGAAGTTACCAACATTCCTACACTTGTAGAGAAAATTCTACAAATTACTAGTGTCCGACTAATACTGATATTTCTGTGGAATAGAACAACAGAAAATCATTTGTATATTTGTAAGTACAGATTTGTAAAGTACAAGAGTAGCAGAAACTTTCAAGAACAGAATTTTGCTAACACTTTGTAATGTATTAGAACATACTTTTGTGGAACAGGTCTGGCTGATATTGCTGTATTTTTTGGACGAGTAAATGCTCGTTGCTTCTGAGAAAATGTCGGTTCGACTTAACGTGAATCTTATCAGCCTTGCAATTTTAATGCAGTCTATCAGTGCAACAAAGTGTAATCTGATTTTTATCAGTTATAACGGTAATTTAACAGTCTTTAAAATAAAACACCCAGTTCTAAATATAATTCTATATATTTATATATTATACAAATGAAAATGTATAATATACAAACGGCCATAAATGTTGAAATCCATAGTACAAAAGTAAATATTATAATAGGTAAAATTTGATATAATGAGGAGGGAATAGAGACAAACAAATGTCATGCAGCAAAATATAATATAATTTTGTCACGCAGGAGTTGGTAAACTAAGCGAATTCCTCGCTTTGTAGACTAACTTTAAAAATGAATATAAAATACAAATTATGGCCTTATTAATTAAGAATGAACTAAGTTATGTCATTACTGCGTGGTATTAGAGCAACAAAATTAAGAGCTCTTGCAATTTATAAGTATTATAAAAGTAAAACAAAAATTAGGAACTATTATTGTTAGTAGTAGTAGTAGTAGTAGTAGTAGTATAGTAGTAGTAATAGTAGTAGTAGTAGTAGTAGTAGTAGTAGTAGTATAGTAGTAGTAGTAGTAGTAGTAGTAGTGGTAGTAGTAGTAGTAATAGTAATAGTAGTAGTAGTAATAGTAGTAGTAGTAGTAGTAGTAGTAATAGTAGTAGTAATAGTAGTAATAGTAGTAGTAGTAATAGTAGTAGTAATAGTAATAGTAATAGTAGTAATAGTAGTAGTAGTAATAGTAATAGTAATAGTAGTAATAGTAGTAGTAATAGTAGTAGTAGTAATAGTAGTAGTAGTAGTAATAGTAGTAGTAATAGTAGTAGTAGTAATAGTAGTAGTAGTAGTAGTAGTAGTAATAGTAGTAGTAGTAGTAGTAGTAGTAGTAATAGTAATAGTAGTAGTAGTAATAGTAGTAGTAATAGTAGTAGTAGTAATAGTAGTAGTAGTAGTAGTAGTAATAGTAGTAGTAGTAGTAGTAGTAGTAATAGTAGTAGTAGTAATGGTAATAGTAGTAGTAGTAGTAGTAATAGTAGTAGTAGTAGTAATAGTAGTAGTAGTAATAGTAGTAGTAGTAGTAATAGTAGTAGTAATAGTAGTAATAGTAGTAGTAATAGTAGTAGTAGTAGTAGTAATAGTAGTAGTAGTAGTAGTAGTAGTAATAGTAGTAGTAGTAGTAGTAGTAGTAGTAGTAATAGTAGTAGTAGTAGTAGTAGTAGTAGTAATAGTAGTAGTAGTAATAGTAGTAATAGAATGTTGTTGAGATCAAACCACAAAAATTAATGGTATACTAGAAGTATACACAGTCATATTATATGGGTATTTTTAAACATTTTTTAAATGTAACCATGTTTATGAACATTGATATTTTTACATTCCTATAACAGATAGAAATAACAGAGATTTCGTCTTACATTGTGTATTTAAGAAGATAATGTTTATATGTTCCAATAAAACAAAAGCAGGTAACATATTAAATTAATTCTTCACATTTGCTATCTTCATGGCGATGTTTCTGTTAAATACAAACATTATGCATCGTTATTAACACAGTTTATATACTGAATTGATTTGTCCTTTTATTTTAAAACAACAGAGAGAAAATTAAAAGCAATAACGCTTTTTAAATTTCTGTTTTCCAGTATTCGCCTACTCCTGGGTTTTGTTGCGAAAAAAGCAAACAGTTTTAAATTTATGGGTTTCAGGTAAACCCCCACTTCTAATAATCTAATTTCACTGGTTTTCAGAACTACTTTTCTTGTTTGATTTTAATGGCATATGTCGAGTTTTGGTGAGAAAAAAAAATAAAAATTGCGGCCACTAGAGCGATTTTTAAATTTTCGCCTCACGTTAACCCTCACCCCCAATGGTTCAATTTTGTGGTTAACGAACTCGACGAAGCGTTTGTTAATTATTTAGCGTTGCTAAAAATACAAATTACGGCTGCCAGAGCGCTAACAGATGATTAAATTTTTGTCATTGTCATTTTCGTACCTAGTTGGTAGGATCGACGAAGATTTGAAGAAAGTTTTCAAAAACCTTTTCAATCCCACATTCTTCGGAAGTGGCTAAAATGAGAGCACAAAGACTTTGAACGTCTAATTTTTAAAACTAAAGAACGCCTATAAAACTGTAATGGTTAACAGGCGCCCTCACTGTGTGCAAATGATGTTCGCTTCTGTCTGTCTCTACAGGAGACGAAGACGGCCATTACAGCTGACCTTGTTTCTCATTCCTCGACCCACATTCGAGGCCCCCTAAAGTTAAATCACTTGGTCACGTTTAGTGTGCGGTGCCCCAGGCGACTCAGCTTTCCGGTTGTGATCAACCTCACGGAAATGTACAGACAAGCCCCCACTTGCCTTGAGGAAGTAACTTTCTTACTCTACTGGTTGCTTTTCAAGTCGATAATGTTAAAAAAGTTGTAACAGCTGTAGTTTCATGTTTATAAACTCATACCCAATACAGTGTCGTGTTGTTTTATCTTATGAACTATTGCGGGTCTTCCCATCTGTACTAAGTACGTCGAAAGTTAGCAAATCGTTCATCGAATTACTCCTTTAAGAGAATCCAGCACATTCATTGTTATCATATTTCTAAAAATAGCCCTTTTCTCTCTCGTCATCTTACCTGACCTCTTCTTACTATTGTATTCTTGTATTCCGTTAATAACTTGCATGAGGAATTCATAAAAATAAATCTACGTTCCTATCCGTATATTTGCAACTTCTTTCGTGTCAGCCATATACGAGGACTGTTCAATAAAGAACCATACTTTGTTTACGGACATAATTCACATTTAACAGTCAAGTCATTTGTTGACAGCTATTAGCATTACGTCATTTCTGCTTTTACACACAGGTCGATACAAATGTTTCTCTAATACTTATACAAGCTTAGTCCAGATACTCAATACTTTCATGTTTTTATCAAATAAAGCACAAATACTTCATTTTCTAATTTAGAGAGAATTAATATATCAAACTAATAGATAAGGGTTTATTTATTCAGCGATTGCGATTTTTTTATTATGAGTAATTTTACAACCATTTCTCATGTGAGGTTCTCACATCTTAAAAAACCTCTTTTTAGAAATGGCTCAGCTATCATTCATAGGTTCAGTGGCTTAAGCATGGTCCTTTTTATGGCATGGTCTTTTATGGCATGGCATGACTGAAACATGAGATGTCGGAAACCGCGACGTTCCGATACAGTTGACAATTACTTAGAATAAAGATAAAAAGAAATGAAGAGCTACCAATCAATCGAACGGTCCCACGTAAACTAAAAAAAATATCAAGGGAGTTTAAGAATAAGTCTTAAAAACAATAATTTGTCATAGTAAACTGTATTTACTGTTAAAATTAAATCATTATAGAATTCCACATTATCACAATTCAGCTAAAACAGCAAAATACTATATTTTAAATTGATATCGTCTACATCCTAGTTCTTCTGTAGAGCTTCAGTGTTTACAAAATCCCAGAAGAGGGCAGCATAATCACATTTGCTACGACCAAGGTTATCCTACACAGAAACGAAAAATCTATTAAAGCAACTCCTCCTACTCTCTCCCTGGCAGAAAATGTCCAAACTTTTGACCGTATTATTGGTGATCGGCTGTCTACGACATAGAGAGAGAGCACTAGTTAAAATAAGGAAAGTTTTACATTGGTATATAAAAATTAACAAATACGAACCACCAGACTAATTTTGGATAGGTTCAGCCTTACAGTCTTACAATGTAATAATTACGAAATTGTAAAAATTCCCTTTAACAATTGGATTGCTTAGACTTACTAGACTTGTCTTGCATTCTCACAACAGTAATAATACACAACTTAAAGTGAAATGCCAGAAATTCCCTATTTAGTTCTGTTCAATTCAAACAAATAAAAATGGAAACTAAGTTCCTAAAACAGAGGATAATATGGTACAATATGTCAAAGAAGAGGACTTTTACAGGAGAAAATAAGCAGTTGTGTGCAATGCTGTGAACAGAATGTATTTAGTAATCTGTTTTGGTTTTTCCAAGAAGGGTAGAAATAGATAAATGACTTCTACCAAAGAATTTCCGAAGACAGTGCGTAAAAAGGGCTCACTTAATTTTCTTTGAAAAAAGAATACATTGAAATATATCTACAGAGGGCTGAAAATATTTATTTTTCATGCTAACTCTGGAGTATTTGGTTTTGTCTGAAAATTTACACTTTAAACGCAGTTTTGTTTGTCTAAAAATAATTCATGTAATGACAACATAAATTCATTTTCTTCAAACTATGAACTTGTCTGGTTGTTCTCTTTGTGGTTATCTACAGAGCTCTCTTTTATCGCGTGGCAGGCTTAACGGGGATTTTCTTGACACTGGGAAGCACACGTTTACCGGTGGAATTGAATATTCTTAGTCCATTAAATTTAAGTGCATAGATTTCTACAGCACACCAAACACCAATCTGTTAGTCATACAATGTCATTTTGTGTACAAGATCAGATTTTTCTGCTTTCCAGTGTCTATTGTTTTGGTCGCTACATAGACATGTAAATAAAACCACTTCGTCCGTAAAAAATTAAACGCGGAACATTAACATTATCCAGTACCCAATTGCAGAAATTAACTCAAGTCACATTATCGCGCAGTTGCAATTTCTGAACTACAATTATCTTGTAGGGTTTTATTTTTAATAATTTAGTGACTTTCTAAGCCGAGGTTTTCTCAGAGGTTTCTTTGGACTTAGTTCTAACTTTTCTCTGATGTCATTGATTGTTTACTCTGGAAGAACATGGCGTTTTACTTTCGGATTCTTAACAAGCACAGCTCCCGTTTATCTAAAATTCACAAAAATTACAACCGTTTCTCTATGAGTTGCACGAGCATTAACACACTATAAACTGAAATACTTGTTTTCACATTATCTAACTCCTGTACAGCACAAAGACTTCGCGTCAGTACAAGGAGATGTGGGAAAGTGGAGGGGGAACAGAACCGGTTAGAAAAGTGGAGGCAAATTACCTTTTAAGCCGGCCACGCGTTCAAATAAAGACATAATAATAAACATATTTTGCTAATTCAAGTTGAAGTTCAATCATTGAAATTTTTTCACTCTGACCGCAGATATCGTTTTGTTCACAAAACTGTTTTTCCAGCTATCTCAAAAGTAAACGTTCATGATGTTTGATGGGGCAATCGAGAAGGCAACATATTTTCAGTAATCACCTTTTCATCAGATACTGTTCTTTTTATGTATGCCTTTGTAATTGCTGAGTACTGTTGGAATTAGCCACAGTCATACTCTTCCTTCATTAGTTTCTATAAATAATGGTATAAAATTATACTACTATGCTGAAATGAATTTTACTATTTGTGTATAAAATGTTGAACCAATTTATTTACCTCTTTGTTAGCTAATAACATGTTATCCTTATAATGGTGTTTTATGAGGAGTGGTTGGTTTCTCTGAACACGAGAAATGACAATTATAGCGGTCTACAGGACTTTTCAAGTAAAACCACACATTGCTTAAGTTACTAAGGTATTACTTTAAACATATTAAAACAAAAACTAGTTCATAAAACTTGGTTGCAAAGATTACCATGTAGTGTCAATATCAATTTCTTGACTGCAAGACTATTTCGAATAAGCTTAACTCGAGAACGAAAATGTTGTTTGTTTTAATTGCTTTTGGAAAGCACATTGCTTAGACACGAACGGAACTCAGGTGATCAGACTGTTGTTCACTGTCTCAAGGTTGAGATTAATTTCCTTACATTGCTCTACAATGACTCGCACTCAGCCTTTTCCAGTCGATTAGGAGATTCTAAAAGTTGCGTGTGTAATGTACTTTAAAACCTAAAGCACTGTAGAAGAAATAACTATAAGTAACATATTAAAAGCACAATGCAACAGAATACAAAATGCTGTACTAACAAAAACAATAAACCAAGAAATGAAGACGCTGCAGGTGTTAGTAAACATTTCAAAATAATAGATGTGTATAGAATCATCCCTTAAACACGAAAATCTAGGACAGTAAGAATAACTCTTGCAGTTATCGGTCAGCAGAAAGATCGAAAAAGAACTAGCAGGTGAAAACATTCAAGGGTTGGAAAGAATTTAGTGGCAACACTGTCGCCACGCTGCTAATGAACATGTGAAAGTGCTATTATTATCAACCCATCTAGAGAAAGGACATAGCTGCTGAACACACTCAGCATCACTAATGCGGCAGTACAAAGACAAACGAATGCGAAGCTATTTTCTAAAAGTAAGAAGCGTTCATGGATTGAGGTGGCAAGTGTAATGCAAGATAATGTCAAGTGGGTCTGCAAAACTGTACTATATCGGACGGTGGCCCGTAAGGTGTCGGTCTTTCGACATGTGAAAGATGTACCATGTGCGTATTTTTCTTTGAAGCGTATTACGTCGATTTGATTTAATCATTGCTGGAGGTGGTGGCGATAGTGTTGTAGGGCGATCCTTCTCAGACAAATAAAACTGGCTTAGCTAGATGTTCAGCGTCGTCCAGAAGTATGGCCGGGAGATTACACCGAAGGAATGTAAAAATCTTTAGGTTCTATAAAAATAGGTCTATAGAATATGTTGTCATTACTTTCTTTCTAGCCCTGGCATAATTAAACAGTTTTTGAATTTAAGATAAAGTCCTAACGTGCAATGTTGAATGACTTTGTTTCAGTTTTACAACTCTCATAGTATGAAAGGCAAATAATTTTGGTTTTCGTATCATCATAAGCGGTTTTTAAAATTAAAAGCAAGTATTTAGTATTAGATGAACTGGTAGTTTTGAGAACGGGTTTCATCGTTGTACATTAGTGACCAAGAAGTGTAAAATCTTATAAAATAACACACCAGAAAAGGGATAACCATAGCTGTACGGCTGTAGTTACGGCAGTGTGATTTTTCAGCTGAGCTCAAAACTATAGTTTATGAGCAATTATATTTGGGTATTACGAACCATCTTATTAATTATACAAATTACAGCAATAGTATTTCGAGTTACTTTAGGCTAAGACCAAAAGTTGTACTCAGAAGGTAAGCCTTACACTATTTAATCGTATATTCTTAGTACACCAGCAGTGCCAATACAAAGCATGCACACTGAACTCAGAAGAAACGTTGGAGGAAGTTCATCAATAATAGGTTGTTTTTTTAGAAATAGTAAAATAAATAAATTAATAATTTGTTAGTAATAGTTTTTTTTTCTTTTGTTTCTTCCTCCCTCTCCCTCTCTCTCTCTCTCTCTCTCTCTCTCTCAAGCATATACATCGCACATCAAATGTTCTAGAATAATCGACAAACATGACTCTCTGCAGCTCCTAGGATTTTGACTAAATGTGGATCGATATTAGCACTAAAACATACATTTACTATTTCAATATGCTGATGTATTTAAGGGTACTTCAGACCGTGTATGATATCATTAATTACCCGTTTATGAAAGATGAGGTGAACGAGGTGAACGAACAAATTTCATTGCTTAAAGAACAATAAACACACTAAACCACTGCGAGAAAACCCAGAACATTTTATAACAACATATACGCTATTGCTCATTAAATTCATTACTGGCATTCATTTGCATGAAGAATGAAATTGACATTTATGCAGATAATTAGGTTTATTTACTTGATGAATATCACATTATTTGAAAAAGTCATTCTATAAATTGTTTTTGAGTTAGAGAAAACTAAAAATCTGGAAGCGTTGTTTGTTTCACTGACTGGGTCAAGTGTATATATCAGCCTAAGTAACTTAGGCAGCGGTACTTCAGTCACACAGTGTGCATCAAGGACGTATTGCTAGATCAACCAGCTTATATGCAGTTCAGTTTGAAACTGATACTTAAAGTGATGACATGGTTGCTATGGCTCCAAGAATGGAAAGTGGCTTGAAAAACGAACTGTGACTTTAGCATTAAGGAAGATACAGTCTTTGATTTCTCAAAGAATGTCACATTTATTGTTTGAGTGCAATATACCCTTGCCCGCCACACCGGTAGCAACCAAGATATAATGACCGCAATAGCCTCGCAAAAATGAAACAAAAAAAATTAAAGGCAAAAGGAATCGATTTAAAACTGTACACAAATGTGTGCAGAACTTGTAGAAATGGACAAAAGACTGTATCTGTTACAACAGTTAAAATGTACCTTCAATAGCTGGTCTGAAGAGGAAAGCATTGCCAATAGAAAAAAGAATCCAATCGGTATACAACATCACCTCTTAATTGGTCTTAAGTCCTTTAGTAGATGAATCCAAATATGAATGCTTTAGTACCAAGAGATAAATATATGTCAATTAATTTATGGGAGAGAAGTTTTCCCATCTGTGTGTTCTGTGAATACATTCGGGGATATTGAGGAAATTAAAGGAAAGATGGAATGGAACCATAGCACAAAATTCTTCAGTTGAATTGCATCTCATTGTGTTTCGCTTTGCAACTAGACAAAATTTCTGAACATTCAAGTACACCTACTTGTTTCTTCGTGGTCGGTGTCAACACATTGCCAATGCTCCATATGAGTCTATCTCATTCAGATAAAGAGTGCAGGTTCAAAAGCTTTTCAGGTAAGACGGTGTTTATTATAACAGTTACAGTAACGCAGCATGTTTTCCTCACTTCTCTTTCACGCGCGAGACCACTTTTCAGTTAGTACATGAAGAAAAAATTCCACTTTACATTGCATATATAGAAAAGCAGAGGACATTGAAAGAAGTTTAGCTGTTCCAAAGCTTTGGCTGCAACCCCATAGAATTGTTAGATGACGAAATGAATAAAGGTATCCAGAAGTGCACTGGGATGATATCCAACAAGTTATGGAAGGGTATAGAATCATAATACCTTATAGATCAAATTCATAGAGTTTGCTGGGCAGTTATTAAAGCCAAGATGAAAAGAATCTCGAATGTTGCTCCTTATAATAGATATATTGTATCATTTTATTTTCATATTCTCTTCTGATTTATTACTTTGTGCTCTTCTTAGAAATATCAGGATATTTTATAGTTTTTTTTTTTTAATTTATGAGCGGTGACTTACACTGAAGAAATGGTTTTGAGTTGGCAAACCCTGCTGACGTGTTTGAAAGTTTATCGATACTCATACAACTATACGAACAATAAGAAGGATCGTTTTAAGCACAGAAGGCCTAGTATGCGTGGAAATAACGCCTGTAGGAGCAGACAAAGGGAGTGGAAAGGAGAATCTGCGCTAACATCAGATACAGACATGTTATCACAAGAGTGAAGTTTGTCCTCTTCAACACATACACGAACGCAAACTTTACCTGCGGGCGATCTCTTCTGTAGTTTCAATTATCAACTTGTGGAACGCTTTCACAACGCTCCCAATTACACCACACTGTTCCGATTCGGTGATCAGCATCCTTGGGTTTGCAGCACTTTTAGACGCAGAATAAAACAGGTGTTGTTAGCTACTTTCCCCACCTTCCAATTTTAAATGGAACAGAATAGAACAGCGGTGTCCGCTCTAGGCCCACAAAGACAGTTGTCGTTGCCTCGAAATAATATTTTAGTTGCTATTGTTACGATCCATATCAAATAATACAAGTGAAAACAAAGTTTTCTTTAAAAAAAGTAATATCGGTAACTAAAAACTTTTAGATTTCTATCTAATGCTTAAAATAGTATCTAACGAGATGGTGACTAGCGAAACGTGGTCATTATAGGTCATTGAATGACAAGAAATAAGCATTATATCCTTTAATTACTTTATTACTGCAGTGAACAGAATGTGGAAAGTAACTGAGGTACAAAACATCTGAAACATACAGAGCCTTCGCGTGTGATCTTGGCTGATAGCCGGTGGCAAACGTAGCGCCTTGCAATAGTGCCGATCTCCGACGAAATTTCACTAGCATCACCGCGCCTGAGACTCTGGTTTTCTTTAAAGTTACTTATTCACAGTAAAATTCCAATGTAGGTCACAATAGGTATAGACACACCACACACCAGTTTTCTTACCATGCGTAAACTACGCTTCTTTATATTCCAATTAGTGCTTCTTCGACGCAACATGGTCATTTAAATGAAACCATGCTTCGTCGCTGAAAATATGAAGCGTGATTCAAGTATGTTTCCTTAAGATTCTGCAAATTACAATTATTTACAGAAATGTAACCGACAGGCATTATCATTTGGTTTGAATTGCTGGACAGTAGTGACTATATACTTTCAATGTTACCAGTTTAGTAGCTTTCAACCTGTAATATTCTGTGCAAGCGGTCAGAGAGATTTTTAGAACGTTTTCTTCACTTTCGTCTAGTTTCGCTTGTAGCTAATTATGGAGATCAGGTCCCGTTTGTTTAAATTTGTTTACAAGTAACCGTACAATTCTCTGAAGGGTAAAAGTACACCGGGGAATTTGATTGAAAACCGCCTTTTAATCTCACTGCACGAATTCTGTAATGTTTGCACGAAGACTGTTCAATGATCATAATTTGTTACTGGCATAAGATCTGGCGCTAAAAGTGAACTTTACAATATTTTGTTATTTAATGCGTAAATGCTACTAGTTTCATTTTTGTTAGGCATATATAGCCCATCTCCAAGTCCAACTTTAACACAAGCCTTGGTAAATACAGGCGGAAGTATTTACTATCCTGAACTGTGCTTATAGAGGGCTTGAGAATGATGAAGAATAGGAAGAGAATCATCTCATTTGTCCAGTCCATGGATTAATAAGAAGAGGGGTCCTCATAAATTCAAGTTTTATTTTATGCAGTTTCGGGAATTTTTCCTTGTTAGAAAAATAACAACATCCTACATGAGGATGAAGACCAGAGTTTTTAGAACATCTAAAAATAGAACAAGCTGGCATAATGAATACATTTAAAACAAATTGTACAATAACTCAAAGAATAACTAAGCTTCAATACGTTGAAAACACTGCTACAATGAAATCACTCATGCCAAGCGAATTCGCTACACAGGTAATCAAATCCAAAGCAAGAAATAGACTCCTTAGCCTTGAGGACATATGCCTGTTTCGTTGTCAACTGCTTGGCCTGATACCAAGCATTTGTCTTCTCAGTATCAATCACAAACCTCACATTAACAAGACAAAATTTTTTGTAATTCTTTACAATTACATTGTAATCCTCTACTTTTGAACTTGTGTTTGTTTAATTTAATAATTCATAGTCGGTGTATATTAAACAATTCCATAGTGTATACTTTTGTCCAACGGCAGGCCATATATTGTATGTTAGTTATAATTAAAAACGAAGTATATTCTTATGTTTGTTATGGAGTGTTTATATGAACATAATTTAACACATTGTATATATATTTAACATGATCCTATTTTAAAAAATTTAACAGGAGTACCCAAGAATTCTAATCTCATTCCCAGGATTGCCGCGAAAGTAAAAAGTTTGGGAATCACTGCTCCAGTTGCTTTCCACATCCTATATGGTAGGATATACAATCCTATTTTAAATTTTATAAAACGCTATATAACATAAATACATTAATAACACTTACTTGTTTCTTTTTAGTTCAGCTCACTATGATTGGATAAAAAGGGTACGCAAGGAACATATAATATCAAAAGCAGTCAAGTCGACACAGATATGCCATAACCTGAGGACCTTGTTTACCCCAAGGCTGTGTGCTGCTAGTTACAGTCATTTGGAAGAGTTTTAAGTGCCTGCAGTTCAGTCATGTATTACGCGGAATTGTTATTGTTTTGTCAATCGTCTTTGCTTTGACATATTGTTATTACGTGAGGAACAGAGTCGTTACTCAAAAGTTGTTTGCAATGAGAACGTGTTATTGTTGATTCACGTCTTAAAACAACGAAATGCTGCAGAAACTAAACAATATGTTACAAGAGCATACGGGACAAACCAAATGTGATATTACAAATGACGAATGTTTTTAGACAGGCAGTTCAGTACGAAAGAAAAATAGAACAAAGAAAATCTTAAATGGTCAACAACATATATAAAGCATTTTACGTAAAGTTAAAAACCATAATTTTTCCTAAAATTAGTTTACTTTAATTTCCAGCTTTGAACAATGAAGTGAGCATAAAAGTAATACATTATACTAAAATAGCTAGCAAGGTACACTCTTAATAAAATGAGATTCAATACTTAATATTCAGCAAGTAATAGTCTAGACTGGGATGCAAATATATCTTTGAAGTATGTTTTAAAAAACCTAATGCTTTCGGTTGTCATTTACTAAAGTTCTTAGGAATGTTTAATGCTACAAAAGTTTAAAACAGAATTGAACACAGTTATTTTACTTCCAATTTCAAAAAAAAAAGGATATAAAATCTTAACTTATTCTATTCATGCACTTTTGAAAAGATTCTATAATAAGAATGTTTATAAAAATATGATATTTTTTCATCGATAGGAGTTTATAAATAAAATCAATACTTTTGAAAACTTAAGCTGTATGTTTGAAAGTCAGAAACGATGAAGCTATATGAAAATTTGCAATGCGCATATACATACTAAAACCACCCACCTCAGCTCCAAGGCGCAATTGTGTGAACAAGTATTTTCATTAAATTTCAAATTATTCTGTTTTGGAATTTAAACTAGTAGCCAGAAATGCGGTATTAAAATAGTATGAAACATTACTTATAAGTGTGAGCTTGTAGCAACCCACAACAATCCACTCATGTGCGTGGAGTATTGCTTGGCGGCAATCCATTCCACTTACACAACTCTCCTGCAGGTTCGTCATTATAGAACTTAGTTTGCCATGATCAATGCCAAAACATCTTTTAGTCCTTGGATATTGTAGACTACAGTTCAAGATAAGTTTTGCACCTCCATGGTTAGTATACCCTCAGTTTTATAACATTTCTCATATCTGTCTTGCTTTTCGCCTTTTTGTTAATCGTATCCTCTCTGGCATTATTTTCGAGATTCTTGCTGCTCACCTTAATAGTATTAACCCGCCTGCTTCTTCAGGTTGAATTTAATTCACAATGTTATTCCTAAATTTTGCCTTCTTTTCTGTATTTTTGAAAAAAAAAAAATATTCGCAAGAACAAACTGCACATTTTTGTCAGTGTGCTGAACAGACATTTGGAATCTTCTTTGCATCTATTGCTTAAATATTTGAAGCTGTTCCATAAAACTGTTGAGCATACATATTTTATTAGATTGTCTTAACAGTTACATTTTTTAAAGTTGAAAACCTAACGCACACTTCGTTCTACTACAACCGGTAATGATTACATATCTAAAAAAAAAAAAAAGATATTTTTCTTACATGAATCTCTTAGAAGTAGAGCCTTGCCTTTAGTCACTTATGATACACTAAGGACACCTTCGCTAAACTTTCTGCAGTTGAAGCTACAATGTCGTAGTGCACAGACTTGTAAGCGAGAGGTACGGGTTGAATTCCCGCCAGGTAAACTCCACATTTAAGTTAAAAATCAGATATTATGCTCACGAAACAGAAGAGCTTGGGACAGAACATCAACACATTTCACAATAATGTATACACTGTGAGCATTTTATCAATTATACTTATTGCAACTGAGCAAATAAACGCTAACATTCTCAACTATCATTTTTCAAACTTTTCGGCGCCAGTTGCTTATCGTATACTGTCTGGTGAAAAGTGTTAATTTTTAATTCCTGTACTGTGTGTTTTCCTCTATGCGTCTAATCTTCAATTCCCCCTTCCCCAATACGCAAATTGGAAGGACATCGTGCACTATTACCTATAGCCTTGTCCTGAAACACAAAAAATATCAGCTGTGTGGACAGTTGCTGGTTTCGGTTAAGAAATAAAAAAAAAACTGTCATTCAAAGTCTCCCCAGCATTTTTCGCTTTTGTTTCGGTTTGTTATTTTTCACACCTTTTGTCCCTAGAAATTTATTACGGTGGAATCTATTTCCGGGAAAATATGCTTCAAACTATGTACAAATTGGGTCATTTTGCTTTGTTCGAAACGTATTAATGCACCAGGAGAGTTTTGCACACTGGCACTTTGACCAAAGGAATTGGCGTGACATGGTGTAACAGTCCAAATATGATATGCGTCCGAATTTGATCACCAGGTGAGAATTTTTGACAACATTACAGAAACTTAGAGCTTTACACTTACAGTTTTGAAAGCAAAGGAAGAAATATTCAGTTAAAAGGCTTAGTATCATGTACAAAAAACATTATTTGATTTCCACAAAGTTGGACAAACGTTACATTACTTTATTTATACAAATAGGAAATGTATGCAAAAAATTAAAAATTACATATTTTAAAAAAGATGTAAATTTAATTATAAATGCATAGTTTTAATATCTTGACCATCTCTGTAATAACACCATAAAAATCTATCCCATAAAACTATTCTGCTCTTATAATATTATTCCACAAACTAAATAATACCTTGATTTAACCATCATTGAAAACGTATATTGTTGCTTAATAGAGTCAAAAAGGTGTGTGGGTGTGTGTATTTGTGTGTGTGTTAATATATTAGCGCTAGTGTTCCTGTTTTTATTGTGTATAGGTTTTATTAATTACTGGGATTTACTTGGTCTAATTACAAAGTTGCTGGCGTTTAATCTTACTTGTTAATTAGAGATTTAATATGTATGTGTGCGTACAATGTTAATTAAATTACTATAGTATCTTATATTGTTACATATCGTCGACCTTTAAACTTACATTGAGCTTATCGTATGTTTTTCAGAAGACTTTAGGAAACACGGTGAAGTGTAGAGTTTTCTTCTCAGATTTTCTTCTTTTAAAAACAGCTAATGTACTTACATGTATCGTTGACTCCTAAGCCCAATTCCGATTTTAAATTATTTATACCAGTACACATATCCCCAACAGGTAATAAAATATGGAAACCATTAGCGTCGAGTGTGCTAGGCAGGTTTTGAAATACGGCATCATTTAAAATATAATAATAAATCAAAAATGCACCAAACTGGAAAATGTTTTCTAAAATGTATACTTTTTGGAAAGCATACACAAAAAACTCATGATAACAGAGCAATAATAGGGATTATAGAGAGTTTTTCAAAAAGTAACACATAATTCATTTTACAGTTAGAAGGGCAATTTTAAAAAAATCAAAAAAGTATATCAAATCTTATTTCTTAAAAGGGTTCATTTTATAAACGCGAAACCTTTTCTTAACCATTGCTGCATGGGCTATGATGTCATCAAAGAAATTTACGAATATGAAACTACACACCATTTGTTTTATACAGTAGCGTAATTTAGACAAGTTCAGGAACTAACATAATCTTCTGTATAAAACAAATGTGCAGTGCAGGGTACGCTCTATCAGAAAATGTGACAAAAATCATAGGTTTTTGAATTGGTATTCGATGACGTCGCAGATTACGCAACGACGACTACGGAAATTGTTTGCTTTTTTACAATAAACCCTTTTAAGAAATAAAACTTGACATGTTTCTGCGTTTTTTTTTTTCAAACATGTTTCATCCACCTGTATAACAAATTATTAGATTTTATTAAAAAAATTCAGTACATCGCAATATCTTTTTATTCCTAAGCGAAGTCCTCGAAAGACGATAGTATTTCAAATCGATAACGGCTTCGACTCGGCGATACTTCAAACGCCACTGCATAGGAATAAGGGTTTGAATTTGTATAATAACTGAATTTATAAGTCAATTACTAATAGTTAGTAATTCCATACGAATAAATATTTGAAATTTTGTCCAAGTAGAATACCACGACACATTTTTTTTTAAACTAGAGAATCTATTCGGTTTAGCACTGTGCGTTATGAAAACGTTTTGAATAAAATATCTTTAGCTAGCAAAGGAGACTCAATTGCATAAAAATAATCCACCTCCTATCCCTTTATAAACCTTCTATGAGTAGGCAAAATTATATATAAAGTACGAATTAAACTACCTTAAAAATGAAATTATATTTAATCTCCACTGCAGTCTTTAATTAATAATTATTTCAAATAACAGTCAATGAAAGACTGCAAAAAGTTAAGGTGAAAAACTTAAGTAAGACTTTTTATGCTTCATTCAAATATTAATATCATTATTATTGTCACATTTTGTTCCTGTGTGCAAGTGGGAGATACTGTGAAGAGAAAGACAGACATGTTCTGTTTAGCACGTTTCCTTAGTCACAGCTAAGCAACTCCATTACCTACATAATAGTTGAGTTTTGAGAAATAGCTGCAAATTAGTACGACTGCTGAGAACGTGTTTATTTGTCGGCAGTAATATTGGGATACAAAACCATGTTTATTACAAATATTCCTTCTACTGTGCACAATACAGACTGTGTTATTAAACAATCAAATACACAGCGTCAAGAAAGCATGTTAATCACTTCTGTCATCTCAGTGACAAGTTGAAGGTCTACTGCCTATTCTGTGCAATATTACTTACGTGAAAGTGGAAACGTTCTTTTTGTACATGACAAGTAAGACATCTAGTAATACGACAGTGAAAGTAAGTGGGTCCTTCTGTTTTCGTCGTGTTCATAAGTTCTTACTTTCTTTTTTCTTTCCTTTTCTCTCTCTCCCAAATAATATATTATCTTCCTCCTCTTCTCTCTCGGCCTTTCGCTATTCTTCTCCTGCCGCCTATTGATTTAATTTCTTTTTTCTTTTATAAATAACATATATAGTTATTTTGATGTTTGTTTTTGCTTCTACAATTCAGTCTTTGCACTCCACACATTTCTTCGTACTTTGCTTTTCTCTTACGCTAATGCTTTAGCTTTTCATTCATTTCCTTTGACACGCTCTTTCGTCTAATTTTTATTCTTTCTTCTATCTATCTTCTTCTTTTAGCATACATATTATTTTTAAGCTATACTATGTAATCCTTAACTACTCTTCACCGCCATTTGTGACCGAGGCCGTTAAGTCTCGGACTCGTGAGCGGGAGGTCTGGGTTCGAATACCGCCAGGACCGTCCTTCCTGACTGAGGTTTTTTCCAGGTTTTCCTCAGTCCTCATAAATGGCAAATGCCGGGGAGGTACCCTAAACTTAGGCCTGGAACGATTCCTTCCATAAAATCCTTTCCCAATATATCATTTCATCTCATGTATCATCTGTGCCCATTGCCTGTGGTGCCTCTGTAGCAAAAACAGGCGTTAAACACTATTCATTCATTTTAACTGCTCTTCAACCTGTGTTTCTTTCCATCATGATTATTTCTTTGTTTTCTACTTTTCTCTTATACTTATACACCTGACTTCGGCTTTCCTCCCTCTACCGCTTCCTCCTTCCTTTCCCATAAAAGCGAGATACACATTTAATATTGAAGTAATACATATAACCGTTTTCAATGTTTTCTACTGTGTGTTCAAATGTAAATTAGGGTCTTAAATCACTTCATGACGTCATTGTCATTTTTCCAAGTCTAACCGAAGCCAGTATTCCTTTCAGTTGATAACAGATAAAAAAATAAGAGAAACTTAGATAAATACTATAGTTTATAGATTAACTTTTGCAATTGTCATGTATTGAATTAGGTTGCAATATATTTAATTAGACTGAAAAGTATTTAATTAGATTCAACTGTAGTTGAATGATGTTTAACTGGATTGAAATGTCATTAATCAGGTTGAAATATATTAAATTATGTTCACATACATTTTATTAAGTTGACATGTATATAATTAGGCGGAAATAGATTTAAATCAATTTAAATGTATTTATATAAATTGACAGACATTTAATTAAGGAAATGTGTTAAATTATGTTAACATGTATCTAATTAGGTTGAACTATGTTAAAATATTTCATTAGGTTTACATATATTTAATTAATTGGCATGTACTTAATTATATTGTAATCTTTTAATTAAACTGACATGTATTTAATTACACTGACATTTTAATTACAATTTCGTTTATTTAATTAGGCTGGCAAGTATTTGATTATGTTGACATGTAGAAATGTAAGTTGTAAATAATGTAATTTCATTATTTCTCCACAACTACTGGGACCGCCACCGGTGACCGAGGTCGTTAAGGCGCGGACTTGTGAGCGAGAGATCTGCGGCACGATTACCGCCAGGACCCCCTCCTTGACTGAGGTTTTTCCAGGTTTTCCTCAGTCCTCATTGCCGGGACGTGCTCTAAACTTAGGTCTGGAACGTTTACCTTTTACAAATAAAATTTTCTTTCCCAGTTTATCATTTCATATCATGTATCATATCAGTGTATACCGCCTGTGATGCTTCAGTAATTAAATCTATTTAAAAAAAAAACAACTATCGTGTGTAAACCAATTGCAGATTGAATAAATACATATATACATAACAAAACAAAATTTATCATATATTTTCTTTTGTTTCAAAAAATTAAGCAACGGTGCTGTGCATTTTTTATTCATCAGTATCCACTGGTAATTGAATTAATAATTTAAATTACTGACATGGCGTATTATTTAACACAGGCAATAAATAAACTAACTGGAGGGCGTGAACAGCTTCGTTACGAATATGACTAAATTGAGATAACCACTGATGCATTTCGTTAATTGCTGTTCATGATACTTATTGTGCAAATTAGAAAATGAAATTGTGGTCATTTGGTCAGGAATTCATCTACACACTGTAACTAACGATATTCCTCTCTAAAAAAATCGGTCCCGGTGGTTTGATTGATTGCTTTATTTATGGACGCTCTTTAACAGTTCAGGTTATCAGCGTCCCATTCAACTCAAGGCGTGAAACGGCCGACAAATTTTGCCCAGAGGCCTCTCCTTCAGGCTTGAGGTTCTTTTTCGTGCCGTAAATGTACGACACGGGACCCACGGCTTTACTTCCCTTCCGAAGGAAGCCATCCATACTTAGGATTTTTACGCCTGGAAAAATCCATCGGTTCTGGCCGGTTTCGAACCCGCGATCTTGGGTTTAGGAGGCAAGTATGGTAACCACTACACCACCATGACCGACGGTCCCGGTGGTGTAGTGGTAACCATACTTGTCTCAAGATCGCGGGTTCACTCCCGACAAGGATGGATGGATGGATTTTTTCCGGCATAAAAACCCTGCATGGCTTCCTTCGGGAAGTACAGCTGTGGGTCCCGTGTAGTATTATTACGGCAGGTAAAAGTACCTCAAGCCTGAAGGAAGAGACCATTGAGGAAAATTAACCCTGAAGTGAACGGGACTCTGATGACCTGAGATGCTAAAGAGCGTCCATAAATAAACCAAATACTATTTACTCTCTTATCAAAACTCCTTTTCGGAAATAACTTTCAAGAATAAATTTGTAATATTCTTTTCTAACGCCCTTTAAACATTTAATAAAGAGTTGTTACTATAAAAACATGTAGGGCATTTAGTGTAATTGCTTATTAGTTATTTGTAGGTAATATGAAGATAACAAAAAAAGAACAGTATCGTTTTATCTATGTCCCTAGGGATAAACTCGCTCCGTAATAATTTAAGAAAGGAAGTTCCATTTCAAATTGAATATGCGCTAGAGATAACAATTTACATTTGTTGATTCTACGCTGATTTTAATTAGTCTTCATGATTTAAGACTCGATGATGGTAAATTAATGGGGAAATCTAAATATATGTCAGCATTTGCGCCTCAGTTCAACATGTTCTATTGCGTGACACAAAACAGTCATCCTAATCTTAAATTGAGAGCATAGCCTGAAGTAATCTTTCTGAATTAACTGATAAATTTATTGCTCTTTTCCGATATTCTCTTCGCCCCTCTATGGGAGGCGAGCCAACCTTGTAATATCGGCATTTTGAAAAGTCCATCGAAATTCCAATAGTGAGTCTTTCTTGGGGAGAGGATCTCGATATTTTCCAATATCAAATGACAAGAATGTTAATGTCTTTAAAATACAGCCATGTCGATATATCGACAGCAGACCTAATCCATAACCGGTAGTGTTTCTTACGAACGCTCATTTTAATTTCACTATTGCATAAAAGAGCCCAGCCTGTTCCACTGCCTACAAGTGGAACTTGTTCGTAGTGAAAGTACATTCCAACAAACTCAAGACAATATAAGATGCTAATCATAGTGTTTCGAATTCCACCTCACCCAGTATAAGCCTCAAAACTTTGCGCCAACGCTTCTGCATATTTATATGTATTACTGCACTTCTAAGGTGGAACAAAAGCCGATCGCCAGTAGTGAAATATATGAAAAGATTTTGTGATCGGTACAGGATAAACCAAGGGGTGGACACTGAGCATAAGAATGTTAAAACTGGAAAGGAAAACACACACATAAAACCTTTATAACGTGCAATTCTTATCAATTTTTCAATAACAGACTTCAGTGATTTAGCTTAAGAATTATTGGCGTTTCCTCTTAAGCCATTTATGAATGTTGCTGTGGTTAATGATCGTCTTTTGAGTTTATGATGCGTGTACGCGTAGTGCAGACTGCCTGCCGCGAGGTATTTAATACCGGTAAGCAAAGCGCCACAACAGAGTAACGTTTAAATATAATAAAGAGCTTCCCGGAATGTCAGTCCATACTCATATGCAGGGGTCTTCAATGACGTACCATTATATTCAATGCAAGATATTACATGTACAGTAAGCAAGTTTTACGAGAGAAATGCCTGATTTTGTGCTATAAGGCTCAAAATTAGTATTTCTGTACATTTATAGTAACATTAACGGTTTATTTAATTATTTCTTGTATGTTGTATTTAGAAGTAGATATTTATTGGAGAAAAATGTTCAATCTATTCCTATTCAATGGATTTATTGGTGAAATGTCTTAAAATTAATTCTGTTAAGGTTAAAATACATAAACCAACTTCGACAAACACACATTCCTGATATTGGTAATCCTGTACTAATTTACTCCACTAAGTAAACTTATTAACTTTACAAATTTAACTACACACTTTTGTTTCAGTGCGAAGGTTGTGCTTGTTTATTTAATGTTTGGTTCCAACTGACTTAATTTTAGTCTTATACCGGGATCAAAATTCAGCTTATATCTGTGCTTCTTTTTGATATAAATTAGATAATAAAAGGTAAGCAGTCACAAACAGCCTTGTCCCCTAACATTATTTCAACCGCATATACAGTAATATTAATGACGGATCGTGTGACGTTTTACAGCCTTTGCTACTCTTAAACTGGTACCTCCAGAGCCTTCATGTTACATCCAATTTTTTGTTGATGATAAATCTGGTAGTTTTCTCTGAAAATATTCCAGCGGTTTGCGTTTCAAATCATAGTGCTAGGTGTCAAAATAACGTTTCAAAAGGGAAAGTTTCATCGAATGATTAGAATGTGTTTCATGACAAATCACACACTGCGGTAATGGGATGGTTTCTCTCCATCTCCAATAAATGTGAAATCTTATGATAAACAGCTTACATTGTACTTATGTATGGGACTTTCTATTGCTTTCTTGTACAGTGATGCCCTCTGTGGGATGCTTAGCATTTGAGACATTGCCTCCTGGCAGAGTGGAATTATTTACCCTTTGAGCTTTTCGAGCAGAGTTCTTTAATTAACCACTTATCCATGCTTTGGTTTACTTCTTCTGAATCTGACATAAACTATCTGACAATTTAACAAATAAAATATCGCTTTGAATAACAATAATGTAACTACACTGATTTCTTAACTGTAAATGCGTCTCGCAGCTAAACAAAGGACAAAGTATATCCCATTGTTGTGTAATCAAACATATTGAGTTGCGCTCTGTCATTAAAATTGGATTAAAATTGAACATGCGTATTATTTTTTACAGTATCACACAAAATTTTTATGATAATATGTCAAATGTTTGTTGTTTACAAAACGAATGTTAATTTGTCTGATTTGCTAAGCCAGCCGGCAATAGCTCACATCCAAGTTGAGAACTCCTGTCTAATGGAATAATGAGAGACCATTATCATCTTCATCTGGGTTGAGGTGATACGCCTATTCCGGTTTTAGAATTCTAGCCATATTTTCTTTGCTTTTCCCGTTTCTTTTTCACCTTTCACTCTGTAATTAATTATTTGCTTAGGAAGCCTTTCACCCATGCATATTTTGATTACATGTTCTCCAGTTATGTCTATATCGTTCAATCTTATCCTTAACAGGCTTTACATTCAATCTTATTCTGCGCTGCATGGTTTCGGCAATTGCCTACTCTGCCTTTACGGTAAATATCTTTTCTCTGTAACTGAGAGCTTGTTTGATAATTGCACTCGAGCGCCTTTCAGCTAATACATGGCCTCACTGATACTTCATTTACCAATCAGAATGGAACTTAATCGATAGTTTTAAAGCACAATATTCATAAATTAATAATTTTATCCTAAGTTCATTTTCCCCCTACAATCTCGATTCGAATAGGGATCTAGGAAGTCTATTCTCGTGCGTTAAACAACATGATTTAAATGAAATAATAAATAAGAGTAAAATAGTAATTTAACTTTAAATGTGTTGTTAAATTAAATACATTTACTATGAATGTTATTATAACCTCAAATGTTCGTTTGTTTTTAAGAAGTACTCATAGAAACACGAAATATGACATAATTGATAGGAAATTAGTAGAAATGGTCATTGTTATAATAGTTTGTCCGTTCTATTTTATTTCATTTAAATCTTCGTGCAGTTCTGCTTGGTATGTTTTCAGGAAGACCAAACAGGTAAGTCAAATCACTTCAGTGATTATATTAAAAATATAAATAATAGTATCGTGCTCGCATTGCAATGATCTTACCAATCCCCCTCTTGAGCTTCCAAACTCATGCTTATCGCCATAAGACGTTCGATTTCGAAATAATTATCATGACAACAAACAATCGTTAACTTCAATTAAATTACTGAAAAATTATAAGCACTCTTGGTATTATTGCATATAATTTTAACTGTTTAATGCATTAATATTATAAAGCCAGTTTTATACCCTAAATTTCATCACAGATAATGTTTCTCTTTTTACGTACTTTACTCATATATGTCGGAGTTACTTTATCATAAAAACTTCATAGTGCGCAATAGAAGAAACCAGTAATCAAGGCCGTATAATGCATGTAGTAACTTGTAGTTGAAGTAGGCTTTGTCAGAGAGTGATTGTGGTTACGCGATGTTTTAACTGCTTGCTAATTGTTATTCGTTACCTATGTCACCTCGTAGTTTTGAACAGCTGATTTTTACCTGACGATACATAACTTGCAGAGAAGCGGTAAGGACTCGCAAGAAAATCGTGTTTCAGGTAAAGAACAGTTTGTCAACTTGGTATGAAAGACAGGATTTGTCAATGATAAAACTTGTTCCGAACTGCCATATTCTTACGGAAGGCAAAGTTAGATAAAATACAGGTATTTCCTATGTAAATCCCGGCTAACAGGTATAATTGTAACCATCTCTTATTTTATAGGTTAGTGCTTATTATTACCAGAATTACATATAGTATCATTTCATGTTTTCAATAAAAATACAAATACTAAAATAAAAACACTAGCAACGCATTTTTAACTCCCCCCCGTTACGGCGACAGCATTTTCCCAGCAAGTAGCTGCACTCAAATAACCTCACTTGATACCCGTTTCAGTTAACTTTGCCGCTCAGCGTAGGGCCGCTAGTGTAGCTGTTGACAACAAAGTGTACGTAATTGAGGAAAACAAGACAACGGTGGGGTCGAAAGCATGATACAGTCCATCACTGTGCTATAAACAGTGTATAATGAATTTTTTTAATGATTTATTAATGGATGCTCTTTAACAGCTCAGGTCATCAGCGTCCCATTCAACTCAGGGCGTGAAACGGCCGACAAATTTTGCTCACAGGCCTCTCTTTCACTGTCAATTTTTGTTCAATATTAATTAAATAACTGTTTTGACTTACACCAATACCACAATTATTTGTTTTTACTGTCAATAGGGCTAAATCAGTGCATTGGACAAGAAAAAATTGGGCAAAAATAAGTTCCCGGAGAAAAAAACATGAAGATGAACTATTGGTTTCTTCTTCTAATGTCCTTCTTCCATCACTCCACATTAAATTAGGTTTGACGAAGTTATTTGTTATTGTTCTGAATAAGGATAGTGAAGTTTCAACTTTCTTGTTACAAAGTTCCCATAGAAAATTGAAGCTAAGCTAGCAGCAGGTATTTTCGATGATCTTCAGGTTCGTAAGCTTATCAGGATGAGACCTTTCCTCAGTCGGTGTCCAAGTTAGAGAACGCATAGTTGGCATACAAAAAAGACAGAAATTTTCTTGGCATCAAGAAATCTGAAAACTATAAAAGAATTGTGGAGGAAAGGTTACAATATTTTAGAAATAGAATGAGCGTCATAAATGCATTTTTGGTTACTTCCCTGCGAATCTAGGTGCAATAAATTAAGAATATAAGCGGTTTCATTAAAACATTAATACAATGGAAACTCGTTATCAAGGTCACTGGGATGCGTTAATGATGTCTGGTATTTGAAATGCCACACTAGTGAAGGAGGATATATTACACCTTCGAAAAAAAAAATTTTTTTTTCTTCTCTTTGATAGGGGAAAAAAGTTTGGACATTCATAATTAGACAGATACAGATTTTTTTTCATATATTCATTAATATTTAAGCTAAAACTAAACCTTACAGTTTTGTCTCAGTTACATGTCTTAAAACGTAATAATATTTCATCAAAAATATAAATACATTACTACATTTGATGTAATTTTGTTTAAAAACCAAGCCCGATTGAGTGAAACTAAAATTAGATTTTAATTCAGGGCATTCATATTACATATATCCACATGGAAAAATAAAAAAATGAAAGAAAAAATTAGACCAGTGTTATGATTATTACATTAATTTGTTCTGTTTATGCAATTAAAGCCATAATTTTTTTACTTTACGTAGGCATAAAATTAAGTTTTATATACACTTCAATTATAGATTTCAGATTTGAGTTATATTAATTGGGTAATCAGCAATTTTAGCTTGTAGCTGAATATTGGTTTAATTAATTGGGTTAAATAAATAACCTTATATTATGTGAATTATTTGTTTAATGTGTGATATAAACACAATAATGTAAATGTCACAGTTTAATGTTTGTTTATGTATCTTGTTTCATTTATTGTATTAATTAGCACCCGTTGAGTGGATGCTAGTTAAAATAAAACTGCTTGTTCTATCATTAAATACATTTCAAATTTAGTCATTCTCTTTGAAAATACCTAGCACTTATTCTTCTACTTTCTCAAGGCTTCTAGTAACATGGACTGGGGAGTGCAGTCGTAAGAGTTGTTCTACTGCTAACGGCGCAAATAATTAAGAACAGCCTCTGCTATTAAACCAGTTTTGTAGAAGAATAAAAACGTCACCTAAAACATGTGTAAGAGGCCAGTTTTCTGCAGATAGAACCGATTTTGTATCTCAGTATTCTGGACGAGATATAGTAAAGCAGATTGTTATGTAAAATAATTACTCTTTTAACTCTACAACTTTTACTTGACATATTTTACAGTTCACTGAACGAATTGTGACACAGTGAGCTGCCGCTTTTCTTTAAAAACAATAACTTACAACGGTTACTCATTTCCCAACAAGCTTATGCAGAAAGTGTCGGATTTTTAATAGAGAAGTATTTAACTCAGTTTAATTATAAGTAACTGTTTTTCTTTTGTTCATTCAATCTGGGTCACTGTTAAACACGTGTTAAATGACACGTAACATAGCTAAATATGTAATATTTTGCTATTTGATATTAAAAACACAATATTTCTAATGCCCTGTGTAACATCACCATTGACTATCGGAATAATAAACAATTTTGCCTCATATGGCAATTTCTTGTATATTCTGCCACATACAATTAAAATTCTTGGAACTCTATTAATAAGCTTGATTCACACGATACGTTCAATGTATGCATATCCTGATCCTAGTGAGGAAAACGATATGCTTTTCGTCATGTTTCAGTACCTCAGAAGGGTGGGGCATTTCCAAATCCTATCTCCGAAATGTTTTTCTAAATAATTTAATTTTACAGAGTATGTAATGGAAGTTTTAATTTGATAAAACACACAAAAGCTTAATAATTAGCTAATTATCATTCAATTTTTGTGAGTTATTATTAGGTCTTAGAAATTGAATAATATTTTGTCCTCCTGAAATAAAATAAATTATCTAACAAACAAAAATATGTGAACCTAATATTTTCTTCTTGGTATCGAGTCTACCAGAACGCCAAGTTTCACAATAGCCTCGAGAGAATAACACTCTTAATTGTCATTCATCACACGCGTTTAAATAGCTCAGTGGCCAAGTGCTTACTCCTGAGTAAGGCGTTATGTTTTATCTACATTTCATTTAATGTACATTTCACCTGCCTCATTACATTTTACTGCAGGATTTAACAAACGTCAATTATAATTTTCCTCGCTTCTCTCCAAGTGCGTTTCTCAATGGGCTATTACAAAACTCGAAACAGAAAAGCTTTAAATATCTTGGTTAGCATTCATTTGTGTATCTGTGCTCTGTACCTCGGAGCATGCGTTGTATCCACGACTTAAAATAATAAAGGGAACTGTTCTTTTCTCTGAAACTGTACAGGCCTGTAAATGGTTGAACATATTCACAGACAGAGGACAGAAGCAATAAATATGTGCAAAGGGTAAGTTTGGGCATTCATTTCAAATACCTATCAGGTATTACGAAAGCAATATATTCTCCAAGCCTTTCCAATATCTATCCTTCCGAGGGCGGCAAGGAAAAAAGATCAAGAGAAATAGAAAAGGGGAGAAAGAAAGAGCTAAAACAGGAAGGAACACATGAAGAAAACACCTCCTGTGTATAAATGACTCTTACAGTTGCAAAAACAATTTTATTTACTGATGACACAAGCGGTATAATTACTCAAAGGAAAAGGTTATACTGCTTTGTAGAATCAGATTTATCATGCTATGGAAGAAATTCATCGATGACTTTACATAAATAAATTGAGATGTAGCATGAAAAAATCGCAATATTTTCTTCTTCCGGTATATCAATAATTTGAGAAGCAATTCAGCACGTATGATACACTGATAATTTCTTAAGATGGAAAGCACACAAAGAAAATATCAAAAGTAAATTAAACAAAGTTCAAAGTGTGGCCACAATGCTACAAAATATATGAAAAGTTCGCACTTTTTTGCATATTACTCACATGTACAATTTATTTTAATGTGCGGTATTACTGTATAGGGGTACTAGTACTGAATAGCTTATTCAAAATTAAAAGATATATCAGATCAACTGTGAAACTAGATAGGCTCAATTACTGTAGACCATATATTTTAAAGTTTGATATTTAACCTGCATATACATATACGTGCATATACATTAAAAATCGTATATTTAGAGACAATAATAAATTCCATGACATTACGTGAAGTAGTAGTAGTAGTAGTAGTAGTAGTAGTAGTAGTAGTAGTAGTAGTAGTAATAATAATAATAATAATAATAATAATAATAATAATAATAATACAATAATTTCAGTAAGAGAACTGCTAAAATCATATATGTATTCTTCATAATGGTATTTTATCTTACAATTTAAATACAAATATGTGCAAGGTCAATGTAATAGGCTTAAATATAATACAAAAAAGATTTTAATTCCTTATACTGTAACGGAATTGGTGCGGATCAAAATAGTAACAAATAATGTAACATTTTAAACCATGCAGAGCTAAATTATGTATATTTAATAATTAAACATCAGGCTATTCTAGTGTTTTATGACTAGACTGCTTATGCAATAGTATATTTAATAATAACATCAATAATTATAGATACTCTGATTTCTTGTAAATTAATTTCAGACATACTGCTTTTTTTTTTTTTTTTTTTTTTTTTTTTACGAAGTCTAAATTCCTTATAAGGAGTAATATAGTAAATAAAATTTCGACATATTGGAAGGAAATTAGAACGGAAAAAGAAAGGAGAAACAAAACTGAAACAAAATAACATAAATTAGAGAAAAGTTATTGAATCTTTATAGATAAAGAATAATTAGAGATAAAATAAATTGGGAAAGTACGAAAATTAAAAAAAAAACAATATTAAAGGAAAACATGAAAATCACAAACAAAGGAAGACGGATAAATACTTACTGACAGTTCCAAAAAAAAAAATGAAAACGTGCAATAAATTATCTAGCAGTTTCCATTTAAATTATAAGGCTAATAAAAGAGAAATTAAAAAGAAATAAAAAGGACCATCACCTTAAAGAAGAAAGAATCTTAAACATAGAAAGAAGACATTCAAGATGTGTTATTCATTGTCCGTAAACTGAAGTATGGCTTCCTCGAATGTGAAAAAGTCACTAGGCATCAAATACCTGTGGCATGTGATGTGTGTAATCAGGTTACCGTATCAACCAGTTCTTACTGGTACGCCACAACCCGGATCTCTACACAAACATTAATAGTAACAATTGACGATTGACTTCCCAGTTGAGTTTAAATCGTTCATCAACAAGTTGACCATCGCTGGTCGGCGAGGGCCAGCTCTTTTCTCTAGGTCAGTCCTACAAGGTCAAGAGCTGTATTTATAAAAGTGTAATTGCCAACTTAGGAAAGAAATAGGTATATAGCGCGCGACTAGATATACCTATACAGTATTTGAAGGTTAAGTATAAAATGTTTGTTCAGAGGGCGTGTTTCAGCTGAACAGGCGGACTTGTGATGTTCAAACAAGGAAGCATTTCCCGAGTATAAGTGATACTAATGCCAACCCATTTGCCAGCGCCAGAAGGCAGAAGCTTGGTCCATTAACTATTTGCACTTCGCGGCCCTGCGTACTGTGGACATCTTAAAAGATCAACATAAAGAAAAGAACCAATCAACACAGCGCCTTGTTCACACACATAAGAAAACTGCCAGTCGTTTTATGTGCAGTAAGTTGGACCTGCGCTTATGCTTTCATCGTGAGTTTGAAGTTATCTTTGCGGTACCGTATGGATCAGAGTCATAGATTCGATCACAGCCTGATACTTTTATTTATTTTAATGTCCCTTTTTCACGAACATGTGAATTCGTCCTCTGTTGCAGTTTTCTCGTAATTCCAACACTTGGTAACTTCTATTTGCAACATAATGCCCAATTCGGTTAGTCATAGACGAAGAGGGAGAAGTTGGTGTGGTTTGTGCCACTTTTGCTGTTATAGTTACAATATATTGGGTCTTTAATGGTTTTGTCGTCCGTTTCATGGTAACTAGCGGGTCGGCAGTCAGAGTGATAACTCCCGGCGAAGAGAATGTACGAGTATATGTGTAACGCAATTACAAAACACAAATCTCATGACAGATGATGGTGGAATGGTTCTGCTATACTCAAACATTAGTAATCTTACGAAATAGAGTAAAATTAAACTTGAAAGCATACAAGGAGCGTTCTAAAACTTCTCGGCCTAACCAAGAAAACACAAGATTTAAGAGAATTTTCTTATCTTTTATCACAGTCTCCTTAAAATTAATACACTTAGTACAGCGACTTTTCCAACTCTTTAATACCCTCAGTAAAATAAGATTTGTAAACTGTGAAAAATAAGCCTCTGTTTCAGTTTCAACCTCATCATTTGATGTGAATCTTCTTCCACCCACCATTTATTCAGGTTTGGGAACAAAATTTAATCGCTGGGAGCCAAATTCGGCGAATAAGGCGGATGTGGAAGTACTTGGAGGCGAAGGTCATGGAATTTTGCTGCAACAACCTCAGACGTGTGTGGCGCATTATCGTGATGAAAGAGAACTTCCGTTTTTAGCTTTCTTTGGTGCACTTTCGCCTGTTGCCACCCACTGTTTGGACTGTTCCTTTGCTTCTGGCGTGCAGTGATGAATCCATGTTTTATTTACTGTTCTGAAATGTCGGAGAAACTTACTGGGATTGCATTTAAACAAGTCTAAACCCTCTTTTGAAATGTTCATTCGATTGCGTTTTTGGTACAATCTCCCATCGAGCGGAAAGCTTTCTCAGCGTCTACCAACTTGTATATCTTCAATTGGCGATCATTGAATGCGACATTTTTGTCACAATCTCGTCGGCCGTAGCAGTTTTGGGACGCCAAATAATATAATGAGCTTTATCGTTTATTTCCGATCTCACAGCTTATTTTGGAGCTCCAGGATGTGGTGCGTCTTCGATGCTTTGTCTGCCACGTTTGAACTCTTACCGTCACGGTGACCGAAGTCATTAAGGCGCGAATCGTCAGCGGGAGGTCTGGGGCTCGAATCCACCAGAACCGTCCTCCCTGACTGAGGTTTTTTCCAGGTTTTCCTCAGTCCTCATAAATGCAAGTGCCGGGTAGATACCCTAAACTAGGTCCGTAACGTTTCCTTCTTGAAAAAAAAAATCTTTCCCAATACATCATTTCATGTCATCAGTGTCCAGCGCCTATGGTGCCTCAGTAGTAAAAACGGTAATTAAACACTATTAAAAAAAAATAAGTATACGTTGTTGCCTTCTAACACCCTCAAATCATCCTCGCACTATAGGATTAAAAGAAAATTACTGAAGAGAAATATTTCAAATTTTTAGAATCGAGCCTAATATGATTCTTTGAAGAGGAAATATAGATAGACATGAACCAGAAACAGGTAAATCAAGCAAATATATAAGTCTACGTTTAACTCTAACATTAATCATAATTTAACATTTCTATCATTTTGGAGCTCCAGGATGTGGTGCGTCTTCGATGCTTTGTCTGCCACGTTTGAACTCTTACCGTCACGGTGACCGAAGTCATTAAGGCGCGAATCGTCAGCGGGAGGTCTGGGGCTCGAATCCACCAGAACCGTCCTCCCTCACTGAGGTTTTTTCCAGGTTTTCCTCAGTCCTCATAAATGCAAGTACCGGGTAGATACCCTAAACTAGGTTCGTAACGTTTCCTTCTTGAAAAAAAAAATCTTTCCCAATACATCATTTCATGTCATCAGTGTCCAGCGCCTGTGGTGCCTCAGTAGTAAAAACGGTAATTAAACACTATTAAAAAAAATAAGTATACGTTGTTGCCTTCTAACACCCTCAAATCATCCTCGCACTATAGGATTAAAAGAAAATTACTGAAGAGAAATATTTCAAAATTTTAGAATCGAGCCTAATATGATTCTTTGAAGAGGAAATATAGATAGACATGAACCAGGAACAGGTAAATCAAGCAAATATATAAGTCTACGTTTAACTCTAACATTAATCATAATTTAACATTTCTATCATAAACGATATGTTAAATGGATAAACGCAACAGAAAATTTAAAATGCCTCCACAGATTTTACTGAGATAACCCTTGAGCTGCAGTTTGCCTATCCCTCGTCCATAAAAGCATTTCTATTGAACCTCGTATTTTCGGAAAGGTTACTGATAATTAATGCATATTTGGCACGAAACCTAGAGTTTAGAGCGATAGTTAGGGAGGTAATCAGAAACCCGAACCCATTTTCCTCCAGAGAGATCTGTGTGCCGATATTAGTTCACGAGTTTACAAAATCTACAGCACATGCCACTATAAGAGCCAGAACGAGCAGAATCTTTCGCATCAATGTGTCACCGTTATGGCCCAAGGCAGCGTTTCCAGCTCATAACCCCGAGGCCTCTCCAAAGAGTGGAGTTCCTTGACCTGGATTTTTTCTACTGGTTCATTTGTGACAATATTCATCATTCTCTAACAATCATTACACTTTATCGAACCTAACATATCAGGTTAAAAAGATGCTATGCTATAAGATCTGTTGCACCTCGAAATCAGATTATTTCTAATTTAAAATGATCATCCTTAATGCTTTTAATATTTTAAGTTTTCATTTTTCTGTTTTTCACATTCTACACACGTAAAATTGTGTCCGAATTTGGTGATTGTATACAGCATAATCAGCGACGCCACTTAGAAACCAAATTTATTTTATCCATATATATTTGAAAGTAAGAAATAAATAAAATTAATGTTAAGTTTCAATTTTACCCATACCTACATTTTTAAATTGTGTGCTTTTGTGCAAAATAATTATTTTTGCACATTTCAAAATTTTAGCCACTTACTTGGAGCAAATCTAAGCAGATTGCGCATGTTCGGATTTGTATAGAGTCGAGCAGCTGATTGAGGAATTTATCTGCAATGTTTGGTTTGCCTATTAGCTTCAGAAGCTCAGTCTTTAGTATTAAACGTTTATGATGAATAGACAACCTTTTATTCTTTCGCTTTCCATTTTAAAAACTACTGCTGTTCTTTTAGGACAACGAATGTTTTTATAAATGTGCCCATCTACAGCAAAATTCCAAATAATTTCTTGCAGCAGTATTGTGAAAAATGTTAATCAATGCCGTTAGTTATTAGTGATTTATTGACGAAATATGTTGCGATTCAGTAATATGCCATATAACGTTTGTTGATTACACGGTGTCTTCAGCGTCTTGCAATTAGGAATGTTTTATGTCTATAAGAAGAGGCGAAGGAATTAAGTGGAGAAAGGAGAACTGAAACATGTAATTATACCGGGTGATTATGAAAAATCCTCCATTATTTGAGTGTGTTTAGGAATATATGGTCTACGAAGAAAAATAATGGAATTTTATAGTGATATAGAATTTG
Source organism: Metallyticus violacea (assembly GCA_030762175.1). Taxonomy (NCBI): domain Eukaryota; kingdom Metazoa; phylum Arthropoda; class Insecta; order Mantodea; family Metallyticidae; genus Metallyticus; species Metallyticus violacea. The sequence goes on from CM060836.1 coordinate 32,619,043, forward strand.
CAATTAATTGCTGATATGCAAATGTTAAGCGAAATGGGATATTTTTTTTATCTTAGAATGTTCTCAAATCGATTTTGCCAACCAGGAAATGCCGATTTTTCAAGAACCAATGCTATAAAAATCTTAAAGTCTCTGTGGTTTCGAAGATAATAGATTCGAGGTGAGAGGAGTAGACTATTCATATTTTTTATGCTGAAGTATGCTGATACATAAAATCTAAAATAAAAAAGCAAACAATCCAATTCAATAATTCGTTTTTACTTGATGCCAGAATCATAACAACTTCTGTCGTTATCGTAAGTTATCGTTTTAAATCTGATTAGCCAGACCATTGGTTTATTTCATTAACACCCTGTACTTAATCACATATTACTGTAATTGCTGTTCTAAAAATACGTACTATACATGTACAGTCAACACAAAAAGGTTCTGCATTTTCGTTTATAAAACCTGTTCTGATACGTTTATTTGGTTTAGAATATGAGAAACTTTATGTTCTGGAAAATTGCGTAAGCCTCGGGGATTAAGAGAAAAGACCTTATGGATAAACCGAGAGACTTTTAGAGATAGCAACCTGTGTAAACCCGGATAGAGACTGTACAACTCAGCCATGCCGAAGAGTTCAAAGTAAGTGGCCTCTTAATTTCAGCAATTAACAGTACAGTAATGTAACCTATTTTTGGAACTCCTCTAATCTGCTCACATTCTGTTCTTTCTGGTAGGGTCTATATAATTTTTATACAAAACTAACACGTTAAATTATCAATAGTTTAGTATATTTACAAAACGAAAATACAACAAAGATGTAAAAAAAGGTAATAATTTAATCCTCTTTTAAAATTTAATAGTATCGTTGGTAGGGGTGCCATTTGAGGCTTAGGAACGGGAAGGAAGTTTGGGTTTCACCCTCAAAATGAGACAATTTGAGATTTAGGAATGGGAATTAAGTTAAGATTTCACCATAAAAATGAGAGGGTGAAACCTAAAATATCACTAGTTTCAAACTTCCCCTCAAGAGACTGAGCCTATATGTTTAAATTAAATTCATTTTAAAAAGTAGTTATTCAGACTGTCAGGTTTTAAATCCATTTATGCAATATTTTTGGAGATATTGAAATAGGGTGTGTAGTGTTTTATTTTTATAAAAAAAAGTTGCACAAGGATTTTGATATGAACTACCTGTGTAGTAAAACCCTTCATGCATTTTGTTAATTTTGATATTTCATATGTTGTTTCGGGTAAGATTTATAAAATATTCGAGTTGTGCATCAAGATCTACAATTAAAGTATCTTATAAACATATTATGTCATCATTTTACAAGCATACAATTCCGCTTTTCTTTTTAATGCACTGGAGTCAGTTATTTAATCATCTTACCAAATGTACCAAATATCAAACATTTACAATATGGCTTTAATTTTTCCCTAATATAATAAAAGTTCTATACATGGGCAATTCTTAACATGCATGGAATGCACACAGTATATTTAAATACATCTCAAATTGAAAGCAGTTTTTTTTTTTTAACATGAGCACTCAGACTAGAAACTGCTTTTTATAATACTCGGCGTACCAACTTAGTTCTAATACGGAATGTGAACATTATTTAAGGGCATACTGATATATATTGCATACATTTCTCACGGTATTGATATTACATAATTTTGTTTCTTAAGGTGTATCCGCACAGTACACTATGCCACCCCTGTAACCATGTCAGGCTGGAAAAAAACTCAGTAACAGCTGATTCATTCACTGCGCATGTCCAAATGCAATTAATTCTTTCAAGGTGAGAAAATTACATTTTTAAACATAAATTTAGTATAATATATAAATAACATTTAATAATAATGACAAATAATAAAACGAAATTATAATTTATAAGTAAAAACCATTAACTATCACTGCCACAATATTGGGAAAATTCAGAATTTAGGTGTTTTCCTCGTACTTTTCGTAGTTATAAATATTCGAATTGTTTATTTAAAGGAAGGAAGTTTTGAAATGACTGGAAGAAACTTTTCAAATTTTCAATAAATGCAGATACAGCAGAAGTTAGAATGCCCGTAAAATGATGATAAAATAGCTATATAAAAGAAATAAATTTAAAGTATATGATGAAACATTGATGAGATATACGCAAGGAAGACAGAGAGGTAAAATGTTACAAAAATGCAGCATGGCAAAAACAAGTTTTGGAAAGACCGACTTAAAACAACCGAGAATTAAATCTTTACAATTGATTACACTAAAACACTATAAACTAGGTTACATGAAAGAATCTCTTTATAACACCGGGAAAGAAAATAACATCGTCTAGAATGATGACGGAATTCCTGTGCAAAGCAGTCGAGAGAAGGGAAACGGCAGGACTAAAAACGCCAGCTATTAAGCTGGGTTCTTGTCATCGGCTCAGGAATGCGGAAAAGTTCGCTGTATAGCGGACAGAAGCTTTCGACTTGTTCATTTATCTGTCCGCAATTTAGGTGTCTTGAAATGTGACAGCTTTATCTGGGGGGTCTAAAGAGCACCATTTCATAAACGCATGTTTATACTTGTATTGCAAATAATGTTACATGTAATAGTTTTCATGGGTGCACCATGTAACCGGCACATGGTGTTTCTTTTTTATGTTTTTAACTCTCATAGGTCTGAAATGATTAATGAAATAACTTACTATTAATTCTAAGCCCATAACTATCTGAAATCAACTAGCATTCGACTTTTTTATGACTGGGTAAAAGTTAGAATAGCTTCACTCAGGTAATATGCTGATATGAGCAAATCAGCGCTTTTTTATTGCACAGGCAGACAGTTTTGGGTTGTTTTTTTTTATGCTCGGAATATTGATTCCAGGGCAGCTGGTGATTCCAATAAGCTTCATTAAAGGTAGATGAATCAATGTCGAGCTAGAAAACACTCAACATTCAATTATACGCGAACAGTTGGAAAATTCATGAACAGCTCATGGTACTTATTTCCTGTTCAATAAAACCAAATGTTTGATACGATGCGAGCTACTGGTGAGAGCTAGAGAGATGGCTAGTGACGATAAGAGGTGGGCTTTATCTCCCAAACAAAACATTACACACAGACGCTTGCACATGTTTCATTATTCAAACACTGGAGACGGCTCGTTCTGTTTCTGAGCGTCATTGTTAACAAGTGCATTTTACTATTAGGGAACAGGTGGACGTTTTGCACTGCATTGTTTAGTTAGTGTTAGTGTGTAATTTCGCATAAATATTGATCTACTAATAATGTATAGATACAAGTAATGAATGTACAACAACAACGATAGAAAATTATACATAGTGCAACAAGAGTAATGGGGACAAAAGAAATAACTGCATGTGAGGAGGGGTAGATACAAGGCACAATTTAATTTTACAGTCATCTTACGTGTATCCCGGTGCTCCAGTGATAACAAGTACCAGGGTAAGAAGAGAAATGGTTGAAGCTATCGAGTCTTCTCTGTGTACTACAGGAAGACAGAGGTATACCGAAGCATACAAAAGTAATTATGGATCATTTAGACAGAATGTGATGCGTTGCTGTATAGACGAATTTTATATAATGAGAAAAGAAGTTCCTGCATGTCCAAAATTGTTATGCGCGATTCAAGAAAAATGAATGAATGAATGAATAGTGTTTAACGCCCGTTTTTGCTACAGAGGCACCACAGGCGATGGGCACTGATGATACATGAGATGAAATGATATATTGGGAAAGGATTTTATGGAAGGAATCGTTCCAGGCCTAAGTTTAGGGTACCTCCCCGGCATTTACCATTTATGAGGACTGAGGAAAACCTGGAAAAAACCTCAGTCAGGAAGGACGGTCCTGGCGGTATTCGAACCCAGACCTCCCGCTCACGAGTCCGAGACTTAACGACCTCGGCCACCCGTGGCAGTGCGATTCAAGAAAGAAATGAATTTCTTGAGAAGAGTTCGGGACACTGGGAGTGAGTTACCAACTCGGTCAAAATATCATTTTTTCTTTCTATTTTTAACGGTTCTTTAAATCATTGGACATCCACAGAGAGTCAACATTTGAATTCCCCCAGCTATTTAAAGATTTCCGCGTGTCCTTTTCCTGCCCGCTACACTCCCTCTATAAGAAATATAGAATGAGATACATGACTTTACTGTCTAATGGAGACGCAAGGACTCACCAGCACCTAAAGGAAGTGAAGGTAAATGATGCTGATATGGAAATGGTGAAGGAAGAATGTGTCAGTCATGTAGCAAAAAGGATGACTACAGCTTTCCTCAAGCTAAAGAAATACTACTGACATACTAGATTGGGTGTGCTAAGCTGAAGTTAGAAACCATAAAAATACTAACTAGCTACTACGCACTGGCCATCCAGAAGCATTTATCATGCATAAAGTAGCAACAGACCAAAAGTCAGAACATCACAAGTGCCCCACAGGATCAGACTCTCGATGTTTCTATAATAGGAGCATAGTTCTCGGTGAGAACTTGATGATGGTATGGTTAGGAGAATTCTCCCCATCTACCAGAGATACCTTGCATTGAATTATTGGCACGTTGTGCTCGTGGAGTGACACAAAAGTCAAATGAAAGTGTTCACTCACTCATTTGAAAAAACTGTCCCAAAGAGAAGTTACTTCTAAGAAGCGGCTAGAAATTGGGTCAGTAAATGGCATTTCTGCTTTTAATATGGAGCTGACATCTATGGTAAGGGTTGAGGAATGTTCGGCAGCTGCTTGAAAGATCAGTAAGGCCTGGGCTGCTACTCGATTTACGAGAGCAGGAGGTCAGCTGCCACAAGCAGCAAAGGATGTACAGGTACCAAAAGTAGCACAGGTCACAAAGAGAAGTACTATAAATAAAGGGGGTTCCGATAGGTACAGCGTATGTTTTCCAACGTACTTTTTTATAAAACAGCGTTTTCCTCAAAACTGCATTGCACACTTTCAAAATGTCCCACGCGTCTCAGTTTTTGTTTACATTCAATTAAAATTTCCCAGAATGTACAGTTTGTCCCGCACTATTAACACTGTAAATTGCTGCTAAAGAGGCTCCAGCTCATACCTAAATTTCATATTCTGTACAAAATAGTAATGCATTGCCTAATGTAAATTCTTTATTCAACCACAAACCTTATCAAATGAAAACTAACTATTGCTGGGAGCTGGAGAGATGTTTGATTAATGCAATGGTGTGAGAGGAGTGTGTTGTTCATTGATCTCTTAAGGCTTAAGTTAATATGCGTTACATTCCCCAACATAATAACAAATTAATGAAATATAATTGTGTGCCCACTTTCTGAAATTTCTATCTGCTTCTTCGCTGTCATGGCAAGATCTTCACTATAGATACTTCCAGGAAAATGACCCTGGTTTGTTCCATGATATAGCTCAGTTCAACTGCTAGATGCGAACCTTGAATACTTTCTATTCCAGATATGCTGAGAGCGAAAGGTCAAGCTAACATTAGCACACACTGCTAAAAGTATAAAGTCAAGTTTAAACAGTAACTGCCTCACTTCCTGCTGTATTTGCAAGTGTGTGGTTTTGTAATCGACGGTTATTCGGCTAACAACCATTGTAAAATGTTCAGTGCACGTTCAACAAATCTGGAATAGAAAGAAAGGAACCCAACCCTGCACTAATGCGAATAGTGTTAGCAAGGATTTGCTCTTTCCTCCCAAAAGAACTATGACTGATTTCAAGTATGGTTTATTAAAGTATCATAAATTTAATTTAATTGTTATATATTTTTCAGTACAATTAACGGTAAATTAATAAATAATTGTTGAAAAAACATTAAGACGGCTCAGAGCGGCACATCTCAGTCAGTTTTTCTTGATTTAGTTTATTTATTTACGGGCGCTCTTTAACATTTCAGGTCATCAGCGTCCCATTCAATTCAGGGCCTGAAACAACCGATACATTTTGTTCAGAGACCTCTTCTTTCAGGCTTGAGGTTCTTTTGTATACGACACGGGACCCATGGCTTTACTTCCCTTCCGAAGGGAGTCATACTTAGGATTTTTACGCCCGAAAAAATTCATCGATCCTGGCCTGGATTGAACCAGCGATTTTGGGTTTAGGAGGCAAGTACGGACCGACTCTATGTATACAGTTGTACGAAAATGAGGGAAAACGTACAGTGTAAAAAAAAAAAAAAGAATACACAATCCATTTAGAAAATTAATGTATGAAAGCATTTATGGAATGTATATTTGTACTATATTAGAGACTAGAATTATACTAAATTTTACAAACATGGACCCAGGTTTTGATGACCAACAGTTTTGCGATCATTCTTTAAACAATGGGAAAAACTACAGGGTGATCAAAAAGGGGGGAAGGAAAAATTGAATGAAAAATTATTCTTACAAAATAACATTCCGTGATATGAAGGAGCCAGACTTCATAGCCTGAATTCAATGTTGTGTACAAGATATGTGCATCAAAATACCGAGTATCTTCAAAATTGGTCGTCGTTTCTGGTGATCTAATAGTAACCATACTTGCCTTATAAACCCATAAACGGGTCTCAAACTGACAGCGTTGATGGATTTGTTTTCTGGGGAATTTTGATTCGTTTTGTGCGCTGAGCAATCTTGATATGCACAAGCAACTGTTTCAACAAGATGAGGCAAGCTCCCTAACTGGTAATGGGAATGAACGCCTACTCCAACAGTTGACTCCCGGTTGACTGATTTCTAGACACTTCGAATTTGATATATCCTTTACGAAGTCGTGATTTGTCGTTGCGTTTTTGCCTTGTATCCATTTCTCGTAGTTTTAGAGAAAGTAAATGATCTGTGTAGTGTGATGGAAAACATGTAGAACATGTGCTACGTTATTAAAGTTTTGGGACTACTGAGATGTCTTGCATGAAGAAATGCAGCCCATTGGACTTCGATGTAGGAAATTATTTCATGTTTCAGGAAAACAATAAGAATACTAATGTAGCTGAAAGTGAAGATGAAATAAAATTGTGATAGAGTTACATTGAAATTGGCCTCGCCAAATTACACTTATAGTACGTATGTGATATTTGGCTGCATAATGAGCAACACATGCAACACATTAACTGATAATTTTAACTATTTGCACTGAGATCATTTGGTACATCCAAAATAGTTTACTTATTCCTCTTGACTGATCATCTCCAAACAACATTAACCCAAAATTATTTTAAATTATTTCCTTACGTCATTTTATTTCTAAGATAATTTTGAATAGAAAAATTTAAACCCGCATTTAATTTTTTATAATTTTATATAAAATGACTATCATGATCAAATGATAAAAGCAGAGCATATGCAATGGAAATGTACCTGGAAACCCCGAGGCTACATTCAGCGCTGTTGACCTGTAGAATAACCAGGTTGGGACAGTTGCGGCATGCAGTTAAAACGGAAGAAAATCTCTAATGGCGAGCTGAATTCTTTATCCTTTTATATATAACTAGAATGTGATGTCAGTCATTCCTGGAGTTGCATCATACAAATTAGTGCTCAATAGCGCTGTGTTTTGTTATGAATGGGTGTAATAACTTCCAAACATGCTGTTTCGTTAAGTTGTTTCATTTATTATCCTTAAAGCATTTAACGTATGCTGCTGACACCCGTAAATAATTCGAACGATGAGTGGAATATGGCGGAAATGAATCCAGAGTTTCTCGGCACCTAATGTTACTTATCATTCTCTTTTATGCAACGAAAAATAGGGAAATGAATTCATTTAGTCAACTTGCCGCTACTGAAATATTAACCCAGAACTGCTAGTTTCCTCTTTATTTTGTAATCGGCTAATATGATTTTTTATTACAACAAATAATTTGTTGATAACATCTATTAAGTTTGCAATCTCATACATGTATATTACACAATGTAAAGCGATAGTCAAAAGTAAGCAAATTGCAAAATAGTCAAGATATAAATTCAATATTTTTGTGTTGCACACAAAACTGGGCTAATTTTAACTAATTCGTTTTTTATAATCATATGCGACCAGCGACGGCTCGTGACATGAAAAGTTTGTGCAGCCTACCTCCACATAAGGGTTTAATTTAATTTCAAAATAGGGTTTCAGCACAAAAATAGACTGATATACCAATTATATCTACTCCTTGTTTTATTACACAACAGAAGGCCAATAAAGTAAAGCCATTATATTTCAACATAAAATACGACGTATAATAGGAAAAAGAAATTTTAGAAAAGTATATTGAGGTACTTATTCAAGATTCACTGTTTGTACATTTTATGCATCTTATTCACCGAAACAGCGCCAGACAAAACCAAAACTATAATCAGTAATACCACAACAATCGCTTCAATATAACCGGAACTAATACAACTGCAATTAACAGAAATAATAACTCAACATTTTCATTTTTGTAGCTACAGGCTATAAAAAAATGTAGCTAATCATTATCCCAGTAAATGTAAATTTTAGTATTGTTGTACCTAAACGAAGCCTCAAAAATTACATTTAGCAAAATGGCAATAGGCATCCTTTTGAGTTGCTATGGAAATAGCAGCCAATAAACGACACACATTTCTCCCCGCTCTAGATGCTGTCCATTGTCCGATTCTCAGTTTTGGCTGTACTTACTATCTCGGAGCATAAAGCAAGCGTTGCCATAGAAACTGATATGAACAAGTGCAGCCAAAGTTTGTTCTGGCGGAATTGGGCTTTTTTCCCCCTTTATTTTTTAATGGTGTTTAACGCCCATTTTTACTACTGAGGTACCACAGGTAGTGGACATTGATGATACATGAGATGAAATGATGCATTGGGAAAGGATTTTTTTAAGGAAGAAAACGTTCCAGGCCTAAGTTTATGGTACCTTCCCGGCATTTGTCAGTTATGAATACTGAGGAAAACGTGGAAAAAACCTCAGTCAGGGAGAACAGTCCTGGCGGAATTCGAACCACAGACCTCCCGCTCACGAGTCCGCGCCTTAACGACCTCGGCCACCTGTAGTGGTGAATTGGGTGTACCAGAGGATAGGTATAAGAATCATGTCAAAGCAATGCCCTGTTATCAATAAATTCGTATTTCAGCACTAAGAAATAGTTAACATATAATTAAAAAGGAACATCATGAATATCTAATTACTTATATTCTGGATAAAAATGGAAAATAAACACACTTACTAAACAAAAATATTAATATAAAAAGTTTGTACATGTTTACAGCACAATGTCTTCACATTTGCTACAAATATGACACTGTTTAGAAAACAAGGAGTGTGCATGGCAGTCTCGTGCTATCAGGCGAAGATTGCGGTCAGCAGCACTCGACCCTGCGATCCTCGTCTGCCCGCACTACTCTCCCAAATACTTCCCACGGCATATTGGCGATCGTTGAAGTTGGGAGAGAGTGGAACATTTTCTGAAACCACAGCTTCGTATAATAGACCACGCTTCTGACGCAGAAATAGACTAACAGTATCGTAAAAGACAACCCTCACATAAATTAAAATGTAGATATAGTCGCTATATTCTTCCTCTGGTGTAACTTTGGTCTTGCGTAGTGTTTCAGTGCCTCATCCAGATTCAGCCACTGCTTCGATCGTATGCATTGTCGTAGAGAATCCACTTTTCTTCACAGGTCACAAAAATAGGATACTTTTTGTTACGTAAAAGTAAGGAAGGGCAGACTTCAAATCTAAGACGTTTTTGAGGCTCTTTTAATAAATCAATAAATTTTTAATAAATATTAACAGTGATAAAGGAGGCCAAGTATAAGCTTTAAAATAAAAGTCATACAAAATATGTGCAATTTGTATTTTACAGTTAAAATATTCTGAACAACTTAACTATAACTGTTAACTCCAAAAAATCCTTAGTATTTCATAAGTTCATTTTTGCTAATTAAATGTTAAATACACTAATTATTATTTTATAAGCGAGCTTTTAGCTACTGTTTCTTTAAAATATGTTATAATACTTAGTAAAGAAATAACAATAAGAAGAACAATGAAATAAACTATACTACATTTGAATCGGTTATTTGAAAACATGCACATGTCCCGTTTTAGCCAAAATGCATGTATAGTTTGGATTGGATTGCATTGTTTGGGGCAGAAGATACTTTGGTACTTCAACCGTGCTCTTGGCTGGCTCTTTACATTGAAGACACCTTCGGGAGGAAAAAGTTGATGAAGACACTGGGGTGGTGACCGTGCGGACGTAAAGGGGTCCCTAACATGTTTCCTAATAAGGACTCCGACGCCGATGAACGCCCCTCCGAAGGAATTCGAGTCCCTTAGAAGGCCCACTTCCACGACAGAAATCTTTCCAAAGCGCAAGTCACCATCACGCCGCGCCAGCCCACCTCGCTATGGCACTTTCGAAAGTGTAAACAAACAACGGAATGAAATAATATGAAACGGGAGAGTGAAAAATTCATGACAAGTAAAAATCCACCCCCACCATTGGTGACCAGAAGAAAACATGAAAAAGTCCAAGGTCAGGATGGCGTCCCAATGAGATTTGAACCCTGAATCTCCTAAACGCGAGTGTAAAGCGTTATCGTCCGAGCCATACTGCTCGGTAATGCATTTAATAATAATAAAGTGTTTCACAGAGAAGGTACGTCTTCACTTTATTATAGGCAGAGCGCGAAAGTTCGGTAATTTATTTTGTTTAAAATAAACAAGCGAAAAGACACTTAAAATAACGAGAATAGGCAATAATATAATTAAAATAGCCATTTATTAAAAGTGGAAGCAGAGAGTAATATCACTCATTATTAATGATAACAGGTATTTAAGATACTTAATAATTTCGATATCACAAATTTATATAGGCCAACTTTCCTTGGTTACAAGCAACATGATGTTTTTTCAAAGTATCAATATCATAGTTATCAGTTGTCAGAGAGAACATTTTCATCTAGAAAGAGAACGTTCTACTTCCACTGAAGTGATTAAAGCATTATTTAAAACAAGCTATTTCGGAAGGGCTCATACCAGTTACAACTTACGAGTAACATTCACCTTTCAGAACATCATGAAGACTCCTGGCGAATGAGCAACAGATATGCAGTGGTGTCTGACGAGTTCATTTTTTGTTTTGCATTTATAGAGGAATCAGGTGTGTAACTCTTATTTCATTACTGAACACATTGTAGGGACGGTTTATTGCACAGCTGTACAGCTCTTGTCTTTCTCGTTTGCAATTATTTGTTACATTTACGCAGCAGAGAAGTTACACCCAGCTTAAATTTCCCAAGGTTATTCGCCAGGACTATTCAAAATTACAATACTTCCCTTATTCTCTCTATTTACTGGTATTAGTATGTCCGAGGTATACCGTGCTTTCCTTTCACTAATGAAGGTTCTTCTATTTACAGATTAAGTGAATTAATTGAGGAGAAAGTTTTTGACTGCTTAAAAAGTAATAAATGTGTAACAAAATTCTCAAACGATATCTTTGGGAGGTGAACACGGCATTTAATTTTTATAACTTTTTTCAATTAGATATATTGAAATTCTTTATGTGATTTTTAAAATGCGTAAATAATCGTAGAAAAAATCCATAACGATCCAAAATAAAAAAGTTTTAAATCTTAGAAGCAAAAATAGGCAAAAAAAGGTGGCGGGCAAAATAAAACTAACCCTGCTGACCCCAAATGTATGGAGACATTTCTTTTCTATTTGACTCTTAAATATATTCACCCAGATAAAAAAGGCATTTTGCATAACTTTTGGGCTTTGGTTATGTGAATATTACTGGAGACTTAGAAATTTTGTACTATGTTTGAGAAATCACAAATGTCCATTATTTGAGTTATTTCTCAATTAAATATTTATGATGACAGCCAAGTGACTACCTCCTAGGTGTAGTAGTATATGTGAAAATAATAATAAACTTATCCAACTAAAAGTTATATGGAGAATTGTAATAATATACTACAGTTCATAACATGGTGAACAAAATTCTAAAAGAAAAGTAACTATTTCTGTAGAACCCTTTGGTAAACAAGTAAACAAATAAAACAAAATACATTTCCAATTAAGCAAATTTAATAAGGAAAAAGTGCATCAGTAACTTCGATGGCTTACGATGAAAAAATAGATTATCGTTACCCACTACAGAATGCGAATAAATCGAGGACTTTTAGCAGATGAGGGTTAAATCAAAAGTTTCCATGACAACACATTCTCCTGGCCCACTGTCGACAGAGACGCGTGCATTTACGTTTATTTTTGTTTTCTACAAATACAGATTAATTCATTTTGAATAAAAGTTTCTCGTTATACCGGCAGATGAATCTTTAATAAGAGACATTATTATGAAAATAATTTTTTTAGCAAAGTTCTGAACTATAGCAATAATTTTGTTGTACCAAGGCAGATTTAAGCACTTATATAATTGCAAGATTTAAGGACACTTGTTAGAGATTTCCAAAATTTCTATTTTTGGTTTCTGAGTAATATAAAACTACATAGATTGTGCCTATAAATAGTTTCTATGCATTTGCGGCATTTTATTGACATTTAACTATCGCGGTCTGGGTGTCACGCCCCATTTTTCCACTGCTTGCAAATTTTGGGACAGAAATTATTTTTTTGGTTTTATACATAATATGAAAGTATATAGTTTGAAGATTACAAGCATATAAAATTTATGTTCGTTTAGGGAATTTTAAATTGTTAAATATGAATTTAAAAATGGTCACCATGGCATTACACAACACACACTCTTTACCTTTCTTGTCATTAGTCTAGTAACTTACATATTTTAAACTTTAGGTGCACTTTTCTTAAATACTATATAAGTTAGAACTAAAGTTTTTTGTGCATGTACAAAACACATTGCTCTATATAGCTGGTAAAAACTTTTAGCTTATGCATGCATGGGAGTTCTAAAAAAATACACTATATACCAGTATTTTCAAAAATTAAACTTTTGCTTCAATACTATTTCACCATCAATAGTCAGTGACATGTTTTCAAACACTTTTTAAAATCAGAGAATGCGGAGATTAACATTTTATAGGGAAAGTGCACCTAAAGCAACAAAAATGTTAAAAATTAATATTTTTACTAGTTTATCAAACTAATTATAAAATAAAAACAATTAAGATTAGCCAAAATATAAAAACAGTTTGTAATTTAGAAATAATTACTTAGTAAGTGGCACAATTTTCATTTGGATAGAAAACTCAGCTTGTTGGCGTTCAGTACAAAAAATGACATTATATCTCTACTAAGTGAGCTTTTACTTAAATATTGTTTGTGCATATTAGATAGACATTTTTTTTCGTAATTTATATTTGAGAAACGGCATATATCCAGGAATTTTCAAACTCCACACCATGTCTTATAATTTTGACAAGTCTATTTTCTTAAAAGTGACCAGAAATATTACAAACTCGTTCTACAAAAAGCAGAAAAGAAAAAAAAATAATGAGCACGTGTGGTTTCTAAAATAACCGATTCCATTTATGTTCAAACGAATTAAATGAAAAGGGCAGTTGAATGCCACATTCACAAAACAGGTGATCTGTCTAGTCACTGCAACGCTCATTTTGCGAGAAGTTTCCGCTCTTATGACTTGGAAAACGAATATAAATTTTAGAGAGAAAATATAAATGTATGCAGGCACTAATGGCGTTAGCTTGATGTAAATGCGCGGTCTGGAAGCTATGAAAGTTTTTGCACACTCCGAACATTTAACCTAGCATGACATGCGGATGTTAAAAACAGGTATGCAAATAAAATGACACGAGGGCAACAGCGGAGGCGTGTGCAAACTCAATAGTGTTTGATGTGCAGTTGACAAACTTGTGGCAAAATCAATGGCAGAACGGACAGCAGTTGCGGTGGATGCGGTCTAAGTGACAAGTTGTTTTTGACACTCCTATTCTCAGAATATCCTACTGAGTCACGCCACAGGTAAGGAACTGCTGCAGCTAATATTTGGAGTGGCGAAGTGCTCTGTACTATTCTGTGTTTTCCAGAGATAGGAGGCCACACATAAATATGGCCCCGTCATGGATAATGCTTACTGTTTGTCATCTTCAGAGGTCCCTATGCATTTTAGTCTAACAAACATGGATCGCAAGACATGCGCCCCACACTACCTGTAGCAATCGGGGGTCCGCTCAGTGTCTTGCAGGATAAACAGCAACAAGAATATCACGGACAGACAGAAATGTTCATTTAGGGTACAGCCAGTACAGGCAAACGGATGTTTGTGCAGTGAAAGGACATCGCTCACTGACCGGAGAGTGCCGCGTGGAAATTCTCTAACCGCTTTGCAATGAGGCAAACGTTGCTGGATTTCATCAACAACGGTCCACATACGCCAATTTACACATTGCGCCGGAAACTATTCCTTGCACATCTGAAGACTAACATAAAAGCACAACTTCAGTGATCTAAACCTCAAAATAACCTGATAGTATAGAACTAGAAACAAGTCATCTAGTCTGTTAAGTCCTGTTCCTGCCTTTACAGTAACATATCAGACTAGAGTACCAACCGCATGAAATATTCCATGAAGACTTTGAACGAACACTTGACGAGCAAGTCTTGCCTTTTATTCAATATCTCACTGATAATCCAGTTAGGGAAACAACCGTTTTTCACACCAATCATTTTCCTGTAACCTTGTGACAAAAAACATAGTCCTCTATTGAGCGCAAAATTTTTCTAAGTCCTACTCCATACAGCGCGCGGTTCACTGGATGTTCAGCAAACCTGCATAGCCACTGCAGCAGTTGTGTTATGGCATGCACCAAAGATACTGACTATTGTGTGTGTTGCATTTGCTCTATGGCAGAATGTGCAGTGTTCACACTACTGCAGAAAGCTGATATTATCTATGTCCTAAAGATATAGGGCAGTTATACATGCTGAGGGTTCATCACCCGATATTATTTTTTTTAGTTTCTCTGTTTTCTCTTTAGAAGCCAACTGTTTTTGTTCAAATTTATTTAGTTATCTGTAAAGAAAACGTTAGTTTGTGATACGTTTTGTGTGCGTAGGTAATGCCATAAAACTCAAAATATATAATATGATATTAAAGTAACGTCGTGTTCTAGATAAGATACACCGCCACGAGTGGCTGAGGTCGTTAAGGCGTGGATTCGTGAGCGGGAGGTCTGGGGTTCGAATCCCGCCAGGACCGTACTCTATATTTGTGGTGACCTAACGTTACACTCGACACTGCATCTTCAGAGAAATAAGATGTTATATAATCAGCCGCTTAATGTCAAGCAGATATTTTTTTTTTTTTTCCTCGGAAGATGTCCTTTATAGAGTCGAAGAAACTCAGTCGCTATAAGTATAAGTTGGTCATTAGACCATGGCCAAAAAGCCCGGTAAAACATATTAATATTCGAAACGATGGCATGTCCATTAATGATGTGTAACTGACGGTATCAGTGACAATTTTCCAAGAAGATGTTGAATTGTGTATCAGAGAAAATGGGCAACAATCCAGTGCCTACTGAATGCTGTTATTTAATATGTTGTTCCGAAATTTTAAAATGGTGAAGCGCTAATTAGCTGTATAAGTATCCCAGAAGATCATAACCTTTGTCTTTTGAGAAGATTGATAAATTAGATATTTTTACAATTTAACACAATTCGAATAATGGCTTATGTTAATATTGCTTCATTTTCAGGAATCATAACCTGGTCCTCCCGAAATAGTATATTATTGTGAATTGACATCTGACTAGTATGGGTAATTTTGCCTTTCGACAATCCGTTGAGGCAGAGTGTGGCTTCATCTGAGAATACAACCCGTCTAAGAAAAATTAGATTGTTATTAATACCCTACATTGTTATTCACTAAACTGCATTCTTCTATTGGGATCGTCCTCTGAAAGTTTCTACAAAAGTTCACTATTATAAGAATGTTGCTTGGCACTTTTAGGGTTTTCATCACGGAACTTTGAACATTTTATTCTAACGACAAATTTTAGTAGAAACTTTTGTATTTTCTTGCACACTTAGAACATCCAATGAAGTATTTTCATCAGTTGCACTTTTCGGGCGACCTAATCTTGGCAAGTCCTTTACATTTCCAGTATGAATAAATTTCTTTATGTGGAATTAAATTGCGAACCAGATGCACATCATTAAATCAATTCGCCTGTAACCATAGCCCACCATAATTACAAGATAGTTCTTTTCCTTGAGCTCAACGTCAGAGTTAACACACCAGATGTCAAATTTAATCCCTTAAATAAGTTTTTCTGTGTCAATAAAACGTGGTTCCATGGATTTACAGTATTTACGTTATAACCGACAAAACACAGTAAACAAAAGAAAGGTTTATTATTTGCTACATTTTTCTTTTCTTGATTTAGCAAAAATAAGTGTGCATAGAAGTAAAAAGTTAATAAATAATAGTATACTGTACAAAAGTATCTAGTGTGGGTACTTTTTGAAATGATCTTAACGTTCATTATACGAAAATGTAAAAATATATTGGATATTCCATTTAAAATGAAAGAGTTGGAGCAACTTCCGCTTAAACCGGAAGTAGAAAAACATCGCTAATATCGTTTTTGAGTTCTCAGTACACGGCTATCCCCACACACTGAATCACATGCTTCGAAAGTTATTTAGGTGGTGCAGGACTTTCAACTAACCCTGTATAAATAAGATTAGGTTAATACATTTTTGTTGCAACAGTACTATAGAGAAATTCAATTGAATTTGTTTATCGTTGCAGAATTTCCAGCACTTCTACTTTTTATACCAGTTAGAAAGACACACTCCGTTCAATTTTTTGAACTGGTTTTGACTGTCTTCGTATTGCTTCCGTTAACCCAGCACATTTAATTGCTCTTACAATAGAGATCCACTCTCCCTTGTAAATTATATGGCTTTTCATTTGTGCAATTCGGTACACTGGTGTGGACGACAAGAAACTTAAGTTATCGAGAACTGTTATTGCACGCTAAGGAAATGCGTTTATTTGTGTGCAATATACTCGGATGAAAGCCAATATCGTGTGGTGCTCTTTCGAGCATCTCTTTCTAGTTTTACAGCATTGTTTTCATTTGGGTTACTTTTTCTCCACTCGAATAAATTTGTACAAATTTATACGTTGGGCATTATTTTGTTTCCTTTACTGAATTTCTATGCATTATATTTGGTTGAATCTGTCACTTTGGAAGTGTAAAAATACAGAAATGTGTTATAACCCAGTTTTGGCATTATTTAAATATCACATTCAAAGTCTTAATGCATTCACTTGATCAGCATTCTAAATTTAAATTATTCATAACCCTTTTTTAAGAAAAATTTAAGTAATTATAATATATTTATACAGAGTGTTCGGATAATTATTGTGCATCTACAAAAATGTTGGAAATGCAGGCCTGAACTCTTCAATTTTATTCCCAAACTCTTTCTGCAGATCTTCCTTTGAGATGTTTGTCCATGTATGCAGTTATTGCAGTTTTTAACAATCACAACACATTGCAGATTACGGTGCTCCGGTCAATTGGAGTAAGGTCAGGCGACGAGGGGACCTTAAGCCTCTAGAGATAACATGTTCTCCGGAAAACACATCCATAAGTTTCATGGTATAGTAGTTATTTCATATTTCTCAAGTAGGCCCATGAAATCGCAGAGCATTAAACAATCCAAACAATCTCTGTAAACTGTCAACAATGCAAACCCCCCCCCCCCCGCAGTTCTCTGGTCATGGAACCATGTTCAGGTAAACATGTTGTTTACCTGAACTGTTGCTTTTTTAACAGTTGTAGAGTTCATTTGTACGAGGTGTATACCGCGTTAAAAATGAGGATTAGAACTTCAAAACTTATTTTGTTAATAAGCATTAAACATAACCAAAGTATCCAAAAGTTTTTCTTCCCCTTGCAGAGGAAGGTTAAATATTAATATACAAGGTGATCCGTTTGGATAAAATGAAAACAAAGACATTTACTACTTTATATCTTCAAACATTGAAAGTTCAGAGATATCTCAGAACATTACATGACTCCCATTTCGCACTCTGTAGAACTCATAACGGTGATGCAATTCAGCTCAGAATTCCCCATATACTTTATTGCGGCTCATCCCACATTTAACTTATGTACTTGATGTTTCGAGCTCATAGGAGACATGCGGACTTTCCCTTGTCCAAATAATGCAGTTGTGAGTGTTTGCTCTCCCGCTGACATGTCTGTAAATAGTCATTTGTTTAAGAAGCCGTCATCATCTTCAATCCGTTGACACATCATGGATGCAAAATTGAAACAAACTTTATGATCCTCATCATCTATGACTTGTAGACGTTGTAAGTGATATGGCTAGTTTCAGGTACTTTCGAACAATACGCTGACAGGACGTATATGGTACATTCCTCTCTGTGGACAGAAGTATTTAACTTTTCATAGGGCTTATTGTCATGGCTTCAGAAATAACTTCTTCTCATACTGCATGCTTTGTAACACAAAAACTGTTTCTACAAATGTTCGATACCACAACATTATGGAATCTCATTAAGGTACATTATCCACACCACACTTATGTCGAAATGTTTAACATTCTCAAATTTAGCATATCAAAGAACGCATTGCACTCGCCATTTCAATCATCTACGATTTTCACTTGTCATTATGCATTGTTGATTTTCATTCCTGCCATGTAATGAAATTCCCATCTTTTAAGCAAAATATTACCAGCAAGAAATTTCTCTTATTATCACATTAGCTTTTATACTAATATTTAATATTATCCATACCCAAACTGATCACCTCATATTTTATCGACATTTTAGAAACCAGAATAAGCTATCTCGGTGTTTGTGTGGTTTCTTAATAAAAGGCATCATCACCGTGAACAATAACACCAACATGGCTTAGGCCTTACAACCTGGAGATACGGTTATTGGGCATTCGAATTAAGTAATCGTAATACTTATCTCTATGTTTTTATATTGTCGTATAGGGTCCTCATTTTCCTAACCATTGGGAAACTGATTTTGCCTAAGTAAGTTAATGCATAACGGCCTCTCCATGTGCCTAAAAAAAGCATGTTGCGCGGGCGAAACTCATGCCGCGCATGTTTTCTTCGCTATTTATTATTATTATTATTATTATTATTATTATTATTATTATTATTATTATTATTATTATTATTGTTGTTGTTGTTGTTGTTGTTGTTGTTGTAGTTGTTGTTGCTGCTGCTGTTGTTGTCGTCATCATAGTGTATGTTTAAGTGCCCATCCTCCGCTGCGAGATATGACTGAACCCTTACGAAAAGTTTTTGAGATACTCGCCGCAATTTATTCTCCCGAATATTGTAAACTGCCTCGGGTATTTTGTTTCAGCGCCTCCAAGGGCTTTATTTCAGATACAGCTGTAATTTTATTTAGTTTAAGGTGCATCCGGTAAGTGGCTTTATACTCACTTGTTAGACTAATCCTCTTATACACTTTCGAGTTTCTAATCGACAGCTTCTCCTATGTTAAAACCCGGTTTTATGGTATCGGCTTTTTCCCGATGAAAATGCCTTGGGCTCAAACTGTGTTCACCAGTCTGAAAATTGCGCTTCTTCATGAGGATGCTAATCCTGGAAATTCTCCACGAAATTCTCTCCTACAATACGATTTCTTTTACACATAACAATCATACGTAAATATTCTTTGTTCTAGTGTGTATCCCACTCTCGGCTAACTCCAAAATACACTGTAGAAAATGCAATGCGCACTTCTTACAGAAATGCACCTGAATCAACTGCCAGCGTCAGAGGAACTTTTGACTTTGTCTTACCGGGAATCGTGCGTTCACTGAAGCTAAACCGGTGTAGTGTATGCAAAATCGGATTGCTTAGCGCAATGAGGGCAGAGTATATCCCTCAAACCTCTTTCAAAATCGCCTTTCTGAAACTTCAGTCTTCTGTTTCTAGCTTTTAGTTCATGTCCAACATTCTGCTCTATACAGAACGGAGTCGATCCTGGTCTTGCCTCGTAAACCCAAAATCGCGGGTTTCAATCCCGGCTAGGATCGATGGACTTTTTCAGTATGGCATGTAAGTATGGCATCGTAAGTATGGCATGTAAAAGAACCTCAAGCCTGAAAGAAGAGGCCTCTAAGCAAAATTGATCGGCCGTTTCACGCCCTGAATTGAATGGTATGCTGATGACCTGAGAGCTTCCGTAAAACAAAAAAATACAGAACGGATGACAGCGCGAAATTTCTATAAAATTGCAATAATTGCTCTGTTTGATAGAGTCATTTTTAAAATGTTTTAGTTGCTTTTGATAAATCAGTATCAGTCATAAATAATGCAATTATGTGTGTGTCCGTGTGTAAAATGAGGTAAGAAAAACGTATTACGCAAATTAAAGGTCACTACAGTAAAAAAAAAAATTGGACCAGAGAAGGATATTGACTCATATGATGTACGAAAAAATAAGCAAGCAGCATATTGACCTACACAGAACAAATGAAGAGAGAACAATAAGAAACTGTAGCACATGAAATCATTCAAAGGGAGTTATTGTAAACCGCATACGTTTCTATTCGATATATTCACAATGAAGCACAGAAGGGATTTGTATATTTCTATGCTTTTTCTTAAGTAAATTCGAGATGGATATAAAGTTTGATACATTTTCATGAAATAATATTTCTGTAAATGAAATGTATATGCCATATAGATATTATTATTATTATTATTATTATTATATTATTGTATTGTTTTATTATTATTATTTTATTTTATTATTATTTTATTGTTATTATGATTTTATTATTATTATTATTATTATTATTATTATTATTATTATTATTATTATTATTATTATTATTATTATGTGTATTTAAGGACGCTAATTGACACCTTTGGTCATTAGCTGTTCTGTCCTGGTCTATTACATACCGTAAATATGCGAAATGGGATCAACGAGCTTTACTTCTCTTTCGAAGGAAGCTATACCTAGGACCTTTACGCCCTAAAATATCCATCGAATTTGGACCCGCGAATCTCTGAATATGGTTACTACTAGACCACTAGGACCGACTAAAATATAGATATCACATGTATGTGTGTACTTGTCTTATTTCAATATGGCCGTCATCCATTTCAAACTATTGCCGATAAAATTAGCTTTCATTGCTTTTTATTTTATTTATATCAGATTATCTCTAAAGATTAGTTGTTGGTTTGTTTTATTTACGGACGCTCTTTAACATCTCAGGTCATCAGCATCCCATTGAATTCAGGGCGTGAAACGGCCGACTAATTTTGCTCAGAGGCTTCTTTAGGCTTGAGGTTCTTTTTCGTGCCGTAAATTTACTACACGGGACCCACGGATTTACTTCCCTTCCGAAGGAAGCCATACTTAGGATTTTTACGCCCGAAAAAATTCATCGATCCTGACCGGGTTTGAACCCGCGATCTTGGGTTTAGGAGGCAAGTATGGTTATCATTACACCACCAGGACCGACTCTCTAAAGATTACTATTTATAGAGGAGCGAATGGCTATTGTTAGTGCACCAGCTGCAGACGTGCAACAGTTACGGATGACAATGTGGACACCGTTGTCTTGGGACATTTCATTTTGCGTTAGATGTGAGACAATACCTCAACCGGCGATTTTACTATAGGGTCAAACGTGGTCATCAGGTTCCCCGGTTTTGGCGCCCAGGGTATTTGTTAAGTCACTAGTGCATAAAACGAAAGTAACAGATCTTGCAGAACCTGAGAAGCAAGTGCAACGATTTCAGGTGATATGCTTACAAAGTCTCTTGGGCTGCATTCGAGCGTTGGAATAAGATTTAAGTACATACCATATTTATGATAGACCACTATTTCATGAAAATGCATTTAAAGTTTGTATGCACTCTGTATATGAGTAACGAAGTATAATTAATTATTAAATTGAAAGTATGGCCGTTTTATTGTGTAAATATATACTACGTGTCCATAATGAAAGTACATTTCTTAAAAAAAAGCAAGAATACCTTCAGGGTATTTAAACCAGCTACAGAAGACATTTTGTTTGTATTACAACATTCCTTTCAACATAAAGGACGAATAAACTTGCTGTTACGTAAAAGGGGAAGCAATACCGATGAACATGAATGAATAAAGTTTATTTCTCATACATCAACATACAAAACTTTTTAACAAAATAAACACAAATAAATAAAAATAATGTTAATGCGATCAGTGCTTTCGGTAATTACAGAAGGCACTAATTCCAATTTATTCCAATTTGATTCAGCCCTCCTATAGCCCGTTCATCAGCATCTATACCGCCACGGGTGGCCGAGGTCGTTAAGGCGCGGATTCGTGAGCGAGAGGTCTGGGGTTCGAATCCCGCCAGGCTGTCCTCATAACTGGCAAATGCTGGGGAGGTACCCTGAACTTAGGCCTGGAACGTTTCCCTCCTTAAAAAAATCCTTTCCCAATATATAATTTCATTTCATGTATCATCAGTGTTCACCGCCTGTGGTGCCTCAGTAGTAAAAACAGGCGTTAAGCACTATCAAAAAAAAAAAAGAAGAAGAAGCACCTACCTACTGAAAAATGCACGGGACCAGGCTCCGATTCAACCAAAGAACACAGTACTATAAACAATTTATAAAATCAATACTATATTAAATTATATTTCATGCAATGATGTACCTTCCTCCTTTTCTAATTAAACCCATTCAGCTATATTCCTATCCTTGTGAGTTGCTTATTTCTTTAAATACTATACACAAACAAACAAGTAAACGTATTAAAATGAAAGTAACTAATTTTCCTTTCCATGATCTCAGTTCATGTGAACTTACTACTAACTTTTAAATTTCTCGCTTGCTTGCCCTCACTTTATGATTTGCATTCCTTCTGTACCTCCTTACAATTAAACGCACTCCTAAATAGTGCAATTGTCAGCATTGTTACTTCCATTTATCTTACTCCCTTCAATTTTTGTCTCATCTTGCCCGTGTACTTTCGCAGTTCCTTAATATTTTTGTTTGATTTTAAATTTAAAATTCTTCTACCTCTTATTTCATCTGGTTAGTTTTACCACTTTCATAATAGGAACCTTTCCCTCCAAAACTTACTTTGCTAACATTCTAATATACAATGCCAAGTACTATCTGGTTCTTCACACGTAGGACATATCTCCTTGATGTATCCATTTTTATTCTATTTAAATATTTTACTCCTGTTCTAAACCATGCCAGTCCTCCCCTTCCTACCTTATCAATACATCTTTCTCTTCCCCATACATTTTTGGTGTGCTCTATAATTTCAGAGATACCGGTGAACATAGCAGCACTGTCTGTACACCCCTAGCAATATATCTGACGCCATTTTAAAGTGTAAGCGTTCCTAATTAATGAGATGCAATTAAATTAAAACGAATACTTGAAAGGGGAACTTAATCACATTTCTTTCATCACAGAAACAGCAACTGTATGGAGTCCGCCATCTTGTACTAATTCGCTAAAGATGATAAGACAGGATAATGGCAAGGCGAGAACCTCGCAACGCAGACCTCATTTGTTTTCGAGTCCGCCGCGGGCCGCTGGAAGAATGCTTCTTATTTTTGTTTGCTACATCTTCATCTCTCTTCCCTCCCTGTTTCCGGAAAAGCAAATAGCGCGAGGAGAATGAGCACAATTTTAAATTCACTGCACAAACTAGGGGAAAACTTCTTTTCGTTCTTCACAAGAAGAGTCCCGAGTAACAGCCTAAGCAAACTTTTATCTCCCTCTCTCTCCCTCCTTTCCCCACATGAAATCCTGCGCAAACGTTGCCAGGATGCTGTTACACAACTTTATTTTTGTATGGGTCGGAAATGTACAAATATTAGAGGAAGGAACTGGATACCTTAGTAAGTAATGTTAATGCCTAGGTAGGGGCGCATTCTGTTGTTCTTACCACACCCCAATGGCACTCGGCCTGTGGAAGTATCATCAACACCTCCAAGTGGTTATGTTTACTACTAAAGGAGTATCAGCGAGGTTCACCCTCGCTTAACTGGTGGGAACCAAGAAGTGATGGGTTTAAATTCAACCTAATCTCCTCTAGAACATAGATAGGAAGGAGTGCATTACCCTTTAAAAATTAATATACTTAGTAAGTAAATTAAGTGCAATCAAACATGACAAATGACTAAAAATAATTTTAATGTTCATTGATTTCAAAATCTCTGTACCTCCTTGATTCAGTAACACCACAATTATATACCACTTTAAATTATTTTAAATACAGTAGAGTGTCCATTATCCGAAATAACTAAATAACCGAACCTAGAAATAATTGTTTAAAGGTTTGTATAATGTAATGTTACAATTAAAATCCATGTTTGTTCCCCTGATACATTTTCTTTCTCTCAAACTACCTTTGAAGTTAAATATGACATTTTTTGTATCATACTTTGTCGAATTTCAATTTTTTCCAGTAAGGGAAATGCAAATTTACGTAATTGTATTTAATTTTCCAGACTCCACTTTTACCACCATATGATACACCATGATTAATCTAATATATTCGAATAAACCTACAATTTACAACAAGGACCCTGTTTCATAAAAGTTGACAAGTATGACAGTTGTAACATTTTGACAAATATTTGGTATAATATGACATTTATTTGTTTCATACAGCTTACAAATATGTCATAAATGACAGGTATAAATTTGTAGCTTGCATTTTCATGAAGGTGAAAAATTTAAAAATAAATTTTCAACAAATTACTATGTTTTAAGAGCGTAGAAGCATTAGCTATGACTGTCATTTAAGACTGTTTACCGAGCATTAATATTTGGTGCATTAATTTTACATTATATCGCAAAGCAAATTACATATAACGAAGTGAAATGTATTTTACAATATTTATCAACTTATGCAATTACTATCCTTAGTATATTATTTGCAATGATCCATGTTCAAAGGATAAACTCCGTCACCTAATTCGTATATTATAATAAACGTAACAAACAACTTAAATATCAGTTAGCTACAAAATAAATATCAGATAAGTTATCGGAGCACTGGAAAAAACATAATAATCTCTATTTTCTATCATAAATTATTATATTAGTTTTACAAACTTATGTTCATTTTCACTTAAGCTGTAGGCTCCCGCACATATTATTCATAGGTAAACGTTTTCCTGTCGAATTTGTATAAAAATATAAATATGTAAGCTTATCACTATTGTATGTGGCAATATTATGCTTCATAAAACAAACACGTAAAAATATTTCTGACAAATTGTCACTTTATATCACATTAAACTTTTTTTTATAAAACAGAGTATGACCTTGTCGTGACAATTTGACAATTTGTCATGATTTATGAAACAGAAACTTGAAAAGCTGTTGAAATATAAAACTATTGCGTCACCTGTCCAGCTGTCAGATTTTATGAAACAGGGCCTAGGTTGCTATCTATGCCTACTCCTTTCAATTGTTTGTTTGTTAGCTGCTTCAACTGTTTTTGAATGGCCGAAGTAAAGGCTAGCGTAATTTTGTATATATATCTTCAACATACATTAGACTATTTAAACAAAATAAAGTAATTCGGCATAGTATATATCAATGTTTTATTATAACGTGTTGCTTTATTACATGAATACGGGTTTAAGAAACGAGCGAAGTGGGTTTCATAATTTTTACGAATACAATGATTTGTGTTATCTGGTTCCATAAGCTATTTTGTACACCAGAATTATATATAGATAAAAATATTAATATTTGTTTTATAATGGAGATGATTGACATAGCGAATATTGTCCAGAAAAAATTAGCAGTGGACTAAACAGCATGCATAAAGGAATTCAGGAAGGAAAGGTTATTTGAAAGAACTGGCTCAATGCTGGTAGCATCATAACATAAAGATACGAGCTAAAAACTCAGTTGGTCTATATACAAAGTATATAAATATACTTAGGGTATAATTACAATAAAACTCAAGATACACTTACAGGGAAACTGTACTCACAGATTCGTAAGGAAAAGTAACTAATAAAGCGATTAAAAATATTCCAACGAACGATCGCTTGATTTATGTCCAAGAAGCAGGGACCGAATTGTTCTATAAGTACACGTTCCTAGCAAAAGAAAAGTCCATTCCCATTAGAATAAGCTCGCTTTTCATATGCATGATTCCTTGTGTATATTCAATTATGGTGCACCTTTATATTACAGAGATGTAGTAACTTGAATTTCGGTACAATTATTAGAAAACTTTTGTAAAAAATTATGTATCTTTTGTAAAATGAAAATGAACTCATGGCGCTTTCTGAATACAATACCCATTCTAATTACTGTCCTGATAAACTGTTGACTTTGCAACATTTGGGTACCTAATGATTCATATATAAATCCCTAAGGCATTGGGATTACAAATATATATATCTCTTATTGCAAAAGCACTGTGGGGGTCAGTCACTGACCCCAACTCCCTTTACTATTTATTAGAGCCACAATGCCAAGGGTATGAACTGTAGATAATACTATACAAAATAAAGAAAGAATAGCACATTTCACAGATATGAATATTTTTGGTATGAATTTTCCTTCTTGCAGCCAATATTAACAGTGGGAGCCAACGGTGTCTGCCGAATTATCAGGGGATAAATAGAGCCTGGGAAGAACATAGTGGTACAAAAAATACCAGTACGCAAAAAACACTGTACATTACGATTTGTTTAACCGAAGACCCCATGACTCACAGTGTATGCAGCACGCTCTAAGCAGCACTTCAGTACAGCTGGAATGCACTGTTCTTGGCCCCTGGCCTTGGTTGCGGATCCTGCAGATGAATCAACGTTCATTCCATCGGCTCATATCTGCTGAATGAAAATATGCAAAGAAAGGAGGAAGGGGAAAGGAGGAGAGAATAACCTGTAACCGAAGGACAATCTTAACTAAATCACAGTCATTGTGCAGCTGAAAACAAAAGACTGTCTCGCGATGTGAGACATTGATCAATTATGCCACCTGTGATTTCTAAATTAGGTTCCAATACTACATGATCAGAATGGAGAAACTGTTTCAAATATATATGCATACGTGAAGAAAGAAGCTAAAAGCAAAGAATTGGTGACATCAGAGGAATTTTTCACATGCAACTGGAGTATCAGTAAGCGAGGTAAAAAAGAATTGTTCAAGAATACGAAAATCAGAATACACCATTTGGAACACCGGGGAAAAAACAAAGTTCCGAAACAAATAACACAGCCAGACGACTTTGACAAATACGTCATATAAAATGTTTATATTCAGGAAATACTTGTCCAACTTTTGCAAAACTACTTGTTATTTTAAAAGAAAATATAAGCTTCCAGGGCAGTAAGCTTTTTTGAGCAGCATAATAAAAGAACTGGGTTTTAAATGGAAAAAAAAAATTAAAACAATCCTAAAACTGCTAATGGAAAAGCTGATATTCGTTCTAAACTAGAAATGTATCTGAAAGCCATACGATACTGCAATTCAAAAGGAAAATCCATTATTTCACAGTAGCCACATCAACCCCAAAAGTTTGGACTGCTGGGAGCATTAGAGGTTTGATAGCCCCAGTACCTAATCTGATCACAGTTCACGCAGGGAGTGAGCATGGCTTTGTTTTCAATGACTTGCTCGTGTATAAATAAAATAACAAATCAGTAGATGTCCCAAATTGTATCGTTGTGTTTGATATTGCGCCAATTCATAAAACTCAAAGAGACAAATTTACCTTGAAGAAATCCATGAAAACATATCTCTCAGATAAAGATATAAACAAAAAAAAAAAACAGCTTTACGACACAATAAAACAGCATAAACTTAAATATATAATTATTTAGTAAACAAAATTCTGGAAGCAAATGATCATACGCTAAGACTGCCACCATTTCACACAGACTTCAACCCAATAGAATTTATTTGGGCAAATGTTAGTTGACAGCAATAATACATTTAAACTTAACAGACGTCGAACAGCTGCGTTACAAAAAGAAATAGACCTGGAAAAGCGGAAGAATTATTGCCGACATGTTAACAGAACTTAAGAACATCTCTATAATAAAGATATGATAGTAAAGAATACAGTCGATCAGTTTTGATTGAAAGTGTTGTAGATAGCACTCGCAGTTCGGCTTAGGAAGAGCAGAAGAATCAAGCGAGTAAGAATGTCTATCTGTTGTGTGTTATAACTTGGAAACATCTGTACAATTAATTGTGACTACTGTTATGTATTCATTTTTAGAATGGATTGTACTGTAACACTAACAAGAGCGTTATCTGAGTTGTGAATGAAACTGACGCACCACTGCGCAGCGTTTCTGCAGACGTCTGGCTCCGTAAGAGACTCGCTCTCGGCTTTTACATTTACTTTCTCCAGGAGTCAAAGTAGGTGCATCCAACCGTATAGAAACGAATACAACACATGTCACTACAACTAAGATTTTCAAACAAAACATTTGTTCGCGTTTATTGAAGTATTATTAAGGACAAAGAGCGCAAAGATTGTGAGGAATGCAATCACTTAAACCGAAAAACAGCTCGCGGAAATGAAAGCGTTATGCACTATCTTATAAGAGAGAGTGTTCGGTTACGTAATATTGACCAGGATTATTGACAGTAACAAGGAACCTGCATGAAGACGTTGAGCTCCACACAGTTATTAGCAGAATAAATCTCACATATGGTCAAGTACGGCAAGAGTAAGTAATAAGGCAGGTAGATACCAAATTCCTTTTGCGCAAGTGGCAATGAAACTATAAAGTGATTAATTAATTGAACGTTATTAAGACTATTTCACTTATTTGATGTCATCTTAAAGTAGACCAATGAAACGAAACAAAATTTTGATTAATCACAGCCGGTTATTGTTATTGGAAAAAATATTAAATCCGTTTTATCACGCGACTGCATTTATCTTTTGGTCCGTGTACCCACCTCTATACCTCGACTACACAACTCCCAAGCCCGCTTCACTGACTTTTCTGTTTTTTCAGTAATTGTAAATTTAATTAACTTAATGTATATTCACCCAAGCAATTGTTTTCTTCGTATTCAGCCAAACAGTTTGAAATTATTTTGCAAATTATGTCACAATATCTGCCTATACAGCCATAAATCTTAATAAACATGGTGTTCAGAATCATAAAATATTTTTTTATATTTTTTTTTTATTTCAGTTGGTATTAGTAACCTAAAAGTAGCGATTGTAATGGTCGACTTTCGTCTATTTTATTCTGACGGTTTATTCGTAAGTAAGTACAACATTTTATACAATTGTTAATGATCTGTGCGTGAATTTCAAATAGAGAAGGTGGCAAAAAACGTATGCACACTTCAAGCAAAGAAAAAACTGTGTTAACATGATAAAACTGAATTCAAACAAACACAAAATAATGAGCACTAATCATCTTAAACTTTTACAGTTACAACAGTTGCTCAAAATGCCCACCATCGGCGTCGATACACTTCTGAGTACGTTGAACTACTGATTGGGCAACGTGTGCGAAAAGTGTCCTCAGCGATTGCAGCACATGCCGTTTCAATTTCTTCCCGAAGTGCTGCCAGTGAAGCTGGTTTTCTACGGTATACTGCATCCTTAAGAGTTCCCCATAGGTAGAAGTCTAAGGGATATAGATCCAGAGAATGGGTGGAAACTCAATCGCACCTCTTCGTCTTTTCCAGTGGGAGTGGTGATGCACCATCCTGTTGGAAGCAAAATTCCTCTTCCATAGAGTGTATGAATGGCGAGTAAGACGGATGTGCGTATCATGTTCAGGTATACTGGACCAGTGTATGCAGCACGCTCTAAGCAGCGCCCCAGTACAGCTGGAATGTATTATTCTTGGCCCCTGGCCTTGATTGCAGATCCTGCAGATGAATCAGTGCTTCATTCCATCGGCTCTTATATCTACTGAATAAAAATATGCAAAGGATGAAGGAAGGGGGAACGAGGAGAGAAGAGTTAATCGATCCACAGCTTGTCTTCTTTTCAGAAGGTATGATTCCACCTAAATGATCATGTCAACTGAGGTATGTCCAGTTGCCGAGACGAAAACCCCCGTGCGAGCGGTAAGGACATATTACCTAAGCCCTACACTTCAATACCTGCAGTTAAATGCTTCAAGTATGGATGTGCGAGTGGCAGTTAAGTTCAAAGAAGCCGGGCACACCACTACAGGCACTTAGTGTCTAAAAAAATCGGCTAGCCAAGATGAAATCTGTGGCTCCTGGGATGACAAAAGGGTGGAGGGGGCGATTAGGAGAACCTGAGAGATCTGGAATCACAGAAACGGATCTTTATGGTTCTGTCTTACACAGCACGCTTTTAGCTATTTATATTTTTCTGCAAGTTAAGTTTTTGTTGCCTTGTGTTTATGACATTTATGTAATAAGATGGTGTAATTTAATAAAATAGTGCAGTGGTAATATATAATTACTTTTTTCCTTGATGTATATAATAATAACATTTTTCTATAATTAAATAACAAAAATTAAGTACTGTGCATAATCAAACAACATACGAGTATACCAAAAATGAGAAAATTTATTGTGGAAATTATGCGATACGTTTTTGTGTTATCTTGTTTAGCAGCAACTATAATAGTTTATATTTACACAAGTTTTTCCCGCTTCATAGGAAAAGAATAGTGTATAATCGTTAAAAATACCATAAATTTATATTTAAATACCGGCAAAGAGTGGGGGGCAGAAATATGCTATTGTGACATCACGTGTCCTTGAAGAGCTGATGGCATGACGTAAGAAATGTATGAGTAAGCTTTGTGTTTCCTTTCTCTTTCTCATTTGCAATGCATCGAAGAGCTTAAGCTTGCAGTGCTTATGTGATTGAGATGTGGATAGAAAGACGCCAAATTGCCCATTGCAATTGCAGAGCCAGTGCAAACCCCTCAGCCCCTCATGGTCAAGTTTCCTGCGGCAATGACTTGGCAATCCAATATATCAATATGTCATGAACAGTTCCGATGTTTAGTTGCATGCTGGGTACTGTATTTGTAACTATCTCTGTGGTTTAGGGCTTAGCACTTCAACTTGGGAACAGAGGAGTGGAGTGGGGGAAAATGTGTTCTCAGGTTCAGCTCTGAGCACGTTCCGCGTGCAAGGAAGCGTTTTGGCATGCAAATAATCTTTTGTGGGGAGAGATGATCCATTTAGATATAAAGTAACAGCACGAGTGTCCGACGAAAAACTGAAATAGTCAGCCTTAGTAACTAAGAAAACACAGATTAGTATCCACAGCTTTCTATGAGAGTTGGAATATATTTTATAACATTTAGTGTTTCAGATGTTTTGGAACAGGATTTTGGTATCGACTACTTCTTATACCTACTGAAATGCTTGCCACAAAAAATAAATAAATAAGTTGCCTAATTCATTTCTACCCAATGTATGCTATAAATGAAAAATCGTGGGTTATCCAAAGTTGCAATATGTCACATAGCGTAGTCGAGAATATCATTGTTATAGTGTTGGTAACGATGATTTGAAAAATATGCTCAGTCCAAAAACGATGTTTAAGCTTTTAAAACGGCGGACTCTGGTAACAGTTGTGTTCGAATTCTAAGCTGAAATTGTCGATCCTGATGGTATAACGGTAACCAAACTTGCCTCGTAAACCCAAGGTCGCGGGTTCAAACCCGGCCAGAATCGATGGATATTTTCGGGCGTAAAAATCCTAAGTATGGCTTCCTTCTGAAGGGAAGTAAAGCCGTGGGCTCCGTGTCGTACATTTACGGCACGAAAAAGAACCTCAAGCCTGAAAGAAGAGGCCTCTGAGCAAAATTTGTCGGCCGTTTCACGCCTTGAGTTGAATGGGACGCTGATGACCTGAGATGTTACAGAACGTCAGTATACAAGCCAAATCAAGAAAGATGCTGAAATCGTTTAATAAGAGCATAAAAAACTAATTAATATAGCAGTATGGAAGAATAATACAAGAAAGAGTAAAAAGATTAGCGGTTTACTATACGCTACCAAGAAAGGGGGTTAAAGATTGAAAAATGTGTTTTGACTCAGGTGAGTATAAGAACCTGCATATTTAAATGTGGCTATTTTGTTTTTTAGTTGCTGGTGCTATTTTATTGGGTAATATATGTATTAAAATAAATAATGATATAAGTTTCTCATAATGTAAATATCTACAAGTACTGGTCAATTTTTCCTTATCGGGTTCGCTCCAGGTGCAATTTGCCCCCGTTGACCAAGCTCTGCCTTTCTCGTCTTTCCCAAGCTTGAAGCCGGCCCGGGAGCCGGAGTCTAAAATTCAGCATTCTCACCACAAGTACACTCCTAAGATTTCGAAAACAATGGACAATAACCGGATGAATCTTATGGTGACATATTTTCCGGGTGTAGAAAGACTTAAGGCTATCTTAAAGGACAGTTGCAATTTTCTTATTCAAAATCCGATAAGTGCTTCATTTTCTCAGGCATTACCACGGCTTTGTTACCGCTCGGCTTGAAACCTTAGAAGTATCTTTCGTAGGAATATTGATTATCCCCAGACCTCTTTATATACACCTATCCATGCAATCGCCCTAAATGTAAGGCCTATGCATTGATATTCCCTTGCTCATCGTTTGTTAGTCCCAATCTGAAATTAGAGTTAAACATCTACTCATCTTCCAACTGGCCTCTACGCATGTTGTGCAAGTTTTGTTTAGCATTCTATGTTGGTCTTACGTCAACCACGGTTTCTATCAGAATGATCAATTACAGGCGTGAAAACGAGTTCCCCATTGCCAGTAGCATGCTAACCTCCACTAAGTTTCCTTCGACGAATGCTTTTCTCTTGTTCTCATATATGTCACCCCTTCATCTTCTACCACTATTTCACTGAGAGATCGAGGGATGGCAGCATTAGTTTTACATAAAGCCAGGACCCCGTCAGGCCTCAATCTCTCTTCCTAATTTCTCCAGGTTTGCCAAACAACTTCGCTGTGTCATAATTGGCGGCCCTGCAAGCCACGTTAGAACCGCAACGCTTCACCAGGAGAGGTATTGCCCACCTCAGTTCGTTTTGTCTCTTAGCGCGTTCAAGAGCCCAGCTCGAAATGTCGTGTGTTTTTAATGTTTTAGCTTCAGTGTTAACTTTTTATATTGGAACGTTTCTGTTCCGTTCATGTATTTCATGCCTTTAGAGGAGTTTTTTTTATTATTATTCTATTAATAGAGTCATATATATAACTAAAATAACTAGAAAAGCAAAAAAAAAAAAAAAAAAAAAAGATAAAAACACCAAGAAAAAGTTAACTGCTTGAGTTCTTCTTGCCATAGAAGAATCGGTCACTTCGAAATAAAGCAATTACTGCCCTTGTCTTCTTGCCAGAGAAGAACTCGAGCAGTTCGAAATACAGCGATTACTGATCTGTGACTTTTCTTCGTGTTTTATCCTTTTCTGCTTTTCTAGTTATTATTATTTTAGTTACATTGACAATATATAACTATGTGTATGTATGTGTTAACGCTCTATCGGTAACAATTTGTTTATTCTCAACGAAACTTGACATATAACGATCAATTAACAAATGTTCACCGAGCCGTAACCGGCTTAATTGGGCCATTGAGGGTGGGGGTTAACCTTTAACGAAATTTTAAAATTCGTTCTAGCGGCCGCAATGTTTTTTACCAGCGAAACTAGGTATATGCTATCGAAATAAAATAAAAATAAATTTTGAAAACTAGCGAAATCAAACTATTATTGGTGAGGTTTTACCCGAAACCTAAAATTTAAATAAATATTTGCTTTTTTGCAACGAAACTTGGCATATATCATTTAAATAAAATAAGAAAAACATTTTTTGAAAATAAGGGAAAACAGATCATTAACAGTGGGCGTATACCTGAAAATATAAATTTTGTTATCGCCGAGGACGACGATTAAGGAGGCTCGGGGGGTTTGTTTTATTAGCATAAACAATTGGTATTCGCGCCAAGCGATAAACTTGGTGTCATGTGAAAAAATATGGGGAATAGTCTGCGCATGCGCATGGACGAATAATCGGACTTACCTTACAGACAACGCCATTGTTCTGCTTCAGTACCGAACGGCAGCGGGAAAAACAGAATTCCACGCAATGCTGGAGAGTTACAGATCGATGTACAAATCTTAAACGGTAGTGTATGCACTCTATCAACTTTGGTGGTGTAAAGTTTAGAATAAATACACATGGAGAGAACACAACGGTTTCGGAACACAGAAAAACAATCAATCGTAAACAACCAGAAAATTAACTACGTAGCTCAAATGTTAATCGCATTCAGTTTTAGTTGTTATACGGTTAAGTCTAACCATATGATATGTAAATAAAACAATAATTATACGGGAAAGGCATATAAGTTTAACTCTGAAAGTTAAGATTTATATTAAACATATATGTTTGCCTTCAGTTAGCGTTACTTGTGTTTTACTGCTCTCTGCTCTAGCGCTCTGTAATAACCTTCACAAATTCAACCTGCCTAGTTTACGCAGCTCCTACGTGACAGTCTTTTTACACATGGAAGTGTCACACTATAGCTCATAGTCGTTTGCTTTTACCAACAAGTGTTTTGTGGCTCCCGCATCTGTGTCTTTTGCCTTCGATATTACGCATTACTTCTTGCTTACGAAATTCCCAGTAAAGTAGATTTGCTGTCTGTACGTGATGCAATTCGTAGCAGTATCACGAACAGGAATGCGCACTAAAGCCTAGAGCGTTATCGTGGAAAAAAAGCGCTAATGTTGACTGCACTGAACAGACATTTTCCCCTCTAATGTTTGCGAATTTGAGTTCATTGCAAAATTAATACTGAAGACAGAATATTGAGTCCTAGATATACTGCAGCAATATGTTTCTGACACCTCTTGGGCGTTGTGATAGCACAATGGATGCCACGTATTGCAGAGAACAGCTGTTACCCTACTGATTTCGAAACGTTTTGGTCGCGTTCATATACACAAGATTCACACTAACTGTTCGGTTTGTTTTTGCGTTCAATCCAGCAGTGAATAAGTTTGCAGAGCATGTTTCATTTGTTTCTCTAACGAAGACCCTAGCAACAAATTCAGTGCGTACTTGAGCGCGAACGCACAACGTTGCAATTTTTATATCTTTAATGATCAGGGTCAAATCAGATGTGAGAAATATTAGTTGCAATTAATAAATTCTGTTTAGGAAAGTAAAAGCCAATTCTGATATCACCAATTGGACCTCTAATATCAGTTCGCTATAAAAAAAAATGTAGCTTTAAGTTAAAAGCGATGCTTTTTTTTTTTTTAAAATTTTCTGGATTGTGCATCCCTCCTGCATTTTTCATATCTTGTTTCATTTCAAAAATATTTGAGGTCGCAGAGTTAGGTAAGATACCCGGTATATACGACCTCGCCACCACGTGCTTTCACTTTTAAAATCAATACAGACAACTGAACAGCTACATCCTGTTTATAATAGGTCTACAAACGTAAAACTAAACAAATTTGGTAACAACGTGAAACTTTAACCTAATAAATGATTAATTTATTATAAAGACCTCAGCAGGGAAACAGTCATGGCTAGGATTGCTTGCTAGTATGTTTTACTTTAATAAACTAAACCAATTTTGTAGATAATGGAAACATTATTTTACAGAAATGAAGCTGAATTGTTTCAAATTGGCATATAAAACAGAAAAACGTTTTTGGTTCCTTAAGGCTTGTGTATCACCTTTAGTGTAAATTGTAATTTTCAATGTTATTGGGTTTTAATGTTTTAGCATAATCAGCGAAATATTGCAATATAAATGTATCTCAAATATATAAAATTGTCACATGGGCCTTACGGCCGTCGTCCTTATAGCAATCAAAAGGGCCATACCCATATATATATATATATATATATATATATATATATACATACACAAATACTTCGATATATTTACGTTTTCTATTTATAATATTTTATACAAATACATAAACATGAGTGGAGTCCTTATTCTTGAGCCCCCCTTCCATTTACTCACACTCCCTCTCTAACTCTCCCCTCTTTACCATAGCTATTAACCTTCTTTGTCGGCTCTTCTATAGAAATATTCCCAAATTGTGTATCTTGCAACACTTCCCGGCAAATGTTCAAATTTCTATTGGAATTCAGATACTGTGGTGATAAATGCTCATTTCTTGAAATTTCCGTTTCCCTGCATTCTGCCAAGATATGCCTCCAGCTATCGCTTTCTCCCCACCGCGGACAAATTCTTTCCCCAAAAGCATTAACTGTTTTGTTTCCTTTCCAAGCCCCTAATCTGAACCATGCGAGACCACTTCTTTCTTCCCTGCCACAGATATCTAGATAGTCCCCCCTCCCCCACACCAGATGTATTTGAGCCTGCAGTTTCAGCGATACTTTTTCTGCGCATTTAGACAAAACATTTTGTCTATCTATATCTCGCAAACGTTTGTTAACTTTTTTCCGACTATTTCGTGAAATGTCCTCTCCCCTTAACCAAATATATCCCAATGTCTAAGCCTTTCCTTATTTTTGATGCCCATCCCGTACCCCACACTTCCCTTATTTGCTCCCTTAGACTGCTCAGACTGCTCGAAGAAGAGCTTGATTCCCCTGTATTACCCTTAACCAGTAATTCATTGTTCTCATTTTTAAATTCACACTTTCCTTAGAAATACCAAACTCTTTAAGAACCCCACAGTTTTCTGTACCCCTCCCTATTTATATCAACCGTTTTAGAAACTGTGTTTGCACCAGATTAAATATAAATGTATGCAGGTTATTATGATCTGAGAAGCACTTTAGTGTTAATAAAGAATAAAAATAGTGAAGAGTCACATCTAGCAAGATACGCTAAGCTGTATAATTTAAATATAATTTCCACGGTGATATGCAATACAAACTTGCCATGCGCAACGCTGAAGGAAACCGCTTTTAATTATCGAGTCTTCTTTATCCCTAAAAATGCCTTTCTCAGTCCAGTACTCACCTTGTAGATCCCGTCCACGAGCTTTGTAATCTCTTCGGTCTCCATGACGACGTTTGGCTTATGTATTCACAAGAGGTTCTCCTTCACACGGAAAAAGCGGTTGCTAAGCTGCAATTTGATCACCACATCCTCACACTCATCATCCCATAACCTGCAACAAAACACAAAAGCGTCCTATTTACCAGAGTTTGCAATTTTGCGAAGTCTTTATAGCGCTAAAAACTTTTTTTTACCTAAAAATGAAGTAGAATTTATTTGTATTAAATACCTTTATTTATATGGACTGTATTAGAAGTAGCACTCTCAAAAGAGTATGTCTACATAGAAGATTTATTATAAAATATATAATTAAAAATCTAAAATTAATTTTAAAAACTCTTTATATAAAAACAAAATATTAATTAATGAAGAAATATTTCTAATACTTTTTCTACTTTTGTCTGATGAGCAGTGACCAAAACTTAACTAATATATTGTTGATTGGTGATTTATACTGGGTTTTCAAAGTTTAAGAGAGAAAACGTCGGTGCAAGTATGAACATGGCACTAGACATTGAGAGTTAACAGTAAAAAGAGCTGTCATTTTATGTCGGATCAAATTTACGATTGTTAGTTCTTTCTTCCTTCCTTGTTGTTAATATTCACGTTTTGTGTTTGCTGATACTGTACTCCATTCCAAAATGGTAAAGAAATAAATACAATGAGAGAAATTATCGTGCGTGCAGGGCATTAAACCACAATCTTTAACAGAGCTCATTATGGATAGAAATCAAATGTCCACGTACAGTGTTCAAGTAGAAGCTAGTAACCATTAACCCTAGCAATATTAGTCCATATTACAGAATTTATACCACCACCGAAAACCATATATCTGAGTACGTTTTAAAGCAAATTTATTGTAAAATTAAATTATTAAAGGCCACACTTATAAAAGTAATTTTAACTTTGTTTAATATTTGTTTTCATTAATCAAATTCCAATTTAGACTGAAATAGTAGGCTGCGTCATAATTTGACTTACATATTTGTAAGCAGAAAAGTTTTGTTAATAAATTATTGATACTTAAACCAACAATAAGAATAGTTTAAGGGTAATATCCACATGACTGTCTCCACAGTTTTAACAAATCTCTGTTTTCTTGCTGTGTCCGAGACATTGCCGCAAATTATTGTTGTTTAACTAATTTTGTTGCTTTTTCTTTCTTAGACCGGCATCATTTGTACACAAATAGCAGCATCATGTACTCATTTCCTTCGCATCAGAAGTCTGCCTAATCTTCCTCTCAAGAATTCCTTCCATGGCGATGATTACGTCCTTCTGTAGTACTGAGATATCTCTGGCTTGTTCTTCAATAGTGCTTTTATCAGCTGCAATCCTAGTTCTCCCCAGCAGTTGTCTCTGATTTGTCTTCTTATTCCAGTCAGGAATATGCAATATAAATATTGTATAATCATTTACAGCTGCTATACCAATGAGGGTGAAGAAATTGGACAACCGTCATCTTCTGGTAGTTATTTTTGCAGAATATTTCCTTAGCATTTGATCGACGGTGTGTACGCCGCCTTTTGTTTCGCAACAGTTTGATAACGGTTTCTTTCTTCGGACCACACTCTGAATCTACTGTATCGTCATTATGCTGAGTTGATAGCATAAGAAGATTCCTTTTAGGTTTTTCATGACAGATATAAGAAT
Source organism: Metallyticus violacea (assembly GCA_030762175.1). NCBI lineage: Eukaryota > Metazoa > Arthropoda > Insecta > Mantodea > Metallyticidae > Metallyticus > Metallyticus violacea. The sequence continues at coordinate 32,657,635 of CM060836.1, forward strand.
TAATTGTGATTGGAGTCTGTGCTGTGTTAGAATCACTGAGAGTAAATTTGCTTGAATACAGCTCTCCTCCAGAAGTTTCAGCTATTGAGGAATGTGCTTTCTGTATGGCTGTAGTGTTTCTACAAGAGTAAGTTTGTGATTCTTCCAGAGTTCTTCAGCCAAATCAGTAGAAGTATGGTATCTGTCTGTTGTTACATTGCGTCCAGAATATTTATAGAATGCACCAAGTGTTGTACACCAGACGAAGCTGAATTTCCTTGCTGAGTTCCATCATTATTCTTTCCAGCATATGGTCCCATGCTAAGAATGTACTTGAGTATGAGTCCCCCCTCATTTTCCTGGTTTGTCTTTCATGAACACTTTGAATGGACACCTTTCAAGGAATAATGTGAGCGTTTCATCAACTATTGTATGAATCCCAGCAGGAAAACATCTTTCAACGCTTGGTTAATTTTTTCAAATGTCTGCCATATTGCTACAAATTTATCTTATTCTCTGCGTCCATTTCAGGTGTCTCTGTCATCAAATCTAATTATTTTAGTTAGTTGCAGAAACCTGATCCAGCTCTAGCTCCAGTATATATGAATCTGCCAGAAATATTAGACCACAGATCTCAAATGCAGCTGCGAGTCACCTTCGACTCAAACATATTACATTTATTCTTACTATTTCTTCATTTGTATGTTTTATGATTATGTTTTTAACTTCTGGAGTAAAGAATTTTTCAAAGGATTCTCTCATAGTTTTCACTTTACTTTTATTTCTTAGTATTTCCTTCCCCCCCCATTTTGTGCTACAAGCCTAGATATGAAAATCCTTGCCACTGACGTCAATTACACTATTGTTATGATCCTCATCGTCAGAAAGTGATAGAATTGCTTCATCAGCTCGCTCACGCACAATCTTATGACCTTCTGTTTCACTCACCGACTCATCACCATCGTCAAATTCAAATATGTCCATAGTTTCTTTGTCAGTCAAAGGACGTCGAACCATTTTAAAACTTTTGAATTATACGTGTAAAGTATGACTGCACAAGAAAACAGACTGAATACTGAATAAGTGAAAAAGTAAAAGTTAATAAGAAAACAAACTGTCAGGCCAATCAAGAATGAGAAGATTACTTATATAAAGAACTCCATTGTTGGTACAAACAGAATTAGAGACACAAAACCATTGTTGTAGAAGCCAACAGCACTCCAAGAAAAGAAATTCTAGACATGTTATGCATCACATGAGCTACCAACGGGGGAGGCTGTAATTTATGGCCACCTTGACAGATCATTGTTTCATAACACCAACAATAAAAACTTTGAAACACTTACGCATTTCAATAATAGAGATAATCATTGACAATAACTATAATTTTCATAGACTTTTATAAAGTAATTAAAAACAGCAAAAAATGCAGAATGTGAGGATTAATTACTCCCCTCCTGTTGGTAATAACTCAGCTAAGTGGAAGTAGAAAGTCAAAGGTGCAACCTCTGACAACTGAGTGTTGTGATGTCAGTCTGTAGTCTGTAGAAAGGAACTGTTAGGGCTGCTATAATTAATAATTTTCAGGTAAAAACTTTAACCACTTCTCGAATTTGGCACGTGCAGAGATGCAGTACGATCAAGACATATGTACTGATATTATTTCACAGAAGAAAGCAAACTGCGGCTACAAGCCAAACACTGCACAGTTGAACTGAACAAAATCAAAGTAGCTTTTGCTAAAAAGTAGATTGTCGGCGTATGCTATTGAAATGCAGTCAGATATTTCATATTATAAAACACGTGCCTTTACCATACATGGAACCCATTAAGCAACTTGTTTGGAATGTGTTTCATTTCTGTACCATATTGTGGAACAGGGGGAGTACCACTTTTTGCAAAAATTTAAATAGGCATTTACCCCTTAAATGCATTAATATTTTCATATTAATATTACGGCATCCAGAAAGAAAGTCCCATTCGCGCCTAGAGATGGCACCACTAGTTGGATAGGAATGCGCATGCGCAGGGATAGAGAGGAAGTATGTGGTAAATGCAGTTAAATTTCAGCCTTGTGACGGCCGTGGTTACCGCGCTGTGCTAGGAGAAAATGGGTGCTCTGATATTGTCTCCCGCCAACTGCGAAGTTCGTGCAGTCATCCGAGGTTTGCACGCTCAAAAGCAACGTCCAGCAGAGATCCATCGCCAATTGTGTCAAGTTTCCGGGAGACAATTTCGTGCACAAGGGAGCGAGACATCTGGGGAATTGACAAGAGAGTTCTGAAATTGTGAACGGTTCTGCTCAATTGCTTGCCGCACACTTTCCAACACTTCTGCCGTCACCAGGGACGGTCGGCCACTGCGGTCGTCGTGAATATTGGTTCGTCCTTCAGTGAACTGCCTGCACCATCGTCTTACCATAATGTCGTGTCTATACACTCGACACAATTGGCGAAGGATCTCTGCTGGACTTTGCTTTGAGCGAGCAAACCTCGGATGACTGCACAAACCTCGCAGTTGGCGGGAGACAATATCAGAGTAGCCATTTTCTCCTAGCACAGCGCGGTAACCACGGCCGTCACAAGGCTGAAATTTTACTGCATTATTCCCACATACTTCCTCTCTACCTGTGCATGCGCGTTCCTATCCGACAAGTGGTTCCATCTCCAGGCGCGATTGGGACTTACTTTCTGGATGGCCATTAACTGTAACTACATTTTCAATTACACATCTAAAGCAATTAAATTATATATGCTATCAACAGGCCTTTTTTGAATGCGTTCATGGCTTAGGTTTGATTGGAATTTATACCCTCACCCAAAAATTAAAAATATTGTAGGAATTAAACTACCTTCAAAAAATGTAATCCACAAAAAGTTATAATTAACATTATCAATAAAAATAAAACTATAAATAAAAATAAACTTTTATAGAACCCATAACGAAAAATAGAACTTCTAGCTAAAATCATCAATCTAGACAGATCAATGCAGTTAAAACAACTCACATCTAATTTTAGCTTTGTGGCAGTAGTTTTTCAAAAAATATGCGTTGTCCAGCATTGTTGTTACAGAGTTCTACTTAAGATGGGTATTGTTGTCTGGTAAAGTGCGGGACAAACCTTAATAACCTCGTCCCATCCCACCGGGTTGCAAGTGTTTAGTGTTACCGCTTTCATGTAAACAGTAACACACTGCCAATAAATACTTGGAAATTTTTCAGCTTTGTCACTCTTACTTTCATACAAAAATATTGAGTAGAAATGTTTCATTTTTCGTACTTCTCATATTATTAAAATATATATGATTAATAACTCATAAGTCATGGTAAGAATATATATATATAGCAAGGGATAGCACAAAAAATCTAAGATATACGATTGAAAGTATATTTTGATTGATTTATTTATGGACGCTCTTTAACATCTGAGGTCATCAGCGTCCCATTCAACTCAGGGCGTGAAACGGCGGACAAATTTTGCTCAGAGGCCTCTCTTTCAGGCTTGAGGTTCTTTTTCGTGCCGCAAATGTAGACACGGGACCCACGGCTTTATTTCCCTTCCGAAGGAAGCCATACTTAGGATTATTACGCCCGAAAAAATCCATCGGTCCGAACCCGCGTTTTGGGTTTAGGAGGCAAGTATCTTGAAAGTATATGGAATGTACTATCGAGTGGTGACACCATCGGAAGGCTGGATATATGCGGCTCTAGTAGGGAAGAGGCAAAACACAGGTAACCAGACAACGTTGGTTTATCATGACAAGAGCTAATAACTCTTACACAGGGCTGCAAATCCGTTACAGGACAGGTCTCCCAGGTAACCCACGGTGATAGCAGCGTTCAAAGTAGTTTCCAAGTACATGGACGGTTCGTTGCCAGCGATGGGGAAGGCGCCGAACACCATCTGCTGCATGTGAGTTACTAATGTGAGCCACCTAACGTCGAAATGCTGTCAAATGTCCGCTTTGTTAGCAAAACGTTTCCCATACTATGGCTACTTCACTTTGGGTATGAGAATATAATCACAGGGGCAGAGATCGGGCGAATATCGGGGTGTAGAAGAACTTCCCATCCCCAGCGCTGTCGCATTATCGTGGAGAATAATGGCGTTATTTAAAAGTTAGGGTCATTTGGTGAGTACGGCACGGCGCAATTGTGACACCAAAAGACCTGTAACACTGGGCATTTGCAGAGGTCCTCTCACGCACTGGACGGCACACAAGCACACTTTGACAGTCATAGGTCAGAATGACCATGACTTTTGTTTGTGAAGGAGTTTAGCGAATCTTGTGTTTGTGTGGTGACCCAGGGTGATGCCCATTCACTAAACTGTAAATTGAGTTCTGGGTCATAAGCCCTTACCCACGTTTCATCAATTGCAATGATGCCATTCAACATAGCTCCCCTTTCTTCCTGAAATCTCGCCAGATTGATGCGACTTGTCTACTTCTGTCCTCGCTTACCTGATGTGGCACTCACTTTGCACACTTTTCCGCATCTTCAGGTCCTGCCGTAAAATGCTCTATACTGTTTTCGCAGTAATTCTGTTTGCTCTTCTAATTCCACAAGTGTCCAGCACCTATCATCACGTAAGCACTATTCCATCACCAGCATCTGTACATCCCCCTCCGCGGATACAGGACGCCCACTGCGGGGCAGATCGGCAGTCGACATTCTGCCCCCTTTTAAGGTTTCTGTCCTACTCGCCAATGTTCGAAAAGACAGTGCACGCGCATCCAGTGTTTTCTTAACTCCGTGTGGCATTCTCGTGCATTCCTACCGTGAAGAAATGCTGTTTTCACATACTTACGATGTTCACTCTTCGTGACCTTCATTCCTGACCACTGTTGCTCAGTAATTGATCTTCGGGGCGTGCTGAGACCCGCAGTTCTGCTCACATATACCATCTGGTGGCTGCATTTGAAAGTATATTCCATACACTTTCAATTGTATATCTTACATTTTACGTGTTGTCCCTTATTCGCGAGAAAACAAAAAGTGTTGTCATGGCTTATGACTTGTTTCTCGTGTAAGGTTGAACAATACTATTAGATTATTATTGAAAAACCCCGGTAATGATCAATTTCAATAATAACAATGCCGGCTGTGTAAGCCTAAAGAATGTCAGTACTGAAAAAGATGTCAGATACACAGCAACTTTGTTTTTCTGACCGAACTATGATACACCACACTCCACACGCTTAGCGACCACCACGGGTGACCGAGGTCGTTTAGGCGCGGATTCGTGAGCGGGAGGTCTGGGGTTCGAATCCCACCAGGACCGTCCTCCCTGACTGAGTTTTTTCCAAGTTTTCCTCAGTCCTCATAAATGGCAAATGCCGGGGAGCTACCCTAAATTTGGGCCTGGAACGCTTCCTTCCTTTAAAAAGTCCTGTTCCAACATATCATTTCATCGCATGTACCATCAGTGCCCATCGCCACTAGTGCCTCAGTAGTACAAACACAATTTTAAAAAATGCTTAGCCAGTCAACGTAACACAAATAACAGCTGAAGGACTAGTCTCACTTCCAGGAAAAAAGGCTATCAAGGCTTGCCTGGTGCTGTACTAATTGTTGACGTTGCAATAAACTTGTTAAACACGGAATGGAAAAGAGAAAACCTTGTATCAACAGAAGAAGGAAAAAGTGCTCACTTCGTTACCGTAGAGACGCATTCTAAGATAAGTGGAGCGGTTAAAACACCAACATGTGACAACACAAACTTTCAGTAATATCTAACTATGCGAAACATGTTTTGACATTAGTGAACGAAAGTCTTTATAAAGTTTATTTCGTGGGGAATGAAATGACGGGATATTCGGTTTCAACGCTTGTTCCTCGCCATGCATTAATACTTAAAGTAAATCTTACTCTCCTTTAGCATTCATGCTTTCGTCCACCTTCAATTGAATTTTCTATTTCAGTGCATATTGTAATTTTCGTACGCTTTTAATTGCTTATCCGTAAAGATTACATTTCCCACCTTCTTCTTTCAATGTTAATGTCTTAAGCAAGCTATTAACATTTCGACTTTCAACCTTCAACATGATGACACTACAATAGCCTAAATTCACGAAGTATTGCTTTGCAAAGATATTGGAAGACAAAAATTCACAAAAAGGCCATCTAGATCTTCAGGCTGAATACCTATTTATTATTTTGAGGATTAAGATAAATTCTATCTATAAAAAGCAAAATTTAAATGTTTAAAAACATAATTTTAAAAATTAACTTAAACATTTATTTGGGTAGAGGGAGAAAAAAGTATCAAAGTATTCTCAGAGCGGTCAAGTAGGAGGAAAACAAGTCTGCAGTGAATGAAAAATTTAAGAAAAAGGCCTAAAGTACTGTAACTAAGTTATATTGAAATTTTGCAGAAAGAAATTGAAGAGCTAAGCGGAAAAAGCAAAATTGGACCAAATTTCCATTTTTTTGAAAAACGCATCATTTCTTGGTACATCCGAAACTCCATCAGTTTATCCCCTCTTTAAACTTAAACTTAAACTTATTCAGTTTATTCGGTACAACTGCAAGAGTGAATTTATTTCCTGGTGTAAGCATATTCTTCCAATTTTTGCTCAGATGTTTCTGTTAATGGTTTCAATTCGTGGTTACAAACAGACAATGACGGTGACTATGGCTGGCTACGAATGACGAAATTATGAGTACATGTGCGTCTGAAATTGGGTACAAACCTTAATAACCCCGCCTTATCCCACCGAGTTTCGAGTATATAGTGTTACCGCTTTCGCCTAAATAAGTGGCAAAACTCCAGTGAATTTTTCCGACATTTCATAACAGCAGATGAAACATGGATTCATCACTACACGTCAGAAACAAAGGAATAATCCAAACAGTCGATGACAACAGGTGAAAGTGCACCAAAGAAAACAAAAACGATTCCATCTGCAGGAAAAGTCGTGGCTGCTGTTTTCTGGTACTCTCATGGCTTGGTTGGTGCTCGTATACTACCTCTGGAGGGACAGAGCCATCACCGAGGAGTATTACGCTGCATTACTGGACAACAAAAGGATATTATTCAGGCTAAACGTCCACATCTTGCGGAAAAGATGTGGACGTTCATCACGAAAAGTCATCTTCATACATGTCTGGAATTGCTGCTTCATTGAACGTGAACGTGTATTCATTCGAGAACAACACTCCTGCATGATCCATTGGGCGTGGTGACGAGCGAACTGCAGACAAGGTGACTGACTCTGTGCTCTCTGGTCAGAACTGGTGACATAGCAGGTTGTCGCTACTGAAGACATCATCAGCTCTCAGTAACACCTCGCACATGTTGTAAAAGACTCCAAGCTTCAACCGTTGTTAGAACTTGGGAGACGAGAAAGCGATCATCTCTGGACGTAGTCTTCCTTTTTCCGCAACATGCAGGTCCTCTGGAACAACTGTGCGTTTCTCGGAACCGTTTAACAGTCTCTTGTATAAGGCGTACCTATGGTTGTAGCGGCGAAACTGAGGTTGCATCCATTATCAATTGTGATGGCGTCTTCAGAACTCAAAGGCATGATTTGAACTGAAGTTATGAAAAACGTACTATTGTTCATTCCAAACAGAAAGAGCGGCAGTTTTCAAAAGGAAGTGAAACAATAAAACGTCTTAATGTTTATGCTCGTGTTCACGCCCTCAAGTGAGATAAAACGCATTGTTAGCCTATAACGTGGAGATCATTCAAACTCTAGCTAACGCACCCAAGAAAATAATTAACCACATTTACCAATGTGAATATCCGCTCAAAATTAGGGTTGAGCTTAAAAATTACTAAAAATTTGCTGTGATCGTTTTTTTTTTTTTTAAATTTAAATTTTTTTATTTTTTAACTGATGAACGTATTTATAAATGAATAATATTTAAATAGCCTTGTCCGCTTACTAGTAACCTGTAAACGTTTAGTTCTGTGGATATTTTTTTTACTTCATCCGCACCGCCACGGGTGGCCGAGGTTGTTAAGGCACGGACTCGTGAGCGGGAGATCTGGGTTCGAATACCGCCCGGACCATCATCCTTGACTGAGGTTTTTTCCAGGTTTTCCTCAGTCCTCATAAATGGCAAATGCCGGGGAGGTACCCTAAACTTCGGCCTGGAACGTTTCCTTCCTTAAAAATAAATCCTTTCTCAATATATTACATCTCATGTATCATCAACCGCCTGTAGTGCCTCTAGCAAAAACGAGCGTTAAACACCATTCATTCATACACCTTATCCGAAATAATACCTTTGAATTCACTGGCAAAGGTGCTTTGCTAAGTTCGGTACGAGTATACAAAGCTTTATCACCTCGTATCCCGGTTTAAATGTTAGGAGGGACAATTTAGTAGCACGGTTCTAGCAATTAGCAATTCGCCAATATAAATTCAAATCTCCCAGTATTTCAGGGCTTTCACCTGCAGTTTTACTTATTTTTAAGGACAATTCGGGTTCTTAGACTCAAAGCAGCAGCTGTGAACATACCGATATTAGACAATTGTGTGTGTTGCTATCAATAAATATTACAAGGTGAAGTTCCTTTATCACATCCACAACATAAATATTAATATTGGCTAAACATCGGAATAAAAAGCACACACTAATTTATCTAATGAATGTTTTATTACCACAAGGAATAAAGAATAAAGGAGAGAATGAGTAGAGAGGGTGGGAGAACAAGCTGTGAACTGTGAATTCAATGAAAACAAAATAAGAATTAAGTTAGAGTTTGTGGTTTCCACTAGGGATATCACCCAGTATTAATGTTTAAATTTCAGCTGCTGAAAGCAAGGCCTTGCTGCAGCGAGTTTTGCAGTGTTCCTCAGGCAATGAAGACTTTAAACGAGACGAAGCCTTAGTGGGTAACAAGATTACTGTAACAAAGGCAGAATTCCAAGCCTAAATAAAGGTACAAATGAACCTCAAGGCACTGTAGTGAGTTGAAATTCCTTAAGCGGAAAAGGACCTAAGTATATGGCGTAGAAACTGAAAAGAAGTAAAGAGTGGAACTTTCATTGCTGTTCAGATTGTGCAACAGAAAATATCTAGGAATCATAGTCGATGGTCAAAAGGAACATGGAATGGAAATGGATGAACATATAAAATGAATTAAACGAATGAAAAAAAAAAAAACATTATTGTGAAAACGAAGATAAAAAACGTTTTATGTGCATCGGAAATATTGCAACCCCCCCCCTCTCTCTCTCTCTCTCTCTCTATAAAATTACAGAAAAACAAATTGAAAATAATAGAAACCTACAAACAGGTATAGCAATTTATAGAGCAGGGAAATGGAGAAATGACAGAATTAACGAAATTGTAAAAACAAAGATGTGACTGAGGCGGAGAAAATACAATTGATACAAACACTTTCAAGAAATGTGGCGCATGTTATCAGACAATTTGTGACTGCATTCCTGCCACAATTATGTAAAAGCTTCTTTTCTAAGTAAGCATTCGCAAACTTTTTAGGTAAACTTTGTCATGGGATGATAGTCCTCGGTTGCTGTACACTAAATATCGTCTTTTGGCTTGCGGCTGTGCACGAATTATGCGGCGCATTTGAAACAAGATATGTTTTTTTTTCACTAAATGACCTCATTCTGCTTACCCTACTTCAAAAGGTATAATATCTTCGAGGTGCACTCACTATGCCTTAATTTTTATTACAGTGACATCTTTATTATTTCAATACACAAGTTTTATTGAATTACATTGCGATATTGTTATGCTCGGACATTTTACATTTATCATGTCATGGCTTTTATAAGTTTTCTAATGATTGGCAGAATAACAACAGCTTAAGTGTTCATTTTCCTACGTTTTAGAGTGTTACCTGATTCCTGCATATTTTCACTACGTTTCATTCCAGAATTTTTTAATTTTATTATTCACAAAGCATTTTTGGTACATTATTAAATAAGTTTAAGCAATATATTATATATGTTGCCTGTGAACCTAGTCCTTGTCATCTTGTTTTTCTTCCAATGTAATTTAAACCTTGTTCATTGAAACCGTTTAGTTTTTAATTGCTTGTTATAATGCTGTGTTGAGTTTGAAAGTCTTAAAAATTATATTATTGGTCATGTATTGGCAATTATATTGGCAGTTGTGTGAATTTTTTCTCCTTTGTCTAATATTAATATGGAGAACCATCTAGATATTTGAATCCTTTACTTCAGAAAAATTTCTATCTTCCTCACCCTACCTGGTGTATGTAAGTTCTTTTGATGATTTTCATATTTTATTTTATAATGGAACTACGAAAGGAATAAGGAGCGAAAAATTAATGTCATATGAAATAATAAATTAATTAAAATATAATTTATCTCCTTAAATTTTTAATAGTAGTAAAGTGAAAAAAATACAATAACTACTAGAAGAAAAAGTACTCTGAGCAGAAATAAAACAATGGGAGCCATGAAAAAAATATATATAACAAAAGCCTGACTATAAAAGTGTGTTATGCTAATTATGAACAATGGGACATACTTTAAAACAAGTTACATGTCTGGGTAAAATAAAAAGAAGCGGGTACACAAAGCATAAAATATTTCGAATAGCTATGTTCTATATAAAAATGAACTTCGCACAAATGTAAGTTCATGAAAACTATTTTCTATCCATAAACGTCATATTTCCTTTCTTTACTTGTTATGGGTGTGCAAGATTTTGAATAGTGTTCAACGACACGTTTTCATGCTGAGGCACCACTAACCCCACCATGCAAAGATTGGTAACTGAAAGTTGCACATGAAATATGTTTGTGTACGGCGAGTTCCAAAACAACTGATTGCTAATAGAAGAACGCGCGCGTGTAGGTTTGCAGGTAGATCATGATACAGAAAGATGTGCAGTTTCTTACTGTTAATGAAACGTGGCTAGATAAATTTCGATCCTGAGAGCAAACTGCAGAGCTGTGTGTGGAAATTTCCACCAACACCAATATACAAAATAGCAAAAGTGGTTGCTTCTGCTGGGAAAGTCGTGGTCACCGATATTTTTCTATATTTAAGGAATGCTTTACCAACAACATACCATACCTGCACACACTACTGAGCTGGGAAATACTACAGAAATGTCCTGAAAACTGCAAGGCCATATCAGACATAAAGCACTAGCTGTATGCTGCACCACGATAATACATCGCAAATTTTGTTGCTAAATATCTCACAAAAATCAATGCGAAGGGTGTTCTTCATCCTCCACACAGTCCAGATTTTGTTCCGTGCGACTTTTTTATTTTCTCTAAATTGAAGAAAATCCTTCATGGGAAGCTTTTCCATCATCAGAAGACTGGTGAAGGCTGAGGAGATGATTCTGAAGGAACTGTCAAAACTGGTTTCCAATATGTCTTTGAAGACTGATAAAACGTTGGGACAGTTGCATTGCATCCAACGGGAACTAATTTGGTAAAGGTCAAAATATTATGATTGTTATTTATTGAGCAGCCCACGTAGTAGAGGAATAATAAAGGAGAGATAGAGAGAGTAGTTGCAGTGGGGATCGATTTCTCAAAAGCCTTTGACTTGGTACCGCATGATGAATTATTGAAAGCATTAGACGATATAGGAACAGATAAGCGAATGATCTCTTGGGAACGAGAATTAAGGGTTAAGATGCAATCGAAAATAACTTCTGGTGTGCCATAAGGCATATAACTCGCCCCCTAACTCTTTATGATATAGCTATCAGTTTAATAATAAAAGAGAGAGAATTCGCTTATAATTGTATCGTATAGAGAAATTTAAAAATAATTACCATGTTGGAATTTTGCAGGAAGATGTAAATTAGATAAACGTTTGAATAAATAAAAAAGAAAATCAACATAGTAAAAGTAATTCAATAGCACTTTTCAGAACAATAGATCAAATTAATTTGAAATATAATTTAGAAGAAGAATTTATTCCACATGCAGATACTCAAATACTTGGGTATACTTTGATATTGTAGGGATAAAGTAGTAGTAATATTTCAGGAAGGAGCATTTTGATGAGAATTGACAAAAGGGGGGAAGTTATGTACATCAGAGGTGAGGCTCATAATGAAATCTGGAAGAGTGTGTTGGGATTTTTATAGATTGCATCACATAGAAATGGTGCAGCGAAGGGCTGAAAATTTGTAAAATGGTAAGATGGGAAGAACGCTCACACAAGCCGACATATGATAAGTTACGTCAAAGGTATAAAATTAGAGGATTAACTCAGAACGGTTTACGGGGAATTTTTTCTTATGAATCGAACAACAGTCGGTTTGAATAAAAGATGCCTGCAATGGTCTTTACTGGCTCTCCTCTGATTCAAATCAAATGTGGCTAACTGTTTGCAATGTAATGTACATAAGAATATAGGGTAATGTTTGTGGTCTCTGTAATTGATTTTGCAGATATTTAAATGTAAAATTTACTGCCACAGGGCCTTATTCCCATTTGGAGTTAATAAATACAATGCAACTGTTTACTATTCATATGAGCGTAATTTGAAAAATTCTTGGAATAGCCCACAGATTGCAGCAATAGTTTCAAATCAATTACCGTAACAAAACCTGCTATCTTTCGCAGAAATAGCTGTGTTACTATGCTTCGCTTGTGAAGAACCAATATTTGTAACAGTGCAAGTATGCGCATAGGAAAATAGTAAATGTCACACAGATTTTGTCATATACAGATACCAAGATAACCACTAAGTTAAAAAGCTTGGAAAATTACACATTAATTATGAATAAAGAAATTATCTGCAAAATAGATGCCGCGGTTGTTGACACTGCATCAAAAGCGAATCAGAATGCAAATCTCTGAGCAAAATTTGGCGCATTTTCAGAGAAATTAAATTGATTTTATTCGTCACTTTGTGACAATGTACACTGTAATAAAAACGATAAAATCATCATGAATCTTCACCACCAAAAAAGGCCAAATATATGATTACGGCCGGAAAGATGATACAGGTTTTCTAAGATACTAAAGCTATCCTACTGGTGGGCTAATTTCCAAGCGGAACATCTACTACTTGACCAAAAGTTATGTAAAAGACAGTAATTGTCAAAGAATAAATTAATAAGACAATGCTCGCCCTCATTCGAGGTTTTTAATAGTATTTAACGCCCGTTTTTACTACTGAGGCAACAACAAGCACTGGACACTGATGATATATGAAATGAAATGATATATTTGAAGGAAGGAAACGTTTCAGGCCTAAGTTTAGGGTACATCCCCAGCATTTGCCATTTATGACTGAGGAAAACCTGGAAAAATACCTCAGTCAGGAAGAACGGCCTGGCGGGAATCGAACTCCGGACCTTCCGCTCACGAGTCAGCGCCTTAACGGCCTCGGCCAGCTGTGGCGCTGACCTTACTCGTGTTTTGCAATGGAGATTTGTTGCCACACCCGCCTAATTTCCATATCTTCCCAAAGCTGAAATATTTTTCGGTGGAAATAAAATGTCATCCAACGAAGAGCTTAACGCATCAGAAAGTATTTTGCATGCCAAGAGGAAAATGACTTCCGTGATGGGAAAAATCTTTAAAACATTGTTGGATAAGTGCATGTCATGGAAGACTGTACTAGAAAAGTACAAATTTAAAAATCAGCCTTCATTCCAAGAAATGGTCAAATGGTTCCTATAAATATACTTGTGATTTACAGAATTTTTTTAAAGCATTGAGGAAAACTCTACTAAACATTCTTCACGATGATTTGTCATTTTACTGCTATAAGCCCTTCAATTGAAATAAAAATTACAGAAATAACTACTGGTTCATTGCCTACCTCAGTACAGAGAAATGTAACATTTCTTTTACTTTGGTGATAATCTTGCTATTTATTCTTGGAGTGGCCGACAGATTGCTGTAACAGGAGTTGTTATCATGCAGTTTTGTTATCATCTTCCATAAAACCATAGCTGTTTGTTACAGTGCAGATGTGAGTATACGGTAAAAGTGGCAAATATCCAATGCTATGCGATGAAGTACTTGGTAAAGAAGCGTATAAATGCAACAGACATGGCATACACTCTAAAGATTATGCATCACCATTCTCAAAGTGGACCACGGAATTTAAACGCGGCCTTCAAAGTTTGGAAGACTACCCACGCAGCGGAAGACCAAAATACGTCACGAAATCAAAAATCATTGACAAGATGTATGACATGGCCCTGAAGGATCGAAGATTAAAGTGTATGAAATTTCTGAAGCTCTGGGCATTTCACGAAAGAAGTGTACTTGAAAAAGTTATCAGCAAGATGGGTGCAGCAACTGCTGACTTAGAGTGCAAATTCTCAGCAAAGTTTGACGCGTTTTGAGAGGATCCCGTCGACTTTATGCGTCCATTTGTGACTAATGGTGAAACATGGTGCACTGTTACTCACTTGACAAAACAGCGCTCTAGGCAATGAGTCTTCACCGACAAGAAGTTGAAATATGTGAAATCTGTCGAAAAAATCATGACGCCGTTTTTCGGGGATGCAAAGGATGCACAGCCTTCCCAATGGAGCGTAATGGGCTAATCTTTTGGACCTACTGAAGACAAAAATGCGCGAGAAAGGCTGGCTTTATCAAAGAAGAAAATCATCCTACATCAAGACCATGTTGGTATCGTTGCATTGGCGAAAATCAAGGAACCGGAATAAGATTTACTGCCACATCCACCTTATTCTCCTGACTTGACTCCATCGGGCTTCTATCTGTTCCCCAAACTGAGAAAAGTCCTTGGTGGTAAGAAAATTTCGTCCGAAGAAGAGCTTAAATCATCAATTGAGGCGTATTTTGCAGGCATAGAGGATCTGACTTTCGTGATGGGATAAAGACTTTGGAGCATCACTGTACAAAGCGCATTAGCCTCAAGGGAGACTGTATTAAAAAAAATTGAATAATTCCAAAATGTCATATCGCCATTTTATGCTACATTCCGAGAACTTTTGAAATCACCCTTATAGTATTTAGTAATCATACAAATTTATTTGTCGGTCCTGGTGGTGTAGTAGCCATACTAGTCTTCTAAACCCAAGATCGCGGGTTCGAACTCGATGGATTTTTTCGGGCGTAAAAATCCTAAGTATGACTTCCTTCGGAAGGGAAGTAAAGCCTTGGGTCCCGTGTCGTACATTTACGTCCCGAAAAAGAACCTCAAACCTGAAAGAAGAGGCCTCTGAGCAAAATTTGTCGCGCATTTCACGCCCTGAATTGCATGGGACGCTTATGACCTGAGATGTTGAAGAGTGTTTGTAAATAAAACAAATAAAAAAAACAGATTTATTTCCTTGATTATTCAATTGTAATATATCGGATAGTAGCTTCTGTTTCAAATGTAGTTCAGAATAAGACTAAACCACAGTCAGCAGTATCCAGCGGCTGTTAAATTAATTGAGCGGGAAAACTTGCCGTTTGGGCGGCACTTCTTCCCTAATGTATGTACTGTGAAGTTAAGGAGAGCTTTATTCACCATTCAGGGGACGTAAATCTCTAAAGTACCAATGTTGTGGTGGTAAAGTATTCTGCTGAGCACTTGCCCATTGATCTGGCCGCAACTTTGTGGTGAAAAGGCTGAGTCAGCCCAAGCCCTTTCAGTTCCTTCTCCCACACTTCGTACGTTCATTTAAACTTTGGTCCTAAGGAGTAGCCGGAAGATAAGCACTTAAGTTGTTGCAAGCAAAGAAATGCCCACATGAGAAGTAATTGATGCTGAATGGACGTAACAAGCAAGTATTTCTAACATAAAGCTTGCATTTCACCGTCAGAACTTCACAAATATTTCTGCTTTTAGTTGCAAAGATAAACTGGAATGTGTAACCGCTTTATTCAACAACTTATGAAATCTAGAAATAAGTGGACAGTAGTTTTGGTCGTGTAAATAATCCATGATGCAGCAAACAAGCCTGAGTTTGAATATGGCCAACCACAGCGCTTTGTTCGCACATGAAAAATACCAACCGTTTTATATACAGTGAGTCAGGTGTTATAGCGGGTGTATAACACCTGACACATTCCTCTCAAGTAGAAGAAGAAAATATATGGACATAGGTCCGGAAATAGTTTCCATGCTATACTCATTTTTATAGTACATTAATCATGGGGAACACATAGGAACAAAACGTACCAGCCTACTACATGAAATTGAAGCCGGAAATAAGGCTGCCTTTATTAATTTAATAACTAAAGGCTGCAGAGTTATATTTATAAAATCATTAGATTTGACAAGGGTAATTGTAATATATATGCATAAGGAAATATTTTAGAGATAGGTATAACAGAAATTGAAATAATTTGTAACTTGTACTTATGTGTAGGTCATTTGACAGGTGATGGTATCTTACAAAAGGGAATTTAATTTAGCGAAAGGCGTGGCGATGTGGTAGAAAAACTGGAGTACAGAAGTCAGAGGGACATTCAGTAGAGATATGAGAGGAGATACAATCACACATTCGCACATTTAGACATTCACACACTCGCACATTCGGACATTTAGATTCAGACATTCAGTCATTCATTCAGAAGACAAACAGACGACCGTAGAGACATTCGGACATTCAGATTCAGACATTCAGACGAGACTAGAGTAGCTGAAGAGACACAAGAGGATTCACTCAATAGATATGCGGAAGCAGGCAGCCTAAGTCATTCGAACGCAATCAGTTTAAGTCATTTCTAAAGCCAGTCTAAGTGTGTAGTGAGGTCAGCTACGAGCCGTCGGGGAGTAACCTGCCAAGTTGTTAAATAAATCAAATGTTCAAACAGTGCCGGACTTATTAATATAATAAATAACCTCCTACCCCCCCTAATGACTATAAGTCATTAAAAACAGTCCAAAATTTACCCTGAGAACCCATCAATCCCCCCTGCATTGGAACAACTATATTAACCTGCTGCAAATTAACGACCAACTGTGGGGACATAATAGAAATACCGTTTCAAAATGTTTCAAATGCCTTGATACAGAATCAACGTTACCTTCGTGCAAATGGAACACAAAACGCTGACAGAGAACCTAAAAATTACAACTCAAGACGCAACCAAGAGGCTTTTTTGAACATTTCATGTGTTATGCTGTTCCTGCGTCTTTTACATGATTTTAGAGTCGTGGAAATGAAGCGTTTATATTTTCTTCTTCTAGGTGTGAGGAATGTGTCCTGAAAGTTGGCCTTACCGTATTGTTACACCCGGTACGCTTTCATAGAAAGCCTTTAGAGTGCATGCACGAACAGCGATGCAAGAGGCTGTAGGTTAAATCCCCATAAAAGGAGTATTTGAATGAATATTTCCTATGTTGTAGTTTTATTTCCAACGCTTGGTAGATTTTAATTTTTCATCTACGTGTAATACATTACTTGTTGCAGACGCAGATGTGGAAATGATGTGATTTTGTGGCATTTTCCCTTATTTACAAAGCGGGCTGGACATAAATGTTGATCCATTTTCATGAATTTACCATGAACTTTAAATCATTTCAACATGGCCACTATCCATCTCAAAGTACTGTCATTAAACTTTTGCTGTTTTTTAATTTCTATTTTATTTCAGATACAGAATGTTATTTATAAGGAACGAAAGTCTATTGTCAGAGATCCATTTATTTATTTACAGACCCTCTTAACACAAATCATATGGAGTAATAAACTTTCGACAATAGCATTTCTATTACGTTTGATAGTTTGTAGTTTGGTATACCTGGTCCCAATGGATTACGTTAGATTTAATATTTTACGTATTTTCAAAGTAATATCAAATATGACCTATTGTTATTAGATAGCTCTGTGCATATTCATAAAATATTAATACTCAAGAAATGACTGTAAGAGGCCTCCTATAGCCACTAGTAAACCTAAATTTAAGAAATGGGAAATTATGAGTATGATATCTTTATATATTTTAGAGGTAGTACTGTGGGTTAATGATGATATTCATATTTTGCTTAAGCATAAAAAGAACATAAATTAAATACTAGATACTATAATAATTTTGAATTGCGTAGATATAAGTTAGATAAGACTGGAATAATTTTGTACAAGATTGGTAATACATTTCATTTGAATGTTTTTGAATTGGACACACTATGGTTAAAACGTTTCATATCTGGTTGGCTTTTGGACAGACCGTTTTATAATTAAAAATAATTATTTTTAGAACCTTAATAGGCACAAGTTGTAAATCGACAACTACACACCCATCATGAAGGCGCGGACTCGCGAGCGGGAGGTCTGGGCTTCGAATCCCGCCAGGACCGTCTTCCCTGATTGAGGTTTTTTTTTCAGGTTTTCTTCAGTCCTCATAAATGGCAAATGCCGGGTAGGTACCTTAAACTTAGGCCTGAAATGTTTCTTTCCTTAAAAAATCTTTTCCCAATATATCATTTCATCTCATGTATCATCAGTGTCACCGCCTGTGATGCCTCAGTAGTAATAAAGGCTTTATACACAATTCAAAAAATAATAAATAACTACAATCTCGCATGCTGCATGGAGTACTATTGATAAAACAATTTTATATGCTCAATAATCTCAAGGCATCAACGCCACATTCAAATCAGGGGGTGAAACATCCGATAAATTTTGCTCAGAGGCCTGTTCTTTCAGGATTGAAGTTCTTTTTCATGCCGTAAATGTACGACACAGGACCCACAGCTTTACTTCCTTTCCGAAGGAAGTCATACTTAGGATGTTTACGTCCAAAAAATCCATCCATCCTGGCTGGGATTGAACCCACGATCTTGGGTCTACGAGACAAACATGGTTTACCACAAGACCAGCAGGGCCAACTCGTCGTTACATCTGCAGCAACCTGGAAGGTGTGCGACAATCCATGTTGAATATCTTTGAATTAAATAAAAACGTTTCATTGTTTCTGTATCTTCGGTGTTTACTTTGTTATGACAACTTTTTAGTGTATAAAGTTATACTATTGTAGAAAATCTTTAACAACTTACGTTTTAATTCAGACTTAAAGAGAACGAAGAAAGCTCAAAAAACTTCCTGCGGCTTATTAACGAACATGGTTTTTCAGCATTATTTTTAAATTATTTTTAGAGAAAAATTAAAAGAACAGATAGTGAGTGCCTTTTCAGTGTTTGTACACACAAAAACTGTTGAATCATTTAAAAAAACTAGAGCTCTTTCTCACCCAGAATGCAACAAGAAATATGTCACAGCGTACACATTCGATACTGCTCTAATACGAGATATGGTTTAGTAGCTTCAGTTTTCAACAAATTTTTCATCGATAGCAGCTTTTCTGGTGCGGAGTGTTTTTAAAAGATAAGCTATGTGACAAATCTTTTCATTCCACATTTCTGCTAAAAGCTTGCGATGTTCGCTTCTGGGTTGCAGGGAATGGCATCGTGACATTGCTCTTACGATAAGCCGATAAGCCGTTTGCTCGCACAAACACTCTATACAGGTTCGGCACCCATCTGCTGAAGAAAGACATGTCTGTATTTAATGTCCGTGTTCGCTTCAGTATACTACAGAGTGGTCCAATCGTTCTGTGCCATAGGACATACGCCTGCATTATATACTTTGTTAGATATACTACGAGGAGCGCTAGGAAACTATTTAAAATATCGCTGTTTTACGAATGCCGCGCAATCTATCGCCACATCCATTCGTATGGCTATGAACTGATAATAATATGCCAACTAGATGGCGGTTGTAAGCAGAGTGTGTAGCGAAAGGAGTGTTCGTTTGCTGTATAGTAGAGAAAGACGTGGACAAAAGATGTATTGTCCGGTTTTTGTGGAAGGAAATCGTCAAAATTGCAGAAATTCATAGATGTTTAACTGTGGTATGTGGTCAAGAAGCTTCTGCATAGAAGGCGGTTTTACAAATGGGTTAATGTGTTCGCCAGCACACAAGAAAAAACAAAACAATGTGAGTATTGCTCCTCCGTTAACATCGCAAGTGCCAGAAACACGGAGTTTGTGTCTGAATTGATTTTGACTTATAGTTCACAGCTTTTGATGAACTGCCTTGGCCGCGCAACCCTGCACACCATTATTCACGACAACTTGAACATGAAAAAGTTTTCCACGAAACTTGACATAGCCACAAAAGGATAAAAATGTTGAAGTCTGTTATCAGCTTCTGGATCAGGATTTTTATTGATGTCACTATCGCACCAGAGAAGAAAGTTCAATTCATGCAGAGAGCCCCAGGCCCAAGAAAGTTTATGCTGCTTTATCTGCGGGCAAGCCGATGATCACAGTCTTTTGGGACGCTTCAGATGTACTGCTAATGGTTTGTCTTCCTCAGGGAACGACCGTCACCAGTGAGGTGTACTGCGAGACCTTACCACGGCTTAGATGCAGACTTCAGCAACGTCGACAGGATGTTTCTCGCAACATAACATTGCGCGGCCTTACACCAGCAACACTACGACTACAATGTTGGCATCGCTGGGTTCATTATTGTGTCGTTGCCACCTTGTTCACCAGATCTCGCTCCGTCTTATTCCAGATCATAAAGGACTTGGGAATTCGGCAACAACGAAGAAATTCAAGCAGCTGCCTACGAGTGATCTTGTGGTACTCCCAAACAATGTTTTCGCGATGCCATAATGAAGTTACCAGGAAGATGGCAACTGTGCATTGACGTTGGTGAGGCGTATATTGAGAGACCCCGTGTACATCTAATCATGTTGTATAATAAATAAGGTGGTCCTGGTGGTCTAGTGGTAGCCAAGATTGCGGGTTCAATGCCGGGCAGGATCGATGGATTTTTTTCGAAGGTAAGAGAAGAAGAGGCATCTGAGAAAAATTTATCGGCCGTTTCAGGCCTCTATTGAATGGGACGCTGATGACCTGAGCCGTCAAATAGCATCCATACATAATCTTAATCAACAAATTAATTAATAAGGTACAAAAACACTATTATAAATCATTTCCGAACACCCATAGTATTAAATACTCTGTTATTTAAACAAGTACTTTAAGCTGAACAGAGAGCAAATTAGGTGTTTTTTTTTTAATCTAATATGCTTGAAAATACAAATGACCATTAGCAGACATTCTTACAATAACAAATTCAAATGTTTTATATTGCTCGTCATTTTCTCCACAGGCTAAGTGGTACTGAATCGCGTCCCCAGCATACTATTCCTTGCTTCGCCGTGCTAGTGATGCAAGTAATCCAGCCTGAGTTTTATTTGTGAGTGTTTTTTTTTTTGAATGGTGTTTAATGCCCGTTGATACTACTGAGGTCCCAAAGGCGGTGGACACTGATGATACACGAGATGAAATCATATATTGGGAATGGATTTTTTTTAAGGAAGGAAACGTTCCAGGCCTAATTTTAGGGTACATCCCCGGCATTTGCAAGTTATGAGGACTGAGGAAAATCTGGAAAAAAATCAGGGAGGACGGTCCTGGCGGGATTCGAACCCCAGAACTCCCGCCCACGAGTCCGCGTCTTAACGACCTCGGCCATCCGTGGCGGTTTATTTGTGAGTGTTTTTCCGTTTCAGTTTGACTATATGACAAGCTGATGCTGAGCAACTCAGCAAATGTAAATTACTCTAGAACTTACTACCAAAGCTACTCAGTCTGTTCGTGCTCACTAGACATCGGATCATTAGGCAAAATTCATTTTTAACCAGAAAAAAATCGAAAGCTTTATGTTTTGTAGCATTAAAAACTTAAGTTTTTAGTTTATACTTAATATAAATGTCTATTTTGAAGTTACTGCCTAGTTTATCACTTAAAATAGGCATAATAACGGATAAAACTAGAAACAAAGCTAAATCCCATACTTTTATTCATTTATTTTGTAATAATTGTATGTTGAGTGACTGAAAATCAAAGCTAAGGCAAGACGATGAATGCACCATCCAACTTCAAACCTATCCCATTGCTTTTTCTCTGGCATTTAATGCGTTAAAGTGAATAACAGAAATAACAAATGAGAAGATTAACTCGGCGAAGTTCACCGGCCTAGTACACATATTTACCACATGTGTAAGCTACAATGCACTGTCTACACCTTTTGTAGATTCTTCTAAAAAGTTGCTAATAATACAATGTGTGTTACTATAGCATCACTCGTGCTAATTATTGAGGGTTCCTGGTATTGTTTAGAAAGTCTGAAAGCAGATTCATCTCACATTATTGTAGCAGTAGCAAACATTTGACAGGAAACAAAAGTTAAATTTGTGCTGTGCGTGTGTCCAAGATGAAATATATGCTCAGTGATATCTGTACATGTGGAAAGATTGTTTTCTTCCCAAACGTATACTTTCGGACAACAGATGCAATTTATCATTGAAAATTTGAAAAAGGTCTTTGTAATTTATTGTGAGGCGCAAACTACTGGAAATTAAGTGACTAATATTACACAGTGCAGTAATTCTTGAATGCCTACAAGTCCGCAGTATACTGATCACTTGGAAAAAATAGGAAAAATGACCTCACGTGGATTAAATGAGCATCAAAAACGTCGTAGTGTTTGGGTGGTTTTGTGACCTAATGAACAGTCGATTCTCTACAACACCAAACGATCTGCACAATGGCCTAATCTCTGTGAAACACCAAAACATTTTGCAACACCAAAATAAATCAGAGGAAGATTATTGTGACATTATGGTGGTCTGCACTCTACAATCTTCTGCGAAACAATTAGTTAGACGAATTATTGATAAATTGCATCAGAAGGTACAAGAAAGGTAGCCAGCACTAGTCAGTAGAAAATAACTATTACTCTTCATGATAATGCCCAGCCACCCAATTCACAAAGAACTCTTCAGATGCAGAATAAACTGAGCTGCGAAATTTACGTCATCCAGCATATTTACCTGGCGTTTACACTTACACTTATTCAAACACCTGGACAACTTTCTAAAGAAGAAAATCTTCAGAAAACGAGAATCTCATATGGACATTTAATGGAAATGGTATAAACAAAGTTGCTAATAATTTGAACAAACGAATAGATGCCGATTGTTATTTTTTCATTAATATAGCTAATTTAATTTGCTGGTGTCTCATTGAAGTTTACATCACAAAATCGTCATTAATTTCGGAAAGACGTAATAACAACGGAGTTATCCTATGGTGCTGGACTTTTGAATCATTCTGTATACAAGCAACATTTATTATTAGAAAATGTACAGAAAACAGTCGCTTGTGATTGAAGTATATTTTGCAAGGTGGGCTGTTACGTTCAAATTACCAGGTTGAAAGTTGTGATTTTGAGACAAAGTTTATCTTCAGCAAATACGTCTATTAAATAGCGCCTATAGATATTATCACTACTATTTTTCATACGTTTCCAAGTTTTCAAAAAATTTGTTGTTTTGGACGAGCTAATAAGTGAAACGTAAGTTATGGATGAAACGCCAAGAATGAATTCTTCATCCCAAACTTCTACATCTGACTACCGGAGACAGCGACGGGCAGAAAGAATCGCATTTTATCTACTATCATCCCAAATGACTTCTGTAGTAGTAACATGTTATCAAAGCTTTCTCTTCTTTCTGAATTATATACTCTTGCTTTGCATTGTTTTAAGAACTCACAGACGAGTGTTTATAAGGTGAATTCTTGAAATTTCATTAACAACAACATCTTAAAGAGTTTCTCCTTAGACGGAGAATTAAAACAAATGGTATGTCTGGATTCCACGCTACCTCAAAGTATCTGTTTCTGCAAGGAATCTCAAGATCCATGGGTCAATATTAAGTCGAAATTCCTCTTCCATTCCCTGTGTTTATCCCAACCATTTTAGCGAATTCCGAAGGATTGCGTTTGTACCCATGAAAAGATTTTTTAAATATATTTTCAAATCTCCATGGATCCTAACTACTTGGGACAGAAACTGACAATGAAAAAAATTATATGTGTGTCTGTTAAAGCTCTAGCGGTCGCAATTTTTGTTTTTTCTCAACAAAACTCGATATATAACCATCAATTAACAAACGACTTGTCGAGTTCGTTAACCAGAAAAAAATGGACCATTGGGGGTGGAGATTAACTAAAGCAAAAGTTTAAAAATCGCTCTAGCGTCCGCAATTTATATTTTTCTCAACGAAACTCTGTATATGCCATTAAAATAAATTAACAAAAATAATTTTCAGAGCATTGTATATACTCAGTTTTGCAAGTTCTTTAAGATGTTCGGAAACAACACGTCAACTCCCAAAAGCTACCACTAGAAATGACGCTAACCACCAAAAGCGTAATTTTCCCACCGACAAGGTCCAAAAACCACAAGCTAGAGTGGGAAAATCGAGTTGGCAGCTCTGTTGGGGTTTAATCTCACATACTCTCGGTTCAGGCTCAAAGCATTTTAGCCAACGTCACAATAAAATAATCCTGAAGCTGTCGTGAAATGGTTGGTTCACTAAAAACAAACCAAATTACATCCTCAACAGTAAGCGAACAGTAAGGCTGTGTCTACGTCCTTTGAAGCGAACAGTTACCCTATGTCCTTTTCGGTTATTTTATAAACCGGTATAAGTGATTCAAGAGTTTAGGCAAAGCATGCGCTATATGCAAGAATTGTCTTTTATTCACTTTAATTTAGACTATTGATAACTTCATATCGTTTTGTTATATTTTTCGACATAATGTCTTATTTAATTTAAATGTCAAACGATACAGCTATGTCTGTTTAACCTTGATGCTGTTATAACCTTTTTGTCCTTCCCGGAAAGCCCGATTTTTGAAGTAACATGTTCAAATTTTTCGATGAGTTCACTTGGAATGTCGGGTCTTAGACACTAACTCGATATTACCGTTTAATATGATTAAGTGTCTTAAATTCATTGCTTGTATGTCTGGCATTTTCTTCTACATATTTGTGATCTCCCCCACCTAATCGCCACGGGTGGCCGAAGTCGTTAAGGAGCGATTCATGAGCTGGAGGTCTGAGGTTTGATTCCCGCCAGGACTGTCCTCCCTCACTGAGGCTTTTTCCTCAGTCATAAATGGTAAATGCCGAGAAGGTACTTAGGCCTTTCTATAAAAAAATCCTTTCCCAATTTATAAGTTCATCTCATGTATCATCAGTGTCCACCTCCTGTGATGCCTCAGTAGTGAAAACGGACGTTACACACTATTCAAAAAAATCTCCCACTAAAATTATGTATCTTTGATTTTAATAATCCCGAAACGTTAAAAATTTACACTTTTTAATTACATATCTCTATTTTAAGCATAATAAAACACATATTATGGTTTTGTTGTGGCGCATTATCACATTTGTAATCGCATTTATCAATTACAGTGCAAGGGCTATAAATCATTGTCATTTTTAAAGAAGTTCCTACACCAACATTCACTTATGTATTTTAAATTGAATGATGACAACGTTTGTCTCTGAAAAATGTCGCAGTTACCCACT
The DNA here is from genome assembly GCA_030762175.1 of Metallyticus violacea. Classification (NCBI taxonomy): domain Eukaryota; kingdom Metazoa; phylum Arthropoda; class Insecta; order Mantodea; family Metallyticidae; genus Metallyticus; species Metallyticus violacea. Next base: position 32,682,919 of record CM060836.1, read on the forward strand.
AGAGTGTTCCGTTTAATTACCTTTTACTCGCCTGCTGCCACTCAAGATTATGCAAATGCTTGTATCGCATGTTTCGAAACGACATTTGTATTCAGAGCCCACTATGGTCAACTGCGCCTTTTTGCAGAAAAAATGAATATCACCATTGAATTCAGAGATAAGCAAATGGTCTAAAATTGAACTTATGTACTTTTTTTTTCCGCACTCACGGAGACAGGAGATGCAATAATGAATAAAAATTTTCAAGGAAACAGACTCAAGATCGGAATCCAGGTCTCCGATATCCGTTGCGAAAGCCAGTAAATATTTATTTCATATGAATTAAGGTAAATTAATGTTTCCTGTAACATTGAACTCTGCAGTTTCAACGGATGATTCTTTTTGATTGCCTGTAATCTTATAATTGGTCCAGAAGTTCTTTCAAATGAACTCTGATTACATCTAATAACTTTAAAGTGACTGTTTCATCACCATGTTCTGAAACCGAATTAATAAACTGAAAGTTTCTGTTGTCAACAAGGGTAATATATATTTCAAGTGTATGTTGAAGGTGTTGGTTTTATTTCGTGCATGTGAAACCAACATTTAGATGTCTGTCAAAGAGATGTATTTCAAAAGCTTAGAAGTATTTCTTAAAAGTTGGGCGAACTGGGAGCTGGTACATTCAAAAAACAAGAAAGACAGTCTCAGATGTTAACTGAAGCAATGCAGTCAACACTTTGGTCCGTGAAATTCAACCGAATTACTTTATGTATGAGCAGTCCTTTGTGCATTGCTTTCAGATCTTCACCTAACAAAGCAAGACCATTTTGTAGCAGTTGACCTTTTAATGAAATTGACAACTTTAATGGCATCTTTAAGTATTAATACTGTTTTATTTCTGCTAAATCCAAATGACTTGGAGCAATTAAGGATTTTGCTCCATCGCGCATAAATTGATACATATTTTTACAGTTGATTTAAAAAATGCTTCAATGAAAGTGTCACACAAACACTGAATAGTGAATGTTTACATTACAGGATACTTTTTGTTACTGATATTTTGATCCTTGTTTTACAAGATATAAAAACTGTGAACAATGTCCTTTAATAGGCATAAATTTATTCTTTTTTAAGTTTTTTCTAAATATTTATCTCAACGTTACTGATTTTATATGATGTATTTATTTGTTTTTTATTTTTATTTTAATATTTATTTTTATTTGTTTATTTATTTATTGCATCTGAAGACTAAAACTTGACACGATCACGCTTGCAATTGGGAGTTATAATATTTCAGTAATGAAATTTTTCCGAAAGATTGATGAACTTGAAAAGTTTTCGTGTACCTTGGTAACGTAATGTGAGCGGTCACCAAGCACTGAGAAATGAAATGTCAAAAAAAACCAGAGCATTGCGAGGTTTTGCTTTCATTTACGTTTCTCTGATTCCTATCATTAAACAGTCGAAAATCAATTTAAGCGTGAGCTTTGTGTTTAGTGCATTTCAATGTCTGTGAATGTTAACAAGACATTCGCTTAGTTTATAAATATGCAAGCTTAGCTCCCCAACTATCATTGCTGCATTTTAATATGTTCCTGTTATACGGTGTGATGATGTTATGATAACGCAAGTTAAGTGTTGCAGTTCGCTATAAGAAAAGGCGGCTAAAATAAAACTTAAACACCAATTATATGACTGTGTTGGTTAATTCCTACTTAAAACTAAATGGATTAAAATGTCAAAACTGCTACATGCCTCCCTCCCTTCTTTTTATAGGTTTTTTTTTTTTTGGCTAATTGGTTACTTTTTTAAACAAGTCGTTTAATAATTCGTTAAAATCTGGGGTGTTGTTACGGAAGCACGAGTCTATAGCGAAAGATTCTCAAATATGCTGGAACGTTTTATGGAAGATAATCTCCTCATTTATATTACTTTTTTGATAACATAGGTGTCAGTTTTCCGCAAGGTCTGTTGTTTTTACATCAGCTGTGGCGGCATAACATGATAACACTGCAGATCCAACAATTAAATGCACCATGTGTGTGATTTTAATAACTATCTTCAAGTGTTGCTGTACTGAGTATGTTGAATAGCTACTTTCAACTGTTCGTTTATCTTTGAATGTGAAACAAATGACGTAAGTTTGTAAGATGACATTTTAGCAATGTAGATGAAATGTTACTCATTTATTGTGAAATGCATCATATGTAGCGATACCAGTCTATAGAAAAAATTCTCAAATTAGAGGAACGCCATATCCTGGAACTTTTATTAAACTCTGTAATTTGTCTATAAATTTTATGAATAGTTTCATTAAATAATCTGATCAAGCTCTTATATTTACACTGCTATGCCTAACCTTCTTTGTGGATAATCTCTTATATGCCGGAATAACCTGAAAATTGTTCGTTTTCCGTTATCGCAGCTGCAGGCGCTAAGAAATAACAGCACGCAGTGCAATTCCTTCATTGCAAGGCTATGCAAAATAATAACTCTGTGTCATTCATTCAGAAAGCGTCTAATATGCTAATAAAACACTATGTATCATGCAAATCGGTTATGGATAGCTTATGTTTCATAAATAACTAATTTTATTCAAGATATCAATCAAATTACATACATAGACATGTACCTTTAGTATTGTAAACACCAGAATAAGCTTTATTGTGGTTCAGCTGTCGGTTAAACTATCTGCCATTTTTATAGAATTTTCAGTGAAGATCAAAATAAGTGGGTTTTTTTTTGGTTTTTTGTTTGTTTGTTTGTTTGTTTGTTTGTTTTTGGAATAATGTTTAACGCCCGTTTTTACTACTGATATACGACAGGCGAAAAATAAATGTTTCAAATACTAGTAAAGTCTATATATTAGTTACTTGTCATTTAAGTGTTTTACTAAGGAAGAACCTCATCCGTTGAGTTTTTGGAGGATTATATTGCGAATCGCGGAAACAATAAATTAGTTTTTGATTGGTGCATTATCTTGTAATTGCAGACAGTAATTCATTTATATAAATCGTACAAAATTTATTTCAAGAACAGTTCAGATGACAATTTCTTGCTTTGACTAGCACATTTGTTATATATTGTTCCTGCGTATTAGCAATTAAAAGCCCCAAACAATTTCGCATATAGGAATGGCAAAAATCCATTAATCACAAAGAAAAGCCTGTGCAAACAATTGGACAAAACACTTTCTTCCTCATTAACGAAACAAAACGGCATACTTCTATTAAGCAAGTAAATTAGGGCAACCTTAACATTTAAACGACAAAATAACTCTTATTTTTTCATTATACAATGGCGTAACAACAAAGATGCTTTTTATACTGTAATAAATGCAAACTATTACGAAAATATTGCATACCGGCGTTAATAGAAACGGCTGAACCAACTAATGTCATCTCTTTTCTAATATACAAATTAAGAATGTTTTTTTTTTTTTTGTATAATAAACAGTAGTCAATCAATCAACTAATCTTTGGTTTCTGTTAAAAGTAATAAATAATCATAGACTCAGCTTAAGGTTCATAGGTCCATAGTTGCCAGCTGATTTCTCTTTTAATACATGTTTAGTGTGAACAGAGATCTGGATTGGAAGTAAAAGTAAATAATGTGTCTTTGTTTATTAATTAAGACATATTGTTAATAATATACAAGTAAGGATTCATAGTTTCTGCTCAATCTTTGATGCACGAAGTAACAGTGGCAACGTTGGAGGAATCATCAGGTATCTCGTGGCAGTGCGTTACAGTTTAGACGAAAGCGATAACACTAGTGACTAGACACTCGCAACTCAATGGGGTGGGGAGAGGTCATTAAGATTTGTATCTTACCTTAATGCCGCGCGCGGGAACCTCTATAACGTACAAACAGAGATGACATTGGGAAAAGGATTTCTGTAAAGAAAACTGAAAACTACGTTTTCAAAGTGTGGTTGGGTTAAATGTGTATGCAATGAGGACCTCATTTGGGTATATCACGTGTAGAAGTAGCGGTTAGAATGATACACACACTATAAGGAGCTCAATACTTCAGTGTCTGACAATGTAATGGCAAACACATTTTTTATTCATTATAGGGAGAAATAGTTGGAGAGAATGCTGTTCGTATGTGAAGATAAGTTGGAATGATATCACATGGAAGCAGAATTAAATGATTGGAATATTGGAAGGAAAATATATAGAAATAAATTACTATTTATTAAAAATACAACTAAAATGACCAGAATATATATATATATATATATAATCTTATTATATAAAAGCAAAAATAGATAAAAACACTTAAATATTCAAAACTTTTCGCTATATCTCAAACCTTGTGCTCTTCAAAGACAAGTGAAGGTAGTAAAAATAAATATTAAATCTTGAAGGTAACGTAATACGTGGAAACAAAATATTTCGTTACTGTTCATTTTTCATTTTTGTTTTATTCACCTCTGATGTTGCTTTTTCCTTGACTTGTTGATTTGAGATCACTTTTATATGTTTTGCTAGTGACTTCTATACTATTCTTCTGTATTCTATTAATTTTATTATTTACTTTTTCTAAGTATAATACATTTATTATTATTATTATTATTATTATTATTATTATTATTATTATTATTATTATTATTATCATCATCATCATCATTATTTCATTAAATATTTTGTTATTTATGCTTTCTATTACCTTTTGTATTATGAACTATTTCTTAATTTTTATTCGTCTTCCACTCTTATTGTTTGTTTTATCTATGCCCCATGCATTATGCTACTTGTATATTCGAGATTTAATACTTAATCTAACTTGTCTCTTCGTAAGACGGCAGTTCCGAACATGTTTCTTGTTATTGAGAAATCCTGTCTGTGGCAACTATTTGACAAATTTCTCTACCTGGAATGTGATTACCAGGAAGGGTATTTGTGTGTGTGTGAGTGTGTTTGTGTGAATCGCCTTACCACTTCTCTGCAAGAATGCGTTTTCACATGTATCATACATAAAACACCCTTCAAACAAACTACAAGCTGATACCTGCACATGCATTATACGGCATCGATGACTGCCTTGACCCATTGCTCAAATAACCTTGTTTCGTGCTGTGAATGATGAACTGAAAGATGTCCTTCGGCAAGTGTTCTAAAGATGGATAATACAGTCGAAATATCAACTCAATATAATATTCAGGATGCTCAGTTTATTGAAAGCCTTTAGTTCTGGAGATATTGCTGTTCTCACATACATCAAGCATCGCTGCAAGTCTCACTGACAGCTTCGTTTTCTCTGAACGTTAGGTAAGCCCGTAGCTTAGAAGGACGTTTATGATCATGCCATCATCATTATCGACATCAGCCGATAGCACTTCACTACTAGAGACAACACATCAGTGTTTACCCTCTCTCTTCTGCCGTTTACTACAGGTCAGCACATTTCTGTACCCAAACTCATTTTGTGTTCTGCGTTCTCTTGTTTCTCCTTCTTTTTTGTTGGTCTCTCTATCTCTAATGGAAGCCATTTGGTACTTCATTTCCTCCACCTGCTGTCTTCATTGTATGTCCGGGCAAGTTGTGCTACACAGTGGCTGAAAAGTTCTGTAACCCTGAAAACTTTTACTGACGCATTCCTTATAGAGCCGATAATGAACAAAATATTTATTGTTGTTCATAGCTTGAAAGTGTTTTCCATTAAAGTGAACTGATCAAAAAGTTCACGAATAAAGATAGATACAGCAGCAAATGCAATGTGAATCAACACGACAAAAACATAGCAGGGATATGTTTCAGTACCCAAAGCTTTTTACACCGCCTACGTGGAAGGACGTAGTTCGATCCCCGTACTCCTGAGCAGTTATGTGAACCAAACCTCTCAGCTGAAGATTCGTTGCGTTTACCAGTAACCCTACTGTGGCTCCTCCAGGTCGTGCCGGAAAGGACTGCCGAAGTTTAAATTTAGTTTTAAAATCTGTTTTCTGGTCCCCAGGATTTCTTAAACGCTGTACTTTGAATCACTTGTGTATTTTCTGTTATCCCATTCCTTTAACTACTAGTTCATGTTTAAAACCTCATATGAAAAAAGCAATAGGATAATCCGATAATATAATAATAACAGCTGCCTGACAATAATAATAATAATAATAATAATAATAATAATAATAATAATAAAACTAGCACATGATATTGCTCAAACTATTAGGAATCTGTTATTTATTGCATTAGCTTGCTTTAGTAAAATTATGAAATATCCCTACTTAATGACAGAATAAATTTAACAAAACAAACAATGGATGTTTACGTACTCATTTATGTTAAGAAAATTTCCTTACTAAATTATAAGAAACTATTTTAGACATATATCGGTATGTAATGTAGTATGCATTGCTAAATAGGAAATAATTAATTTTAAGTAATAAACTAATAATCTAGTGTATGGAGACTGTGAGCATAGAGAAGACAAACATTTATAAAGTTTTTAATTTATTAAATGTTATTTTATTATGAATACAAAATGCGTATGTGATATATGACCTACGGCGTTCAAGCTATTCCTTCTCTTACGCGGTTGACGTCAAATATGCTTAAGCCTTGTGAACTTAAGATGTTAAACATGAAATGCAGTACACTATACATGGGAAAGCAGTGTGATTTTCGGATACTTCTAAGAGAAGCACTGACAAACAAATGCATTTTTCATCAAACTAACTGCTGTGAAGTTAATAACTGCCAAGCAAACTCCAGATATTTGCTTTATAAGTACTTGGAGGTATTTTGAACTTATAACCTTGTTGCATAATTTCTCAGAGATGGTCTAAGCAAGACCGACTACCTTTACCAGAGTCCAATGTAGGTATCGATTGTAGACAAAATGGTGGAATATGTGGTCCGTGCTATTAATTACATGATTTTGTTAATTTGGCTCGTTGCAGGTAACTGGTTTATTACAGTGGTTTATAGTTCGAAGTAAATGAATAGTAAGTATTACTTCTTTTGTTTTTTATTATGTTAATATTGATTTAGTGAAATTACACCAGGAACTTGTGTAATAAAAAGTGTTAGTATAACATAGGTTGCTCTTGTAAGTCTTAATTGTGGCAGTGCACCGCATAATATCATGTTTTCATTTCCTATAGAGCAGCAATTAAAGTAGGAATGGATAAAGAGTATACACTGTGCAAATTTGGAAGTCAATTATGAAACTGTAGTGTGTATTAAACATTTCGTAACAAATTTTGTGGTTAGAGGGTACATTTTCTATGTTTAACTTTCCCTAATCTACCATCATGTGTAGCATTCAGGCTTACAAATGAAAGAAAACATCCGGAAGAACGTATGAAGCGAGTTTTGAAACTAGATGAAGAGAGTTTAAAGAAAAGTGTGAGCAGGATGATATGTTTTGACTCCTTTTCAAGTGAAACATAGACAAGACAGGTAGACCAGTGTATAACTATTGCCAAGTAAGACTGTGTCCTTTACATTAAAATAGACAATGATAAATGTGATGGTATCCCATCTAAGTCGATTTGGAAGTTCGTGTATTTTATAAAGAAATGTGCCTACCTATGGAGAAGTTTATAATTCATATTAATTTAAATTTCGTTTACATATGAGAAATATTTTGTAATCTATTTCAGATTCTTAAAAATATTCGAAATGTTTTATAATTATAAATAATGTCGTCTTGTAAACATAATATTACGTAAAATATTTGCATTTGCTATTGGCAGTAGTAGGCGACTCCGGCCGCCATTTTTTCCATATTGGGGTCTGGTAAATGTGGTTAGTCTTGGTCTAAGCTTTCTAATTCCTTCCTTGAAACTTCAATTTGCATTGTTTCATAACAATTCTGTCCGGACTGCGGAAAAACCAAGCCATATCATTCAGCATCTAGATGCCACCAGAGGAGAAATTCCCATTATGGCTTAGTTTACATTTTTTTGACTCGTTTGTGTTAATTTTTATTGATACACTATTTGCACTAGGCGCTGTGACGTAATAGCCGATCACCAATGATACGGTCCAAGTCTCAGCCGTAGCAGTGATTTTTCAAGTAACTGTCAGGGATAGGTAATTTTCATTACTGTGTAGCCTAGCCTTGGGCTAAGCCCAATTGCTTAGCCTGCCTATTCTGGGATTTGATAGAACCTTAACACCAACAGTCAAACGATATCATTTTAATATATCATATATCACTATTTTAGTTGTATTGTGATAATATGGAAGAATGTTCTTATTTTATTTTAACAGTAAATGACACTTACTATTTATTTTATTTTTAAAACTGGTTCTTAAACTCTCTCAATCATATTTTAATTTATGTGAGAGCGCGGATCGTATGATAGATTGGCAACTGTTCGTTTATAACTGTTTTCCTACTATTTCTTCATAAGTGTAATTAATTAGTTTTGAAAGTCCATACTTCAATAAAAACTCTAAATATGTACTTTGCTTCTTTTCTTTCGTGTATTTTACCAAACCTTTAAGCAAGTCATAGATTGAGAAACATGGACGATTGCTGTTTAACTTGAGTAGTAAAACGCTATTCCAAAAATTTTAGAGCAGTGAATGAAATAGTGGAAAAACCTTTATCCACCTAGAATACGAGGGAAATGCAATTATAAAGGGTTCGTGCTTTTTTATTTCAGTAAAACAATGTTCTGTTGTGGAACTGTAATAAGTTGGCAGTTGGGCGCATTACCTTGGCAGTAGCTCACTGAAGGTGCCACTGTAAAGCGTATCTGATTATGAATTACGTGCGGTAAAAAAAAAAAAAAAAGAAAGAAAGAAAGAAAGAAAACGAAAAATAAAGGAAGGAAAAAGGAAAACTACCATGAATGTCCATGGCGAAGGATTCAAGTGACTCGATGCTGGCGTGCATGATTCATGGAAGACCGTGAAAACGTTCGCAGCGGTAGGTTGATTGCACCGACCCTTGCAATGTGCAAATTTTCTACCGTGCATCGCACTCTCCAGGTCTTGCTCTAGGAATTTCTATCTGCTCACCAAATTCAAGAAGCGCCTCGTGGCTAACGATTTGAAAAGAATGAAGAGAAAAACTTGGCTGAGCAAACTGGCATGTATGGTACAAACAAGGGTTCGAAAAACTGAGGTTATGGTACCAAAAACAGTTTGAAAAGATAATATGAATATGAGGGGACGTAACATGGAGCTTTTAAGTGTATTGGAGTGTTTTCAAAGGCTAATAATAAGCAACATGAACTTAGATATGACCTGCAATAAATTTTAAAGTAAAAATTATTAGCTACAAGATTCGAGGTTTAATTTTTTGGGAGCGTTTGGAGTTTAGCTGAAATTCAGTAAAAATACAAACAGCTCTGGGATTCATACTATGTACATTGAGATTTATTTTCTCTTAAGCCAGTTCTTCCTTAATGCTGACTTAACCAAAAATATCATTCCTATCTTTTAAAACCCCTACAGGCGCACAAAAATTTAAATGAAAACTGAGAACTTACAATACGAAATTCATTAACCTTTAAACACTTACGTGCCTGGAATTGAGAGTATCAGAGCTATTTTGAAAGAATGTCGCTATACAAATTAATGCATTCATATTTAAGTGATTTTTCTAAGTTTGTTTCCCTCCTTACTTTTAGAACACCTCCTAAACTTAAAATCACACTTTGCCGCAGCATATCTTCTTCCAATTACCTCTCCCGGTCGCAAGCTCATATCCTTGCTAACGCCCTAAATGCAAAACCATGCCATGCCATTCGTTCCATAGCCTCAATTTATCCAGAGAATTTAAAATTATTGCATTTTCTAACGATACTTTTAAGAATGTCGCATCAATACTATCTTTGCAAAGCATTTTATATCGGTTTGATTTCTACTCTTGTTTCGCTCCGTACCAATAATCGTAAATGCTCTTTAAATCCAAATTTCCCCTCGCAACATGCCCTCTCGCTGTATTTTGATGATGCAAATAATTTAACACTAATGTGCCTTAAAGTTAGTTCAAAGATAGAAGGATATATTTGTGCATAAACCGCACACATCAACGAGTTTAAATCTTACGTAATAAAATTGTCCTTTTTATTTTGTTATTGTTTTTAATTTTTTAATTGTTTCAGATTAATATATTTCTCTATATTATTTTCCTCCGGCTTTTCCCATTTCTGTTTGTTTTATATGTATCCATGCATTATGCTACCTTAGAGATTCAATATGTACTTTTACCACCTTCATTTGTATTCTGCCTTCGAAGAAGAACACAAGAGGTTGAAAATATAGGGTTTTTTGCATTACTTTTTAAGTGTTTTGTTTTTTTTTTTTTTTTGTTCTTCTAGTTCTTATTGCTCAAAGAGTTATTTAATTATTCCTTTTTATTATATACACCCCGGGTGAATCTTTTCATCCTGCGGGTTGGTAACAAGGAAATCTTCATTTTTCGGCGGTTGGAAATGCAGGTGCTCTCAAGTGACTCGCAGCATTCACCAGACCAGAGTTTACCTTTATCTACTTTGTACATATTGCTCCAAAACTGCTCCTATTTTACTTTTTTTTTTTTTTTTATGTAAGAATATCTACAAACAGTAAAATATAATTCAGTGGCTTATGTTCTAATTTCACATTAATGTAAAGACATTCCCGTTTACTTATTAAGTACAACTAAGTATATTTTATAGTAATTTGTGATTTAATTGACATTTACATAACCAGGATTTTACATCAATAAATATCACAGAATAAGCATTATTTATCTCTTCCGTGCCAGAAAATAAATCAAAAATTCATTGGCTGCGTAAACTAAGCGAGTTCCTCAGCAAGTCGGATATGTGAAGGTTATTACAGAGCGCTAGAGAGAGGTTACATATTGAGTTTACGTGGGTCTACCACTATAATAATTATAAACTAGTGCCTCTATAGCGATCTTTAAATGTTGGGTTTCCAATAAACCTCAACTCATAATACTCTTATTTCGCTGGTTTTCAAAAAATACTTTTCTTATTCTAAATTAATGGTATATGGCGAGTTTCGTTCAGAAAAAACAATAATTGCGACCGCTAGAGCGATTTTTATATTTTTGCTTTAGGTTAAACCCCAGTTCTAATGATCCAATTTTACTGGTTAACGAACTCGATGAATCATTTGTTAAATGATCGTTATATGCCGAGTTTCGTTGAGAAAAAACAAAAATTGCACCATTTTTTCCCGTCATATTTGGTGCCTAGTAAGTAAGGTTGATAGATATTAGAAGAAATTTTTCAGAAACATTTTGTGGGCCAGTACTTGAACCCCAAACCTTCACCTCTAAAGCCCAGTGGCGTGCAGTACAACACGAACGATATGATCTGTGTTTACGGGATAGTCAGTAAAAAGCGGGATTTATAACTTCCCAATCCTCAGGATGAAAAGATTCACTTGGTGTGTGCGTGTGTGTGTGTAGTTTACAAACAATTAATTATGGACTTCAGTCATTACATTTTACATATATGATCCCTATTTCTGTTAACAAAAGAAAAAAGTACTTGTAGTAGTTTTTAAATGTACATTACGTAGACTATTACAGGTAATGTACAACTTAAATAGTTACTTTAATATGATACCTGTAAACGGCAATTAGATCATGTTTATATGAAAATACTACTTTCATCATAAGTATAATAATATAATCACGCAGATTAATTTCAATTTTCCAAATAAAATAAAAAAATAACATTTCGAAAAAGAAGACATGATCTGGTTTATAGAAAAAATTATGACGCTTTTTAACATTCGAGAGGTCTCTAAAACATGAAGAATTGCATCTCGCCATTAAAAAACATTTTAACGAAGCTCGAGTTACAGCTGAACTTGAAATAATTACTCCATTAAACTTCTTGTGTTTGAACAGTGTCGAAAGAGAAAATGAAGACAGATTCTGATTTGTTGTGCCCAAAGACAAATACCCTAAAACTGAACTATGAAAATCAAAGTGTTATATCACTCCACTTATTTCTGCGAATCAAAATTTTCAGAATGAACTTTATAAAAACATAAAAATACAAACTGGCTAACAGAGAACATCTAATCTCTGGTGTAAAGAACTAAGAACCTTATTGATGAAATCGATTGCCAAACATCGTGTTAAGATCAATTTGTTTTTGGTTTTAAAGTGTGCTGCAAGTGAATATTTGATCTATCGTATGTGAAAAGAGGACTGTTCAAACACAAGTATAACATTTATTCACATTTCAACAAAATTCTCCTTCAATTGTTAATAACGAACAGCCATTATCGCAATATATCTTCAGTACCTATTCATTTTGTTAAGTAGCTTTCACATAAAAACTATCCCTGTGTTGGATTCTCTGCGTGTCACGCTGCTCGCCGCCGATGGGATTCAAAACACCGCGCGTGCAGTGTAGTTTTTATGTGAAAGCGCTGTGTATCAATAGGTTGCCTAAGCTGATCTACTGAACACCAGTGTTGAGCTTAGATTAACAGTGACACTGCTAAGAATATATTACGTTTAGTGTTGTCTAACAAAATTTCATGAAAATGAACGTATGACTATAACTGTGCATGCATTTCTTGTTATTTCTGGCACGAAATAAGAGAACAAATCTGAAAAATAGATAGAGCCTGCAGGCAAAGTCTCCTTTCGCATTCACACGAATTTTAATGGATTTGTCTTAATGTAGTAAAAGCAAATTCCTCAATTTCCGAAACACACATAACAGGGGAGTTGCTCACACAAACAACATGATAAAAGCCAAGAGTGGGGTGAAAAGAGTCTTTATTAATTCAAATCGATGGAATGTTATTACAAACTTTTCCCGACTTCCACTGCGCAGTCACAAACTTTGATCATTCTGTCTGTGGAAGTGGCAGGGTGGGGGGGGGGGGTTGTATGAAACATTAATGTAGTCTGCTTTCCATTAGCATTAATTGAGTATACTGCAGGATCACCATCTAATTGGGTTTTTGTAAGTTACCGTACTTTTAATTGGATTCTTGGTGTATAAGAGATAAAGTTAATGGCGATCTCCAAAAAGCAGTTTACTCAAAGTTTGTACGAAAACTTCTACATGCCTGCCTGAACTTTTATTGTTGAAATTTGCTTCAGATATTGAATAGCTTCAATTATGTCTTATTGCTCATTACCAGGGCAAATGTTGCAGACAATGACTGTAGGAACATCATTCCTCCAAATTAAAGACTGCAATTTGTTCTGTTATTCATTTTCTTACCTCAGAAAGTTTACAGGCTCTCGGTCAAAAACAAAGACATAAGATGAATGAGTGAAGTATTTATTCAAGTTATCTTTAAAACCTTCACATGGTCCATTGATTGATTGTATGTGCCTTTCATAATACACAAAAAGATACATTTCTTAAATAAATTATATCTCCATAGCTTAAAATAGTTAAAACAATAATAATAATAATAATAATAATAATAATAATAATAATAATAATAATAATAATAATAATAATAACAGCTCAATATAATCATCCCAAAACACGCAACCCCCCATGACACTAGAATAAGTGAGAACAACACCTTACCTATACATATATTTTTAATTCACCCTATTTCCCACTCCTTTGCTCTGGTTTTCAGCCTTTTCAGACCTGAGCTGCCTCACTTTCGACAGGAGTTTGCCTCTTTTCATCTTTGCCCTCTGTTAGAGTCAGCAAAGGACGGTGGCAGATACTTTTTCCTCCACGCCTCAGTGCTACTACAGTTCACTAGGATGTACTATCACCAATCTTCCTCTCTACATAGTAATTTGAATAACTTTAAAAATGAGTATAAAATCCAAATTACCGCCTTATTAATTAATGAAATGAAATAATTTACTGTGTGGTATTAGGGCAACCAGATTAAAATTCTTGCGTTATATAAGTATTGAAAAAAAACACATTTTCACAATTATTATTATTATTATTATTATTATTATTATTATTATTATTATTATTATTATTATTATTGACATTAAATCATAAAAATAATGCCGTACTATTAATTAAATGAAATATATGACCACTGATAGACAAAGTTATTCTTTGTCGGTATTTTTAAGCATTTTTAAATGTAACCATGCTTATGAACTGAATCCTCGATGTCATCTTTACATTCACTAAAATAGAAAGAAATAGCAGAAGTTTTGACTTACATTGTGCAATTAAGAAGAAGCTATCCGTTTTGTTTCAATAAAACAAGAACACGTCACTATTCAGAAACAATTACAATGTACTAAGCAAATATATACAACCAACAATATAAATGGAAAATTCCAACTACTTTCAGTGGCTTTAAAATTAAATTTCACTTTTATTGTAGTAAAAGCATGTAATGCAATTTTTTTTTTCTGAATGTTATTACAGAGAGCGGATATAATTCTCACACACACGTTAGATTAATATTTCACACTGCTGTCTTCACGATGGTGCTTTTGTCAAATATAAAACGTATGCATCGTTATAAATACATTTTATATACTGCATTAATTTGTTCTTTTATTTTGAAACAATAAAGAGAAAGTTAATCTCTAGAGAGTTTATTAAATTTTGGATTCCATGTATACCCCCACTCCTAATGACCAAATTTCCCTGATTTCCAGAAACTATTTTTTTATTTTATTTAAATGGTATGTATCCAGTTTCGTTAAGAAAAAAAAACCGGTGCTCTTAGAGCGATTTTTAAATTTTGGATTACAGATAAACCTCATAATAGTGTGATTTCGCTGAGTTTTAGAAACATTTTTACTAATTTATTTCAATACAATATATCGAGTTTAGTTAATAAAAAGAAAAAAGTGCAGTCATTAGGGTGATTTTTAAAGTTTCGCTTTAGATTAACTCCCATTTCCAAATGGTCCAATTTTGCTGTTAATGAACTCAGTGAATTGTTTGTTAATTGATGGTTATATGTGGAGTTTCGTCGAGAAAAAACAAAAATTGCGACCACTAGAGCGTTAAAAGACACGGACACACACGCACGCACACACACACACACACACACACATATATATATATATATATATATATATATATTTATTTCATTGTCATTATCGCTGCCTATATGGAGATTTGAATTTTTTTTTTCCAAAAACCTTTCATGGGGTACCGCAATTCTTTCGGGAAAAGTCACTAATAGAGCCGACAACAAAGTGACATCAATTTGTAATATGGTTCACAACAATGAAGCCTAGAGTTTAAATAATGCTAGTACAAAGTTACATTGAAATGTAAGCATTAAAATGGAAAAACTCATTGGTTTATATATATCGACTTTCTCTTTCTGTTGGGAGTCATTAACCAAGTTTTGAAACAAATCTTGACATTGTTGCTGCTTTTAAGTAAACAGCTGATTATATGGGATGATTTACTAGCTGCTCAAGGTCACATGACTGCTGTGTATAACTCAATTTTTAAATGTTTTTCAATTATGATATATCTCGTGCATTAACCGAAGTACGAGTCTGTATATCTTAATATGATTTATTGTTTTTTCATTAAAATACTATAAATAATGGCCATTACGTTTTTGGTTGTGTCATGATTACAAAGAATGAGTGATGTTTGCATTATGTGCTTCACTCGACATTAGGGTGAGGGAAAACGCCTTCTAAATAAGTCAGTCAAGCATCTTGACCAAGCAAGATTCGAACCAGCGGTTTATTTTGGAGGGAGAGAGAAGGGGAACTTAGAACTGAGTCACAAAAGTGGTTTCCTTCAAGTTCCTCCGTTCCTTGGGGATGGACCTTCCAACAAAAGGCTTCTAGGGAGTTTGACTCTCCTGATGTCCTTATTTCATTCCAGGTTTTTTATTCTTCCTTCGCCGTGTTCCTCTGAGTCGCTTTTCAATACTTTTTCTTCCTCCTGATGCTTTGTGAGTCTCATTTTATTAATGGCTTTTCGATAGTTCCGTCTGATTTCCTCAAAGTTTGTACCGCCCGTCATTCTCTTTTTCCAACTTTTCTGTATTTCGTTTGTGTTGTTGCTTTGCTTAGTTAGCTTAAAAACTAATCTTGGTCAATATTCTTAAGCCTCCAGTCTCAACTTTTAGCAGTACAGCGGAATTGCTGAGTAAGTTTATTAGAATTGAAAGGTAGGTATGGTGCCTTCAATATGCGCTGTACTAAAAATGAACAGAACTTTGAAACTAACAAGTGGAGAATACAGAAATGTATACGGGACGTGGAAAAAATATGTAAAAATAAATATGGGTGCTGCAGGTATTAACCCCAAAGAACTGAACACGTGATAACTTACTATAAACATATACATACGGAAATATTGAGTTTTAAATACGGCCAGAACTTTTCTACTCTAGTTCAAGCACTTGCACGAAAACCAGTGCGTAACTTATGGTTAGGTTGCGTCTCCGCCAATGACTGGTTATGAACAAGCATCACATCGCAAGAATTATCACAATTTACCTTTATTCACCCTTATAATTTTGATGATATTTCTCAAAGTAGTTCCTGTTGGATGCAATACAACTATTCAATCGTTTCTGCCAGATGCTTCAGAACCACCTCCGTAGCCTTCTCCCTGCTTTTGATGATGGAAAATGCTTCCCCTGGAGAAAAGGAAAAAGTTGCATGGGGCCACATCTACACATAAGGAGGATGAAGAACACGTTTCGCATTGATTCTTGTTACATGTTCATCAACAACATTTGCAATGTACGGCCGTGCATTATCGTGGTGTAGCATCCAGCTTGTTGCACGGAAATGTGGCTTTTGCGTGTGAAGTGACCTTGCAGAATTTAATGGAGATTTCCGTACAGATGTTGCTGTTTACTCTCAGGGTCGAAATAATGTAGCGAAGTTTGAAACTCCGCATCTTTCAGCTGCAGTCTTGTAACCCACCGTGCACATACACCTCTCATATGCAACTTTTCAGAATCTCTGAAAGTGTTATTCAACGATCTTCTCTCACAATGACAGTATTGTTTTCTTCCGTTAGAGCATGAAATAGAGCGCTGGGTTCCCCTTTCTTGGAAATAGATTGCCTTCTTTCCATAAACATTCATTTAAACCATCTCCGAACTGTGCTATAGGGAAGAACAAATTCTTCTTAGGCCTCCCGTGACACTGCAAAGGCTCTGATGAAGATTTGTTGAGACACAACCCTCGTATCCTGCTGAGCCATTTCATGACTGTAGCTCCATATTGATGTGTATTACTTAGTGTCAAACACCCTTTCTACTCACAAATCCTTTGTGCATACTTTTTCCGCATTTTGGAGAGAAACTACGAATCTATGGGGTCAGTCTCTAAGATGCGGCGACTCGTGGCTGCATAAAGCCGGGGTGCTACTGCTAAATATAGATCGCAAGGTCCTACAACATTTGAAATTTATTGAAGTGCTAAGAAAAATATAAGTATAAACTACAAAGGGCTTCCACCTATCTGACCCAGGCCATTTTAGGTATGATCCCTCACAATTACTACAATTATTAATACAATAATAACTTTTGTACTAGGCTTTACCTCAATTCTAAATAATTAAAAAAATAAATAATGTCCATCTCAATTGTATCAATCCCAAGTCCAGCAGCAGCCTACTGGAATTCCAGGGGAGCAGGTTCCGACCCTATCCAAGGTACTAAAATTAATATTTCACTTACTCACCTATACGTTATTTTATCACCTACCTGCAGTCCTTACAAACTAATAATTCCCTTTTTTTCAAATACCAACTATAAAGCTACATTTATTTATCTTCTATAACAATTTCCAATATCACAGACTCAATAATTCAACAAACTCAATATAATTTCACTGCCTGCCATTCCCAGAACAATGACATTTTTCAAAATCACACAGATATTCTTTATTATCTAAATTACATGTTTTTCAATTGACCATTTACATTTCATGTTTACCTTCTAATTTGGTATCTGACCACAATCCTCAAAGATCTTTCTCAACACAATTCCTTTATTCCTTAGTAACCACTTCTAACTAAGCTTTTCCTTCAATCATATGTAGCTTTACATTGTAAGGTAAAATATAAATTTCATCCTCCTTCTCTCCACAGATGGGACAAATTTCCGGAATAACATCTCCCCTCATTCCCCTTAATTTCCAAACACCAAATCGAAACCAGGCTATCGCTTCTCTTTCATTTTTCTTGCACATTGAAATATACTTGTCCTTTTCTGGGTCATATTTTATTTTAGAATATTAATAATTAGAATATGAATGCATCTACATAACAGAGAGAAAGAGAGATAAATTAATAAACATTGCATCTGTTTAAACCAAAAACAATAATTCTCCTGGTTTTCATGACAGCATCAATGACTCTTCGATTAAAGTCTGCAATTTGCAGGATGAAATCTATCTCTAGAGAAAGTATTGTATACTTCGTGTATTTCGAAATCACAATTTCACTCAAATTAACACTTGTGATTGTTGTATCCAACTTTTTGATCTCTCCCGATCAAAATGCTACAAAAGTCTTTGTTTGCAGCATAGTCCACTACAGAGGGGTTTCTAATGTATTAAGCAATAGTTATAGGAAATAAAACATTGACATTTTGCGGGTAGTGTAAACTAAAGGAATCGTCCCAGACAGATACCCGTGTTTTGGCTTCAAATAAAGCAATAATTATAAAATCTATAATACCACTGCTATTTTCTGATAGTCTCTTCAGCTTTTCCTTAATTTGTAGCTAACACTTCTTAAACCTTACCGCGAGGGATGAATGATTATGACTTACAGCTTAACTTGGTTGAGGTTCCAGCTTCTTCTTAGAAACAAAAGAGCTCTAGCGGAAGTGAATGCTTCGTTTGGTGCTGCTAAGCAACATAACTGCATCGCTACCCGCTCTATATTCCAGCTTACTAGACCTTCTTTAACAAAATTATTCATCTATTTGCTTCATATTTCCATTTTTTGCCAAAAACGTTTATGTTATCCTATATTTTATATTCTGGTTCATCCCAATTTTCTCTCTCCCCCCTAAGCGTTTGTAATATGCTGCATAATTTACTCCATCTTTCGCGAATTCTTTAATTGATTTTAAAAGATGTCTTAAGCTTATAAATTGTTTTTACATAATAATAAAGCACAGCTAGGTTGCATTGTCTTATGGAACAGTTTAAATTAATCTACACTGACTCTTGTTTATCTGTGCAGCTATTAAGCATGATTTCAATCAATATTAAAAACAATACAGTACTTTAGCTTGAGATTTTTCTCATCTGATCCACATTACCTTTCCAATTACACTATTTTTCTCATTTGATGTAAAATAGTTTAATTTTATCACATTATGTTATTGGGGAAATTTGTTTCCTGTCCTGTTCTACTCGGAAAGCCGTTAACTTCTAAGTAGATTTTGGTGGCTTTCTCCCAGTTTCTTATGATTTATATCGATATGTTCTTTCAAATAATGTTCCAACAATTGGTGTATCGTGAGCTAAAATTTGAGGCAGTCATTCCTCCAAGTAAGGAGTTTAATTTGGAAATAATGTTGAGTATCTACTGCGATTTGAGTATAAAAATATATTGGTACACATCTGGTCATTGTTTTATACTACACAGTAGAATACTCATAAAAAACTACAATATAATACAAAACAGCTTCAACTGGCACGGGTTAAACGTGCTTTTATGATACAGTTAATATGTTTGATTTAGCACAAAATATTACACCAAATATTCACAGTAATATATTAAACACATAACAGCAATAAAAACAAACAAAATAGAAAAAACAATAAAAATAATGTAAAATAATAAATACCAGAAGAATATTTTTAAATATAAAAATATAAAAAAGAGCCAATTATGAATGGCACACAGCTGGATTCAGTCAATTTGTTTTTCCCAACCCCCTCCCCAGTTGTCAGTCTTTTCAGACCTGAGATTTCTCCCTTTCATCAGAAACTTGCCTAATCTCTCCTTCCTTGCCTTCCAGCAAAACCCAGCTTGACCATATTCTTCTGTTCGATCCTGATGGATAGTTCCGTTTTGATCCAGTCAGGATATATGCCCCCCTCTCCGCAAATAGGATAAATTCTCCGTTCATATTCGTCAGTGATCTTAATCATCCGCCATACCGCTAGTCTGGACCACGCGAGCCCCTGTCTAGTCAGTTAGTTCCTGTTTTGATGTACTGCTCCATCTCGCATTCCGATGTTTGCCCTGATTGTAGTTCCAGCGAAATTATCTCTCTGCATTGCGCAATTGTTTGCTGCCTATCCATATCCCCCAAGCAGTTTCTAGCCTTCCTCTGTGCACTCTTTCTTTCCCTTGACCCTCCATCCAGATGGAGCCCATCCCTATTGTTTCAATGTTCCTTTCTTAATTTGGATGTCCATGTCTTGTCCCCTCCTATCCCCGTTTGTAATTAAATATGGTTGTTTTACATTTTCATTACGTGATCGAAATTTCAAATTTGAATATTAATAA
The DNA here is from genome assembly GCA_030762175.1 of Metallyticus violacea. Lineage (NCBI taxonomy): Eukaryota > Metazoa > Arthropoda > Insecta > Mantodea > Metallyticidae > Metallyticus > Metallyticus violacea. The sequence continues at coordinate 32,703,260 of CM060836.1, forward strand.
TTGAAGAAATTATTAAAAATTGTAACTTTTTAGAAGAATTTTTCTTATATAAGAAACAGAATTTCATAAACATAAATAAATGTTAATGTATTACAGACCAGTGAGTAATTGCTGAATGTGGGAGTGTTTCATACTGTAATATCTTTGTTTGCCACTACTGCTATCTGTTCGTCAATGCCTGCAACATGTGTGTTGAAATTATCCGCTTGTGAATCAACTTTGAAATGTTCAAGGAATTGGCGGTTTTCTGGAGACAATAGTTCATTTAGTTTTTCCAGATTCTCTATTTTCAACTGTTTGGTCTTCACGGCTTATTGTAAAGTGAGACAAAGAATAGTTCTTTAGGTATCAACACCTTTTACAATAATCGCTGATATCCATGAAGATTCTCTGCCAATCAGTTGCCGTAACTTCAGTTAACATTTAGAAGATGGAGGAAAATAGAGTTCCTCTATTGCTCTAAAGTTGAGAAAATATGATGAAAACATTAAGTACCTATTTAATTCGGTGCTGAAAATGTTCAACAAACAATAGCAATTTTTGTTGGAAGCGTTATTGACAAAGGCTATTTTTGTATAACTGGCAGGTTTACTGATCTATTGCCCCTAATAGTGATTGATTTTGGATTCTACAGATATTTCAAATAGCAGCATGATGTTATTGTTAACTGATTTTCTTCAAGGCTGTTTTTTGTCCTGGTGTCTACAATTTATCCCTGCTTTTCTGATATGTAACTATGGGCAGATTCATACTGTCCCTGTTTAATAGCCACAAATACTGTTATTGAAAGGCAAGGAATGTAATAGATACTTTGGTGATCAAGTCATACTCTTTGAAGTGGTTATTGTTCAGTTCTAATGTGGCTTAAAAAAGGAGCTGTTATAATATTTAGACATGCATTAAAAAGATTGCAAAAACCGTGCCATGTGAGCGACCTCCATCGGATTGGAAGGTTGCCACCTGAAAGTTTCTTGATCTTTATGTAACTGAATATCAGCAGTATGTTTGTTTCAGTAAAACGGGGTACTTAAGATGGACATCCAAAATATCAGGGGTCTCTGAGGACTGATACAGTGTTCAAAGCACTGCTGGCCCATACTCGGCATACAGTTCCGAAGCGAAGCTCTTGAGAGGTTACTGAGGATGCAAAATGGCCACTTGCCTGTCTCACTGATAGTTTGGTAGGTGAGCTATGATGGTGTCATTAAGCAGGATAAGACAACAGTCAGTGTGAGGCTGCGGCCAAAGTCCTGCACGGACTTTCCCACTAGCTACCACCGAGAAATGGCTTCAGAGAAATTTTCCATATTTACAAGACTGGTCTTCCAATATCACCGACCTCAACTTACTGGACTGTAAGATGCGGACAGTGCCTGAAGCCACGCTGCCATTGATAAATGGTCAGATTTCAGTCATGTGTGAGGGCAACACTCAGTTTAAAAAGGAACATATGTGAGTACACACACTAGATTCATGTTAAAAATACTGTGGTTATTCACCAACGCTTTGTAACAGAACTTACAAGGACTAGGTACTTTAAATTTGTTATAGCAATTAAATTATTCCGAGAGTATATATTCTTGGTTCCAAAATCTTTTCCTGGAATTGGTAAACGCATCCTCTTTCCAACAAATACAATAGATCCCCGAACCAAACCTAAGCTAGTGAAGGGGACAAGGGAAAGTCGTCATGATTTGCTCCCATGTATATGCTCGACAAGTCATATTAAATTACAAACTTAATGTTGAAATAAATTGTTTATAATAGTAAACAAAGGTGAAACAGAACTAGAATGCATGTCGTGAGCTGCCAGTTAATTCAAGGGCACAGTACAAATCGTGCTTAATAGTCAATTACCTCTAACTAGCTCCTGAGGACTCCTCATCGATTAAAGTACAAAACGGTTGTTCACAGACATACTGCTCAAGTTAATTTCATTCCCTGTTCTCTCTGCGAAGCTCTCCATTCAAACCCATAATCTCTAACTGAGCAGCGAACTTTACAACAGTGTTATTAGTTCTGTCAACAATATTTAACACAAAAAGGCTCTACAACAGGTACAAATGATAGATAATATTTATTTATTTATTTCTAATGCAAAACAATGTTTTAAATTAGGTTTAGTTACTATGGTCTGAGTACAAGCTATGATAAAATACGTAATGTTTGGATCCGTTCTCATGAAATAATGGTTTATTGTAAATGAAATTTATATAGTATGTAGCTTTGGTATAAAAACCCTTTCACAAAAAAAAATGAGTCATTTCTTGAAGGTAAAATGCTTCTACCACCTACTCGAAACGGCGCGCGGTTCACAAGGATAGCCACTGCAGCAGTTGTGTTATGTGACATGCACTAAAGACTCTGACTAGTATGGGTGTTCTGTTAGCTCTGTGGCAGAGTGTGCAGCGATGCCGTGGTTAAGAGCACAAAACATTTTAATAAAGCTTTGTAACATATGTTAAATTTGTTTCATAACATTGTTTTTCGTACAAAGCAAACTTTAACGTTAAACACACACAATGGATATTTTAATGCATTTCCTTCAGTATTTGTTTTATCCAAATGCAATATGCTATACATGCATTCCCTGCACCTGCAATAAGAACAAAAGATGGCTTAAGGGCACAAATTCAAGAAACCTGGGATGTAGCCTCTCGTCCCCAGTACTGTATAAATCTGATATTATCCATACCTCTATGATTCAGGGCAGTAATACATGCTGAGAGCTATACGCTGAACATTAATGTGCGTTAATTGCTATGTGAAGATATGTGTTTCAGTTTATGTATTTTAAGAATACGTTAGTTTGTGATTACGTTTTTGTTTGTGCGTAGGTAATGTCATAAAACTCAAATGATACGTTAAAATGTTATATGATATTAAAGCGAAATTATTTTCTACATAATCATTTATAAAAACAAAAATAAAAAATATAAAAAGCATGAGATTTTAACTTAGGAGCTTACGCAGAAGAGAAATGCCTTTTAAACCCTTTGCCCACCGCTACTGTACCAAATTTTTTTTTATAGATGCTTATTATATGTTTACAGGCAAAGCAGTGTGCCAGTTGCTGCATGCACGTTGTAAATAAGGTTGCGAGAGTCCCCGAAGTTCTCCGATGAATACATAGACTCTGGGGATAACTTTTTTTTTCCTAAGGGTATACCTATGTATAATATGCTCGTTTTATTTTCATTCAACATGGCCGCCATTATTCCAAAGCATTGCCTTCAACATCCAAATGCAGACCGAAAAACGTGTGTAAACTTGCACAAGCTTCTCGACCCTGGAAATCTTACTTTGAGTTTGTACACTCAAACTCAAACTTGAAAAATTCCAAAGAAAAAGATTCTAAGGACGTGAAATATGATGAACGCCATGGCCTTAATCAAGGTGAACCTCTGCATTATCCATCTGTTAGAAAATCGTATTGAGGTATTCTCACAACCACCACAAAATGTGCGGGTGCTCCATATTTTTTTAAACACAACTGTGTTCATAATGCCGTCCAAAATTTCCGAGTAAACTTCTGTAGCGTGTCAGCATAAGTCAAACCGCGCAATTAAGCTCTGACATTAGCTATATAAACAGCACTCTGTAGTGATAGTCGGAAATAAAAAATGTTCAGAGCTTTATGATACAGTACTTTGAACATCATGATGGCTATGTTAAAATAAGACCAAAGCAGCTATTGTATACACACTGTATCTATCGCGCGGCACATTTAAAACCTTCCATTCAGAATGGACCGCTTACCGGCGCGACCCTCCTGTAATCGCCGGGATCTGCCGCCGCGAACTCACGGCGCCACTTCTCACCTTTTTAAGTAATAAAAGTAATACTCTATGCCCAATCTTAAAGAAGATGCTGGGGGTATTGCCCAGTTTTGTATTTACATCCGATCTTTTGCACTAATTTTCGAGGGCTATGTTCCAAGGATGCTCATTTTCATCCAATATTTCTTTACTTTTACGGATCGTCGCTATAGTTTAGGAAAACTATATGTTTGCCCTTCACTTTAAAATGTACACAAGCTTCCATTGCACAACACTGTACTCTACTAACCGAATGAGGCGCGACTCATGACCATCTACTACTGTTGCAGAAAGCTCAAAACTACGCCGTAACTGAATGGGGGAAAATGCCAACGATGACCATCATTAATGGTAGTCGCGTCGATAAGCGGCTCACTTGTGAATGGTATATACCACATCAGTTTCATTTACGACAAACCATTGTTTCATGAAAATGACCAAAACTTTATTAAGTGTAAAACTACATTTCTGCGCGGACAATCTGTACCTCTCAGTTGGTCATTTTTATTTTGGGTCTTTCAAAATGGGCCAAAGATAAAAATCGGTCACTTTTAAGTAGAACTCAATATTTTCATATATGTTCTCACTTTCAATAAACATTCAAGATAAAAATACTTTAAAATTCCAACTTTTTTATTAGAACAGACTAGTAACACATTTACTGAGTTCGTTTATATAATTGGTGAAGATGAATGCCAAGTTTTATTTTTAAAACTATGTTGTGTAAACATAAAAAAGCCTTGCTTTCTAAACGGTCATACTGAGACTAAAACGCATGATTAGAGGGGACACCGATTATATACGAGAGTTAAACGTAGTCCATGCTTTTTTTCTGTTTTTCTTTGCAAAAGCTGGTGGAGAGGAAAGGCAAAATGAAAGAATAAAACAAAAAGCCCATTGAGATGTTCTCTCCATTACTACTGCTCGTGCTGCTGTGGAGAGATTTTTTCTCCCTGCTTCAACATCCAATGCCATTAGGGAGGACTTAAAAACATAATTCAGGTTAATAAAATGAAAGGTACTTCCGGGGTGCGATTGCACCTAAAGTACGCAGAAATTCGCTGTCATGAAACGAAACTCCCTGGCTATTTGAGCAGAATATGAACGGAACTGGCATTACCTCCGTTCAGTGCCAATTTGCAAACCACTACATCACGGGAAACTGAGAAATGCAAATACAGAGAGCTGATACTCTAAGTCGTGGGTCCATCTATTGAAAGTTTTACCACTAAGCGAATATTCCAATAGTCAAATGATGAGAGCAGAGGGTGGTGCATTTCATTCCATTACTAGAACTAATGGAGATCGCGTGCCCCTTTTAACAAACATTTCTCCATTCGCTGATGCTAATGACTACATATCTAAAGTCCAGTACATATATTAAATTCATTAGAACTTATTTACTTATTTATTAAGTTATGTGCTTTTGTGTCAAATTCATTAGAAACATTGCAAAGTGCATAGAATTAGGAAAAAAATTACAAAAGCAACAAATCGCGTAAATGTAAAAATTATGTAGAAACCCAAAGGACTTAGGAAAATCTATTTAACACAATTGAGCATTGGGGAATATAAAAAATGTAAACTATGAACATAAGATGATCTTTAATTACCTTTGTCAATAATTTTTTCAAGATGTTGCTACAAAAAAGATTAAATCGTTTTTCTTAATGTACTTATTTATATTAAATAAATACACAAATATAATTCATATATCCAGAGATGCTTAACACACAAAACTCTATAAAAGAACAATAAGGGATTTTAAACATCAGACAGAACTTTTATTTCTAAATTTATCAGTCTGGATGACTTTCTATTTAACTTAAGTTAATTTAATTTAAATAAAAGCATGCCAAATTAGATGTAGAAGGGGAAATTTAAAACCAATATTGATCACATTTTAGGTGCACCCCTAAATCCTCAGAAACATCCATTCGAATGGCAATTTAATCTTTTGATGCCTAAATTTAAAATATGCTTTTTTTTTTCTTTACCTGGAAACCTGGACCGTTATTATTATTATTATTATTATTATTATTATTATTATTATTATTTGAAGAAGAATTACTTATAGAATGCAAAAACAGTATATTTGGAAAAAATTGGAATTATTAATATTACAGTAATACAGCCTAATTCAGAACCTCTGATTAATTACATCATTCTTTCTTGTAGAGTGCACAAATTTAGGATCAATTTATTAACAAAACACCTTTAATTTAAAAAAAGCTTTAATCCCAAATAAAAAAATAAAAAATTCAAAGATTTCACTATTGTCTATTAAAAGACTTTAAGTTAATTATAAACTAATAGCCTTCAAAGCTAAAAATACAACCATTACATGTGTTATGGAATTATTCTGCATAATTCAAACAACAATAAGAATAGTGCTGATTGCCAGGTGGTGACAAAAATCAAAAGATGTGATAAAAGCATCCTTTTTAAAATTTAAGAGAGTCGTTGATATTTTAAATTAGGGGTGAGTGCTGATGAGGGGACGAAGCCTAAAATGTAATGAACTTTTGTTTTAAACCTCACTCTCAATATCTAAATTGACTTTTTTAAAAATAAATTTATGTTACAAAGATATTCAGTGATAAAGGTAAAAGATAATTTTGATAAACATGACACTTAGATTCAAGAATATTTGCTCTACTTCATTTTAGTTTCCTTCTATTTGATTGAATCAATTAGATAATTTTTTAAGCTTGGAGTTCTGGAATAATCTTAACTTCATTGCGTTTTTCTTTTCCTGGTAGTCCTGCTCTGTTAGAACTTTTTGTTGCGGGATTATACTTTCTTTCCTTTCTTTTTACACCTTTTTCTTCTCCCTACAATGCTACAAAATGATCAAGGCATGCTTTGTGCGTGCGCAGACACGATTCGTGGAAAAAAAAAAAAAAAAAACGCTTTGGAAAGCTAACCTGTCAGAAAAGTGCTGATGCTGATTGCAGAACAAGTGAAAGTTGTGTACGATATATTCGTGTGGTGTGAAATCTTCAAGAAGACTGGAGTGCGTTGCGGTTAACATCGGTTAAAGGAGTAATAAATGTCACTGTTCATTTTTACTGTAAACGCTCAATAAACGCATTCTTTTGTCTCCAAGTCTACTGACGTGGTTTTATATTAAAAACAAGGAAAAAGTATGTTCACCATATGATTTCTAAGCTAGTAGGGAAGGCTTTTACTCCCTTTGATCAAAACAAAATATATAAGGTATTTGTAGCTAGTATGGCCTTTTTACTGTAACTAAGAAGTTATGATACAAATTTGATGACTGGTATTGATAAAATGCGTTAGCCGGTTGAATACATCTATGGAAAGCTAACTTCTGGCCGGAAGGCCCTGGTTCGATTCCCAGCACCTACTTAAGAATTTTTCTAAGATAGGGAGATCTGGAACGGGGTCCACACAGCCTCGTGAGGAAGTTTTTTTTTTCTTTATTTACGGACGCTCTTTAACATCTCAGGTCATCAGTGTCCCATTCAATTCAGGGGGTGAAACGGCCGACAAATTTTGCTCAGAGATCTCTTCTTTCAGGCTTGAGGTTCTTTTTCGTGCCGTAAATGTACGACACGGGATCCATGGCTTTACTTCCCTTCCGAAGGAAGCCATACTTAGGGTTTTTAAGCCCGAAAAAAAATCCATCGATCCTGGCCGGGTTCGAACCCACGATCTTGAGTTTAGAAGGCAAGTATGGTAATCACTACACTACCAGGACCGACAATTTTTGGGAAGCTGTCTGATAGTGAGATGACTTTTCTTCGATCACAAAAGCCGCGTGATGGGCGACTGGCGCGTTCCCGGCATACTGATTATACCCCCCCCTTGCAATACTGCTTTCAGTCAATGAAGTCGTAAGACGGAGGGAGAGGAAGCAGAGGTCACTGCGGCATGTCAAGGCTCACACCGGGCTGTAGCGCAATGAGGAGAAGGAGAAGAAGAAGAAAAAGTAATGTGATTAATTCTTCTTTTCGTTTAAATATGTTAATTTCTTACTGTGTAATTAAGTACCATATTTTTTACACTTCGTGTGGACTATAAATTATTTACTTTCTTTATCTTTCTCTTACTATTTTGGTAAATTATTGCCTTATCATACGCTATATTTGTTACACACTGAATTCTAATATTTTAAGTTTATATTAATTTCAACTGAAGGTATCACGTCGAAAGAAAAGAGATCGGGTAATTGGACTCAAAATGCATTAGATATAGCAGTGGAAACTGTTTCATTAAAAACGAAGTCTCGCTCTATAGCAGTAGAGCAATTTTGTTCCCTCCTAAACCCAAGATCGCGGGTTCAATCCCGGCCAGGACCGATGGATTTTTTCCGGGCGTGAAAAACCTAAGTATGGCTTCCTTCAGAAGGGAAGTAAAGCCATGGTCCGTGTCGTACATTTACGGCATGAAAAAGAACCTCAAGCCTGAAAGAAGAGGTCTCTGGGCAAAATTTGTCGTCCGTTTTACGTCCTGAATTTAATGGGACGCTGATGACCTGAGATATTAAGTACTGTACGTTAATAAACCAAATAAAAAAATCAAATTTTATTCCTCAAATAACAAAATAAGGTCCCTCATGTAACGAATGTTGCTACGGCCAATGTGGGACATAACTTTTATTTTCTCAACATCAACATTAGCAGAATTTAGCTTATTAATAACTGGATTAAAACAGCAATGTTTGTATTCATATTAAGAAAGTCCTATTTTTTAATCAAAACAAAGAAGCTTTCTCCCAAACGCGAGACCAACTGTCCAACAAAGCAGACGAAGAATTTCTATTATTACAAACAGTATATTTGTCAAAAAATATAATTATTGAAACATTTGTGGAAGCGACATATATGAATCCTGTGTTTGACTCTCTTTTTTAAAAAAATATTTTAATTATATTAACTGAAATATATATCTAAAAATTTATCTGTAAGCTTTGAGATTCGTCTCTGATAACTTGTTTAACCTTTTAGTATAGAAATATTGATTACACACTCTAACCAATCATTTACTTAAAACAAAGGTATCTGCATCTAATTTAAAAGATTTGGAGAAACCTTGCTATCCTTTAATCAACAGAAGAGTCTTCTCTTTTCATTTTGACAAACATATTTTAGTTCTGCCTCTGTAAAGAAACACAGAAAATTTTCAAACCTTAGATGGTTTGATTGATTTATTTATGGACGCTCTTTAACATCTCAGGTCATCAGCGTCCCATTCAACTAAGGGCGTGAAACGGCCGACAAATTTTGCTCAGAGGCCTTTCTTTCAGGCTTGAGGTTCTTTTTCGTGCCGCAAATGAACGACACGGGACCCACGGCTTTACTTCCCTTCCGAAGGAAGCCATACTTAGGACTTTTACGCCCGAAAAAATCCATCGGTCCTGGCCGGGTTCGAACCCGCGTTTTGGGTTTAGGAGGCAAGTATGGTAACCACTACACCACCAGGATCGACAACCTTAGATGGACCACATTGGCAACAAATACCTTACAAAAATGACAGGTAAACATTAACACTAATGTGATCAAATGGTTAACGCGGTGGCTTGTAGGGTGAATTTCTTACTGAGGAGTTTTCCCTCAGCTTTTAAGACGAGTGGCTGAGAAACTCAGGCCACGATGTGCTCTGAGCTCAATCGACCGAAATTTTATCTATCGTAGGAATAACGTAACCGCACCTTCGAAACATTCCAACCCCATAAATTGGCTATAATTCTCGCCAGGCTGTGGGAGTATCCCATAAGTCCGAATGGGTACGGTTGTCCATACACATACACTCTATGTTCATTATCTACAGGGGATGCATAATGTGTGTCTAGGGGTGGCATGTCCCAACCAAGTAAATAGATGAACCTGTATGCAGAACAATTGTCGAAGAAAGGCACACCTCTAATTATCAAAACTTACTATTTTATAAATGAAAATTAACATGAAAGTATATGAGTTCACCTATGATTTAATTTCCTGTCAGGGCTGTTTATATGTCGATCAGTCCTTTACAGAATGCTACCACCACAGCCCTATCTGCCCCGACACGGAAGGTGACCCTTTACTGCCACTTTACCTTTGGACCACAAATTGTGTGTCAAATAGTGCGGGCTATTTCATTGGTGGGTTGATCGTTTAGAAATGGAACAAGCGGTGGGAAAGCACATAAACTTTTAGGCGGCTTTATCTGTTGAGACATTTCGTGAAAGGACACGCTGTACGCCTCTATGGAAGAAGCCCCTGGGTTGCAACTGGAACCTTGTTGATATGAGTCCTGCATCTCGATGGGAATCGCTTGCCGTTGAAGGAAAACGGGTCACACGGAGACATGTCGGGCTGTAGAGTGGTCATGTTTGAATTCATGCCGTTTGGTAAGGACAACATTGGCAATACAAAACGACATCCTCTAAGAGCAATACTAGTCTCTCTGACTTTATCGCGAGTCCCCCCCCAGAAACTTGGCACATATAAACTGGAGCCCATGTTGATCGAAAAAGAAGTCATTATTACCTTCCATACTGAAGGTTGGACGATGCCTGCAGTGCCACGAGCGATGTTCGACTCATACACTCTGTGTCATGTGACAGAGGCGACTATGTTGTCTAGTGTACTACCTTCTTTCCCATACGACAAAACAGGAACATATCTCATCCATGTCCGTTAGATTTTCAAACGATTGACTCTCGTATTTACTTTGATTCGCAATAACTTCTTCATTCAAGAACATTGTCTCTTGCCATAGATAATTACAATGCATTTGGAAAAATGTCACATGTCAGGTTATTGATGTTCAATCGGAACTTGCTTCATGGCGGTTATTCTTGGTACAATCTCTGAAAGATATGCATCTTTACATCATACAACAAAAGTTTAGATTCACAGATTATTATTATTATTATTATTATTATTATTATTATTACTAGTAGTATCATCATCATCATCTTTGTAAACAGTTAGGTCCTTAAGTTAAGTTGAATTTTAAGTTGTTCCGTATTTAATGTTGACATTCTGAATTTGAAATAAAAACTCTCCAGGCGTTGTCAACATGGTACGACAAAGCACGGGAAGCGGCTCAGGGAATGTGGAAGCCACTTTAAACAATTTTTGTAACGTATGTCGTTTATGTATCACTTGTATGATCAGCTATTTTGTTAGGAATAAGGTGATATTAAGTCTAAAACGAATGATTTTAGGCCCACGTTTATATGGGCTTGTTTCAATATTTTTCTGTTAGGAAAACGAGCCTAATGTTTTGACATCAATTTATGTACACCCTGTATTGATAAGTCACAACAAAAATTGCATAACTGTGTTACCTAGGCAAAACCAGCAAACTACACAAGTTACTTGCTATGTGCATCGTACAGTACGTTCTCTTTCTGTGGGCCTATGCGCTCTGTTAACAAAGGAACGTAGGGCTAATACGATTATTCACGAACAAGAGCTCGTCGTGCCACATAGGATGTAATTATGTTTTTCGATCAAGAGAGAGAAAAAGCTTTGAAAAACCAGTTGCAATAGCATGTACCGGATTTAGTAACAACATTATCTGCAAACTACGGCAAGAAGGTCACAACGAAGAAGAGCGGTGAATAAAATGGAATATTCTCGCAAAATTGGAAAACCGTCTGCTAACAAGATATGTGCCGAAAATCTCAAGAACCCTGTGAAGTGCATAAGGTTTTTATTTTGACACAAAAACAATGACAATAAGCTAATGGCGTACACAGTTGAAATCTGGATTCACATATCCAGTATTGGCAGAGCAGTACTATTCAATGAATTATTGGACAACGCGTCACTATACTCCAGTTCAGGAATACGAATATAACGAAAACATTGAAGGGAAGAATGACCCATAAATATTTGTCAACCCTAAGAACACTGACGACAGAAACATTTCGCAACCTGGATAAGCGCCGCTCCGAAAGAAGAGGTGAGGAAACGAGACGAGCATGGTGAGTTACGTCACAATGTTATAAACAGTGCGGACTGTGTAACTAACTGCCTAAGTCACACTGTACAGTCACTGCAGAAAGATTAGTGCAGTGAAGCACCACGGTTACTTCGTTTTGTACGCTAAATAATCGACAAAACGTCTAAAGTGTAGTGTATAATTATGTAAACCCTCTGACAAAAAAGAAAAAAAGAAAATGAAAAAATTCATCTCTTGGAACGCAAAATTAAAGTCCTACTCGATACAACGCGCGGTTCACAAGGTAGCCAGCAAGGCTGTGTAGCACTGTAGCATTGTGTTACATAGCATGCACTGAAGACCTTTGACTAGTATGTCTGTTCCGTTAGCTTTGTGGCAGAATGTGCAGCGATGCCGCGGTTAAGAGCATGGCATGAAGCACTTTTTTATATAAATAAACGTTATAGATTTGTTTCGTAATACTATTTCCTATACACAGCAAACTTGAACGTTAATTATTATAAAGAATATAATATTTACTCGGGAATTTGTTGTATCTAACTTCAATATGCTGCACACGCATTCCCTGAACATTCACGAAGGACAAAAGATGTGATGCTGTAGTGTCTTGTCCACATTACTGTAGAAATCTGGTATCACCCATGCCCCTAAGATTGGGGGCAGTTATACATGTTGAGCTCAAACACCCGATATTTGTTTGTGTTTAATGCTCCGTGTTTTCTCTTTAGAGGATAAAGTTTATGTGTTTATTTAGTTATTTGTAAAGAACACGTTAGTTTGTGATACATTTTTGTGTGTGCATAGACAATGCCATAAAATCCAAATGATACGTTAAAATACTATGTGATATTAAGACAGCTTGATGTTCTACATATACATTTATAAAATCAATAATAAAACAAAAATGTTAGTGAGATTTGAACCCAGGAACTAACAACCGTTCGGACGCCGCACCTCTACCCTTATGTTCTCTTTCCAGGTGTTTGTAATTTGATCATTGCATATACAGGCAAAGAGTCCACTGCAGTGTGCCAGTCTCTGCACGCACGTTGTAAATACAGCGTTTACGAGCGTTCCCTCAGTTCTCCGATCGACACATAATCTGGAGATAACTTTTTTGTCAAAAGGCGTGCATACTTTGTCCCCTCCTATACACGGCTTTTATAGCGTTGTGGCTATCATGCTTTCGACCCCGCTACTCGATTGGCACCCTATATACATATATAGGGTGCCAAAAATGTATACACACTTCAAGCAAAGAAAAAACTGTGTTAACACAACAAAACTGAATTCACACAAACAGAAAATGATGAGCATTAATCATCTTAGACTTTTACAGTTACAACAGTTGCTCAAAATGTCCACCATCGACGTCGACACACTTCTGAGTATGTTGAACTGCGGATTGAGCAACGTTTGCGAAAGTGTCCTCAGCGACTGCAGAACATGCCGTTTCAATTTCTTCCCGAAGTGTTGCCAGTGTATCTGGTTTTCTAAGGTATACAACATCCTTAAGAGTTCCCCATAGGTAGAAGTCCAACGGAGTTAGATCCGGAGAACGCGATGGAAACTCAATTGGACCTCTTCGTCCTATCCAGTGCGCGGGGCTTGTTTCGTGCGAGATCTCCCAGATCTGCCCTTGTGAACATCGCACGCGGTACTACGAGTCTCAAATTTGTCTCGAATGTGCAATTGTTACTCGCGTTCGGGGTTCTGTTCTCTACACACGTCTCCGTTGCCTTTTAACTCCAACCACATTCTCGGTTTCCCATTACCACTTCAAATTTGCTTTCCGCTGTTCAAACGATAATCTTGGCTCCATTTTGTTGTAGCACATCTGTTTACAGAACATCATACGATAATCTTGGCTTCATTTGTTCATTGTTGATTTACCTGTCACGTAGCATCGCTATTATAATGTATGTGAGTCACATCTGTTTACAGAACATCATACTACACTTTACTGTAGTTTTTCGATCAACTTTGAAATATATGAAATGTGAAAGTGTGTATAAATTTTTGGCACCCTCGGTGTAATCTTTCTGCCGGTTGTTTAACACGCCGAACAATACACCCGTAACTAAATGCTTGACGGAGGCAGTTTGTTGCAATGTTGAAGAACAAAACTGAAAGCATATCATTAACATTGGAATCATTAGCAGTGAGAAATCGCAAGAGAAAATGACACATAAACGCTCATAGCACTTGGTTCGCAAACTGAAACTACAAGTGAAGAGACATTTCAAATAAACACGTAGAGATGCTGTAAGCGAAAATGGATTTTCAGCAGGAGACGTTAAAGGGTAACAGGTCATTCAGACACTGAGACATCTATAAGAACAATTGTGCCGATAGGATACATTAGTGAACTATATTGACCACGTAAATAACAGCAATAAGAGGGCTGTTCAGTAAGGATATTAAATTTTCTCAGACATAATTTCTCGCATTAAAATTTCCCGACTGTTAGAAGTGAGCAAGTTGAAACATGTTCAATTCCGTCTACAGTAAATGGGAGGTGACAAGCAACGAACAACATGTGGCTTCGTCTCAACAAATCTTCAGCTGAAATCTATGCAATGTTGAAGGAGTCATATAGAGTATTTATTCTTCTCTATAGCGCAGCTTGAACATGGCGTAAAGAGAGGAGACAGTTAATTAATGGAAGGTGGAGCCGGTTTTCCAATTTGTATTCTAACGGAAGAAAACATTAACACCGCTGCTGTCATTGTGAGAGAGGATCATTGCAGAAACTCTGAAAATGTCCCTGGGGCCACTCATAAGCGGCGAGACGTGTTTGTGGGTTTCAAGACAAGCTGATTCCGGAACAAAAGGGCGTTCATGTGCAGGTTTGCATGCAGTTGAAGACGAAGATGCGGAGTTTCTTACTAAGGTAATGACAGCTCATGAAACTTGGCTTCATTATTTCGATCCTGAGAGCAAACAGTTAAATTCTACTTGGAAATCTCATCACTGACAACGAAAGCAATTACTACTGCTAGGAAAGTTATGGTCCTCCCATTTTTCGATATTCAACACACACAACTCTAACCGGGAAATACTACAGAGATGTCCTGAAAACTCTGCAAGGTCATGTCACACGCAAATGGCCAGACATGCACAGACATATATCCTAAATGCTACTAAATATTTCGCATAAAAAATCAACGTGAAATGTGTCTCACCCCTCTTCAGTTTTCGTTCATGTGACATTTTCCTTTTCCCCAAGATGAAGAAGCTCATCAGAGTAGTGGTAAAGGTTACAGAGGTGATTCTGATGAATCTGTTCATAAAACGGTTTCCAGCATGTCTCTGAAGTTTAGAGAACAGCTGCAACAGGTACTTGCATCAAACTGGGATTACTGAGTGAAGGTTTTGTATAAAAGAATCTTTCTTTATTTAATATCCCTAATGCTATGTTACATAAATGTATCTTTGCGATATTGCTTGTAGTGTTTGTTGCTTTGATTGCCTCCACAGGTTGATTGAATCGCCTGCAGGTGAGTTTCGTCTATAAACAGAACTTTATACACAACTTTAAAATATGCGGCAAAAACTACTTTAATTAAATAAAGAATTAATGGGGGGGATCCAATCGCTGTCAAGCAGAGAGCCAAAGAAAGTCAGAAATGCAAATTTGGGTGAAAAAGTAAGCGAACTGAATTCGCTGTGAATATCCATGTAGGTGAAATGCCATATAAAACAGTGGCAATTGTTAAGTAAAGTTTAAAAAACAGACGCCAAAGAATTTTTAGACAGTTTCCCAGAACAGTAGTCTGGCTTATTCAGAGAGAGAGAGAGAGAGCGGCAAAGAAACTAATGTTGAACACTTTTAAAAGCATAATCAGACACTTGGTTTTACTTCCAATAGCTTACCATCATGCGTTTTCAAGATTTGGTGCTCTAAAAATCCGTAAAATTTTGGACATGTCATATGACAGTGCGGCACTTAACAACGGTTGTTTAATTTGTCGTTCATTGGTCAGTGGCGAACTGGTTCTTCAGAAACTTGATGCTTTAACCATGAAATTTGAACAGATAGATGCCAAACTGCTTGTTTAATACGCTTTACAATCTCTGAGATCATTGCGATGTAGCTCATTAACATGTTGTATGTTCTAAAGTTAAGCTTGCCTTTGAGATATTCGCATTTTCTGGAGTTGGGTAACGTAAGATTCGTTCTATTAGTTCGTAAAACCGATCGATGATTTTCTTTGCTAACAATGTGTTAATTGTAAAAAAAAAAAAATGTAATATACAAACAAAACTATATAGGCCCGTTGTTTTCCAATATTCTATGCTTACTATTGGTTAACAATTTGTTTATATATTAATCTATAAGATTTAAATATCGTAATGCTTATTTCAATATATAACTCTGTTAAATGTAAGCCTTTACTTGTTTGAATAAAATGGAGAACATCTTTTAGGTAAGAGGTTTTGCTATCTATGGCACTTTAAGCTATAAAGAACACCTTTGACTGACATTTATTTCAAGAATATTTTGGTCAGTCAGTACTTACTCTTTGAATCCTCTCCATTCTCTGCGGAATATTTCGTTTATATTAAAAAGTTTGATTTCTGCAGTAAACTGTGTCTCTTGTACTAATAAACGTGCTCGTCTTGGAAATCTATTTCCTTCCCTCATTTGTGCTTCCCCCTTCCTTCCCAAATCAAGAATTAAATCCATCGAATATGTAGGACCATGTGAATGGTTTGTCAAACGGCATTACAGTTCAACGCAAAGTCCTTCGTGTAATTTCACGTCTTTTACGACCAATTTAATCGACAGTTTGCAATTCACAATTTTAGATAGAGCATGGCAGTCCCATGTACAAATTTAATGTTTATTAACCCCAATTATGAGAATACTTATTTTCTAACCGTGGATGTTAGGAAGAGGTAGTCTGCAAACGAAGAATTTTAGTAAATTTTGGCAGCTGAGTAAAATTAGTTAATATACGCTTAGTGAGAATAATATTTTTGTGAGTATACAATGTTCTTGTATAATGTGTCACTATTTTTAAGATAAAAATAACGTTATATATAAATTTGCAGTGAATATACTTAAATAATTTTAACGGTGTCAATCTCCAATTTTTACATAGGCTTATGAAGATCTTAAAATAAAAACAGCATGCCATCGTGTATTAAAACCAAGTTTACAACATTGCAATACAAATGAATGACTGCAAGATAGAAATGATTGCCAATCAGTAGACCAGCAGACCAGTGATGTTCTAGTATATCCAATTTAGATTTTAAGATTGTATTCCCATTATAATAATTCCCTGTGTAGTGTCACACATATCAACAAATATATTGCAGGAAATTATAAGGTATCGTTATATTATTATTCCTATATAAGCAAAAAATCTAGTATCCTAATTGCAGAGGGCAAACGGCTTAAATATCGGAAAATGCAGCTTTAATTAAATTAATTAAACTTATAAAAAGTTTCATAATAAATGTTGGTTTTTTAGTTTGGTGTTTTGTAATATTTTAATGGATAACTTTCGTTTAGTTGTTATTGTGTATGTTGTGAGCATGTCAATTGTTAATACAAAATCACAAAATGGAGTTAACAAAGTTGAGATTATAATTCTGCTAAAGCACTATCGGAAATCGGATTATGTTCAGTGGAGGAGAAGGTGTCGTTAGTGAACGATGGTGCCAGCGTTTTAATAATGAAGAAAAAAAAACGCTAACGATTTACCACGCAAACCCGAAAGGAGAAAAAAATTAACCGTAGGTTGTCAGAAGAAGTTGGTACATCAAATGATATACCTTGTCACATTAAAACACTTGAGGCCTCTTAGTAAAATTTGTTGGCCGTTTCAAGCCCTTGTTTGAATGGGACGCTCATGACCTGAGACGTTAAAGAGCGTCCGTAAATAAACAAATAAAATCACCCACCACATTAAGACACAAAAAAGCATACAGAAACTATAGACTTATCCATCTGTTTTCAGCTTTTTAATGCTTTCGGTACAAACTTTTAGCTTTATTGTCAATGTTTCGCCATTGTTTAAGCATTTACTCGGTTGTTTTTAGCCGTTCAAACCATGGCTAAAATACGATTTACTTCTATATTGTCTTAATAATAGTTAGCATGTTTTAATTGTAATTTTAGTCTTTTTTAAAAAAAATAGAGTATGAATTCAAATAGATAAAATTAGTAATTAAATATGCCCAAAAGGTTTTACATTTATTTTTAAAGAGAAAAATGAAAGTTAAATTTTATGAATCAAGGTCTATGGAATGTTTCAAAAATGTTTCAGGCATTATGGAAGAAGATAGATTTTAAGTGAGAAGGGGATTTAAAGAGTGCAGGCACTTAAAAATGACTACTGAAACAAATATTCGAAAAGATACAGAAGTATGAAATTCTCAGGAGGTTTTCTGGGGTTCAAAAATTTTAAAAGTAAAAATAAAAAATGTATTTTTCTGACATTAAATGTCATTTTTTCATTTGGGTATCCCCTTGAAGAATCTCTTTAAATAAAAAAATGAACCTTAGCTGAAACAAATTTATTTAATTATATAACCTATATGAATAGCTTCGTCAGTAAAAATATTCTTAACTCGCAAAACCGCAACTATGTTTTCATTTGTTTATTTCCGTAGTAATGACGACTGGAAATGCCACAGTGTTTTGTTTCTCACTATTTCAGACAGTGTTCATAGTTTCACATCGTTAATATCACTCAAATACAATGTTTGTATAAAGTATATGGTTTTTACCTACTACTTATTTAAATATTTTCAGAAACAGAGTAAAACTATCATATAAAGACTATTAATACACTTCGTACTAATGTCTTGAAAACTATAATTATAACAGATACAATTATAAAGCCCTACATTTCCATTCGATGACAAGCACACACTATACGCATCTTTAACAACCTGGTGAAATTGTTTACATGTGCACTCTTTTGGACTGTAGGTAATATTTGTTCTTTACTGGTGATTAAATAGGACGATGATGGTTATAACTTTAAAATGGAGCAGTTGGTAGGGAAACCCGAAGTGCAAGGAGAAAACGTGGTCAGAAAACATTTTGTTCGTTATGAATACCACGTCAGGAGGATGGATCGAACCTTTGTCATCTAAGTAGAAGGCCAGTAGGCTGGGCGATGTGTGCCGTTGAAGCTCAATGTGGATGAGATTATCTTCGGCACTTTTTCCAGAAAAATACAGGTTCATTTGAACCTTCATTAATTAATAGAATTTTATCGTTTCGAAGACATTACCAGATAGAAGAGTAAAGCATTTATCTACACTCCTCCTCTCACAGCACTCTGCAAGCTTCTCAGACGAGAGCATATATTCACTTCCCCCTACCTCCATTTCTTCCTTTTTGCTCTGCTTACTCACATTTGCATTTTGGAGGATCGGGAGTTTTTTTTTTCTGGAATTTAATTAGCTTAATATCATGCTATGCTTACTACCGATCCTTGTGGCTAGGAAGCAAAGAAGTAGAAGGAAAGCTCTTAGGGAACATTCTGAAAGTAAAACCCATTACATATGAGTCTTCTTGCTTTCGCTCTATTTTTCGTCATTTCGTCTTCCTCATTTCTCCTAATCTTATGCGACGACTTCTTTGCTTTTAGCCCAGAATTCTCCGTCTGAAGAGATTTCCTCCTGCACCTCAAGGGTGATTTATGTAACGTGAAAGGCAAACGCCATCATCAAGGTCGAGAAATCTGTTTTCACTCAGGCGCGTATATTTCTTCTTGTACATAATTTCATATCCTTGTCTACATATAGTTTTGTTAATTTGCTAATGTGATTAATTTGTAGCGTATTCCAAACATTCTAATGTTTTTCGCTGTGTACCTTGAAAGAAAGAGGAAAACCCTCGGCTCTGCACTGTCGCATTTCGTCTGCTTTTATAGCGTTTAACAACATAATAACTCTTTTTTTGAATGGTGTTTAACAGCCGTTTTTACTTCTGAGGCACCACAGACGGTGGACACTGATGATACATGAGATGAAATGATAAATTGGGAAAGAATGTTTTTAAGGAAGGAAACGTTCAAGACGTAATTTTAGGGTACCTCCCCGGCATTTGCCATTTATGAGGACTGAGGAAAATCTGGGCCAAAAAAAAACAGTCCTGGTGGAATCGAACTCCAGACCTCCCGCTCAAGAGTCCGCGCCTTAATGATTTCGGCCATGCGTTGAGGTATCATAGCTCTATAATGCATCAAGTTACGTCACACCCACTTTTCCAACGCCGTTGCTTACAAGATATTTTTAAACAATTGCTCTATTTTTATTGTTTAGTTTATTATTTTCTCCCAGATGACATCACAACAGTGGCCAAGTATACAGTATGAATAGCTTGGATAGAATACTTGTGTGCGTGCCACGAAATTGAAAAATGCTGTTTAAGAAGTCCATCTGAAGAACATTTTCTAATGTTCAGTTTTACCTGTATAATTTTATTGTGAATGTTTATAATAAATGACGAGTTTTACGTCTGTATTTAAAATATTACCTGTTTTAAGCATAAAGAATTACACGTGTAGCTTTTCATGGAAAGGTTGCTTTTATGCTCTAGTACTTAAAAGTCAGTCATTTCGAAACCAAAATGATAATTAAAAAGTCATTATATGTAGTAGGTACACGTTATTTTTAGACAGCCGTTAATACTTATAAATTACATTTATTACAATTATTGCGAAACATTTCTTGTTTTGAAAAATATTTCTACTAGAAGGAGCATGAAATAAACGTTACCTTCATCTCTGGATAGCTTTACCAATTTCGAAGCGATAATAAGTGGTTTTTAAAGTATTTTATCGGGGTAAAGTTACAAATTGTTGTTTTTTATATTATTATCATTAATTTGATATATATTATACTCAATTGCTGTTTAAAACGTAATTTTCTCGCGCCGAAAGAAACTAACAGAATGCATAATGATGGTTCAGCTGTTATTTATTTTCTTCCAGTCTGATTGATTACAGATTTGCAACATGTAAGGAAATAAATGCTGGAAGCAAACTTACTTAATATCACTAATTGTAATATTGCCTAATTTCGTAGCCGCCTTGTGGAATGTAAAAATGAAATATGTGATTCATTATAAACTAAGTGTATTCTAGTAGCTTAAATATATTAATAACCATTAATGTTAGGTATTTAACCAAAATTGATAACACCAGAGTGTTATAAATTACAGCTAATAGTTTGAGTTCCTTGCATTAAATAACTGCTTTAAACTTTGTAAATTACTGAACATTAACCTCCACGTTTCTTTCTACTTTGCCAGTTAGCTTTGAGACAACATGTAGTGGTGCTCTGTACATATCATGGGTACCAGGTATCTGCCAAATAGGTGAACGGGGTATTTAAATAACCAACACACACAAACATCTCAGTACAGTTTGGAACTAAAGCAAGTAATTTATGAACAGCAGGTAGTGAGTGCACTCTGAGGCTTGTCTAAATTATCTTATTTTATAAAATGTTATGTGTGGCTGCGTAAAAGTTTTAAGCTGTGCATGTTTAAAAATAAAATATCGTCATGAAAAAGTGTTTAATTATTAAATTGAACCTTAAAATTGTGTAACTACATAATTCTACAGTTTACCTCATAAGAAATAAGTGTGAAATATGATAAAAATGGATAGAGAAAGAGAAGTGAGTGTGTGCAGTGACATATAGCGCTTTGGAGCATACAACCTCAACTCAACGTTCTATTTCTCATAAAATTAGCATCAAGTTTCAGAATAGCTTCATGAAATAATTCGAAAAGAAACGTCTATTATAGAATTACGGATATAGATATTAATTACAGCTATTAGTAAACTCAGAATTAAAATTCTGCTCCAAATCTCCCCTCTCGAAGGTAGCAGTAATAGTGTTTATTATTTCAGTTAAACTAGGCATACACATATTGCACATCACAGCCGCATGGGTTGCAAGACCGTTCATGCTCTTGTAAAATACTTCATTTCTGAAATGAATTCCAACAAAAGATAACACCATTAACAAGAACGCGCTCACACATACCCAAACATGAAATAGGCATACGCACAATAATACTGATATTCATATAAATTTTCGTATTATTTATGTACAATGTTTATAGAAATTTCTTATCCCTAATATTAAATATTTCATTTAAGAAAATGTCCAGGTTTAGCCAGTTTTGTGTATTTACAAAGTTGATAACGTGCGGGCCTTCCCCTACTGGAAATCAAAAATAAATCCGGGAGAAATTTTGTCCATGCATTTTCTGTGTGTGTACACTTAGCCAAAATGTGCACCCAGTCTTACGGGTGCACATCATACACAATCCATCTGCCTTCCTCGTCAACAACCTTACGTGCCTTCCAGCCTCCCAGTCTAAGTCATGTTATTTCCGGCCTTATTCATGTCTAGCTCCATGATATAGGTGTCTTTATCCCATCTAATTTTAATTTCGCTCTGCAAGTCCAGAGATGACATCTGCATGTATCGCCCCTCTTTCCTGCCGGTTTATGAGAAAAGGTGTACAGATATTTAGCAAAGTGGCTGTCATCGCTGGTTCGTTCGAGAATGAGTTGGAAAAGAAAAGTTGGCAGAAATAAAAATTTATGGCGTCTTCGATAAATAAAGACCACCGTGCTAGGAACATTGCTTCTTAGTCTGAAATGCACGTTTTCATTAGCACTGTGCAAATGGGTAAAAATAACGGCAGTAGCGCTCAAAAAATTTGAAATTCAAAAAACAATCTGGGTATTATATCATATCCAATTAAATAGCTGTATGAAAAATGATTAGATTTAATTCTTTCCAAATATAATATTTTGTATGTTATGTTATTCCTAAAATCATTGATTTTTTTACCACTAATAGCGCGCAGTCTTTTGAGTTTATCTCAAATAAAAATTGGAATACAAATTAAGTATACGTGTCTATATCAAGGTAATGGTTGTTCTGAGATTGAACGAAAATACATCATGATTTGGGATACTGTGCAAAGGCAAGTAATCTAAAGCCCTTTCTCTTTTAGCATAATGTAACGGAGGTGGGAGAGTGCGTGCTGTAGCGGTCAGTTGGTTCAGGAGTTGCTCAAGAGCGGTTGTCTCTTCTAGTCCTAGAACTAAGTTTGCCTTCACTCTGTACTAAGTACGATCGTCAGCTACTCTCCACTTCCTGTGAACGCCTCATTGGATTCCTGCCCAACATCACAAGCTAACGCTGGGTTCCTCTGAACGCTAGCATACACATTATGAGAGGGAGACGGAGCCGCTATTCATATCTAGCATAGTGCTGCTTTGCATTCTTATAATTCATTAAAAGAAACTTTCCTATTTGTTTTTGTTTCATATTATGTCCAATTTTACTTCTTTAGTTCCTGAAAACAGCTTCACTTTTACCAATAAATTTGCATAAAGCAATTGCCTTACAACCGTGAGGCTGCTATGCCTGTGTATGCGGTGAACGAATCTATGTTACTGACAGAGTGAGAGCTGGACGCTGCAATATGCACTGTATCTACAAATTCAACATATTATTATTATTATTATTATTATTATTATTATTAAGCAATAACAAAGTAACTTACGTAATTATTGAATATTTCAGCCATTGACATTCTTGACTATAACAAACTGAGTGTGGAACCGCTAGTGTAGTTGTTGAAAAGAAAACGTGGCTGTGAAAAGCGAGAGGAGCGACGTGATTGAAAGTATGGTATAAGTGCAGCACAAAATATTTAGACACGAGCCAATCAGTACCGAGCATTAATGTGTCAGAAATTACGCAGGGGTTTCATTTCAATATTCTCCAGTCTGAACAACTACCAATTTAACATAAAGGTAATTTAAGCAATAAAAAATGTCAATTTTGATATTAACGGGGAATTTTGAAACCGGATAAGTATTACGTTTCCCCCAGCCACACTTCTTGATGCTCAAATTTTAAAGAGGATGCAATTTTTACATCTTTTGTTTTCTGCCGTTTCCTGGCAACCTGGATTGTTATTGACATTTGAATTTGAACTGGAAAAAATAAATAAATTAGTTTTAGAATGAAAATACAATTTACTTTGGGTAAAATTATAGTAACTACCATTACAGACCAACAGGGGTGACCAAATTCGTTAAGACATGGACCCGTGAGCGGGAAGTCTGACTTTCGATTTCCGCCAGGACCATTTCTCCTGGCAGATTTTTATCCAGGTTTTCCTCAGTCCTCATTAAGCGCAAATGAGGGGGAAGTACCCTAAACTTAGGCCTAGAACGCCTCCTTCGCCAAATACGCTTCCTTCCTTAAAAATAATCCATTTCCAATTTATCATTCCATTTCAAGTATCATCAGTGTCCACCATCTGCAATGACTCGAATAGTAAAACCGGCGTTAAACACTGTAATAAAAAAAAAAAAAACATTGAAGTAACACAGCCGATTTCCGAACTCCTCTCTATACCGCTTACATTCTACGGTCTACGCCATTTTAAAATAATTTATTACCAAAACACAACTATTAATTACATTAAACGCTCAGCAATTTTATAGTATTTCTCGTTTAAATTTAAAAAACAATATTCTAGCAACCCAACTTTAAAATTTCAATTGGCATCCCTAATTTATGATGCTTAATGATAAGTAGTTATTCAGTTCGCCACCGATTAAGTAAACCGGAATGTGTAGTACCTTGTTGTCAATTTTGTTATTGTTGTTTTTATTTTTCCCCCATAAGCCATTAACCGCCACGGGTGGCCGAGTCGTTAAGTCTCGGACTCTTGAGCGGGAGGTCTGGGTTCGAATACCGCCAGGACCGTCCTTCCTGACTGAGGTTTTTTCCAGGTTTTCCTCAGTCCTCATAAATGGCAAATGCCGGGGAGGTACCCTAAACTTAGGCCTGGAACGATTCCTTCCTTAAAAATAAATCCTTTCCCAATTTATCATTTCATCTCATGTATCATCAGTGTCCATCGCCTGTGGTGCCTTTGTAGCAAAAACGGGCGTTAAACACCATTCATTCATTCATTCCCATAAGCCATTAAAGTTCTGCCAGCTGCAAGGTCTTTGGAAAAGATGACACATTTTATCCATAGCGCTCCAAGTTACCTGGTGCCTTAATAAGGTAAGGGATAATTCCTATTCATTAACGTACCCCAACCGAGGATCGATCCCTTGCCACTGTGGTGTTCGTCCTGCCAATAAGCACTTTGGTTAATACTATTGTTGGATTTAAATTTTAAGGGGTGGCTGTAGTTGAGGGCTAAAAAGTCAAATTTATTCAACTTTGATTTAAAACTTCCCTCTCATATCTAAATAGACGTATTTTCTTACATTAAAGTTGTGTTATACAAGTAAGTATTCAAACTGAGCAGGTATGCTATGTAACCCGTGAATACATTTTTTTGGTTGAATGATTAACCACCAAAGAAATAACAACCGTATCTAGTAAGAGCTCGCTTCAATGACCTGATCGTTCCGTGAGTATAGTAGGCCGTTAGTTACTTAAGGACCACCAGTTAAATAAACTGAAACGGATCAAACCTGGTCAAGTTTATTTATTTTTGATGATTTTTCTTTGTCCAAAAACCATTAGCTTCCCGCCAGGTGCAAGATCATTCGAAAGGACGGCACATATTATCCCGGAGTCCTAGCGCCTAAAGTTACCTGGTTCCTTGATAGGATAAGGGATAATCCCTACTCAATTAACGAACCCCAACCGAGGATCGATTCCGGGCAGGCCAGTTGGTCCCTTGCTACTATCAGGTTCGTCCTGCCAATAAGAACTTTGGGTTAATGCTGTTATCATTACATGGGTATACGCATAGCATGTAACACTCATACGTTTCATTACAATAGTTCATGCCTCAAGAACACTAGTGTTTTTAAAGTAACCTATGTTAAATTAATTTTCTTCATTTCCTCTTCTACCGTATTTATTCATCTTAAAACATTCATCATTGTTATCCATGTCTTTCTTATCCTTTCCAGTGTTACGTAATGTTTGAGAAACGGTAAATAAAATACAAACATTCCACCCCGTGACAGTTCTTTGTCATTAAGTGATTTCTCGTTTGTATGTGTAAAATAGATTACATTATTATAAGTGTAACGTATGTGCTAACATGAATGTATAAGTGAAACTACATTTTTGTTACGTATATCTAAACGCTCATCTCATCTGATCATAGGAATATTGTCCGAAGTTAACCCCATATGTATAACATCTCATCTGATCATAGTAATATTGTCCGAAGTTAACCCCATATGTATAACATCTCATCTGATCATAGTAATATTTTCCGAAGTTAACCCCATATGTATAACATCTCATCTGATCATAGTAATATTGTCCGAAGTTAACCCCATATGTATAACATCTCATCTGATCATAGTAATATTGTCCGAAGTTAACCCCATATGTTTAACATTTCATCTGACCATAGGAATATTGTCCGAAGTTAATCCCATAGGTACAACATCTCATCTGATCATAATAATATTGTCCGAAGTTAACCCCATATGTATAACATCTCATCTGATCATAGTAATATTGTCCGAAGTTAACCCCATATGTTTAACATTTCATCTGACCATAGGAATATTGTCCGAAGTTAAGCACATATGCATAACATCTCATCTGATCATAGTAATATTGTCCGAAGTTAACCCCATATGTTTAACATTTCATCTGACCATAGGAATATTGTCCGAAGTTAATCCCAAAGGTACAACATCTCATCTGATCATAGTAATATTGTCCGAAGTTAACCCCATATGTATAACATCTCATCTGACCATAATAATATTGTCTGAAGTTAATCCCATATGTCTAACATTTCATCTGACCATAATAATATTGTCCGAAACTGAGCACATATGTATAACACCTCATCTGATCATAGTAACATTTTCCGAAGTTAAGCACATATGTGTAACATTTCATAATAATACCATAATAATACTGTCCGAAATTAACCACATATGTATAACATTTCATCTGTATAACATTTCATCTGACCATAACATTATTGTCCGAATTAACCCCATATGTATAACATTTCATCTGACCATAATAATATTGTTCGAAGTTAACCCCATATGTATAACATTTCATCTGACCGTAATAATATTGTCCGAAGTTAACCCCATATGTCTAACATTTCATCTGACCATAATAATATTGTCCGAAACTGAGCACATATGTATAACACCTCATCTGATCATAGTAACATTTTCCGAAGTTAAGCACATATGTGTAACATTTCATAATAATACCATAATAATACTGTCCGAAATTAACCACATATGTATAACATTTCATTTGTATAACATTTCATCTGACCATAACATTATTGTTCGAAGTTAACCCCATATGTATAACATTTCATCTGACCATAATAATATTGTCCGAAGTTAACCCCATATGTATAACATTTCATCTGACCATAACATTATTGTCCGAAGTTAACCCCATATGTATAACATTTCATCTGACCATAATAATTTGCCCGAAGTTAAGCACATAACCTCATCTGTTCATTGAATATTGTCAGCATCAGGATCATAGGAATACTGTCAAAAATTAGTCAATTTGAACTGATGAACAGTTTCCCGGCTTTTGGGCCGTGGCCCACTAGAAGTGTTCTTCTAGATGTTTCGGCTATAACTGCGGCAACCATCATCGGTAACGTAGTCCGAGTCTTCTTCTTGGCATCTTGCAGCTGAAACGTCTGCAAGAATAATTCCAAGTGGACCACCCCCTAAAAGCCCGGAAACTGTTCGTTTCATCGAATTCGTTACTGAAAGCCTTAACTACGCTAATATGTATGTGTAACAATTAGTTAGTTTGTTTCACCAACTGACTATTGCCATAAGTTGCAGGATTAATAAACCGTCCACGATTCCTGATAACTGCTTGGAAGAAAAGAAGGGCGAGGGAGAGGAAATGCTGAGCACTTCCGACAAGCATGTCCTTGGAGGTGCAAACATGTTGTGATGGCAGATATGTTAATTGGCACCCGTTATGTGTTAATTAGTATGATATATTCTTATTGCAGTAGTATTATAACCTCTCTTAACCCTTGAGTCAGATGAACGTCACGTCATATGAGTACATTGCATACTTTAAACATTCATACCAAGGATAACGCTTAATGTACCTTCATACAATTCATTTGTAATCTATGTTGCCAATTTAGCCCTTTTCGGGCTATATATAGCCTTTTTAATTTCGTCTTTGTCCATTTTTTTTTTTTTTTTTTTTTTTGAAAAAGCCCCTGCTGGCATTGGGATAAAATTGGCGTAAAAGTTGGGCTTTTTTGTAATATCTGGGGTAAAATCTAAGGTTTTATGTAATTCACCGACTCGTTAACATTATTAGCGCACTCTAATTGACGTAACAACGAAATATACTGATAGTAACTATCACATTCCTCTTTGTATATGGGTCATGGTTAGAGTCCCAAGTTCGCGGATTCGAACCCGGCCAGAATCGATGGATTTGTTCGGGCGTAAAAATCTTAAGTATGGTTTCCTTCGGAAGGGAAGTAAAGCCGTGGATCCCGTGTTGTAGATTTACGGCACGACAAAGAATCTCAAGCCTGAAAGAAGAGGCCTCGAGCAAACTTTGTCGGCCTTTCACGCCCTGAATTGAGCTGAAATGTTAAATAAACCAAATCAATAACACCGTTAGAATGAAGAAAGGACGCGAGGGATATTTTCAAATCCACTAAATTGCCAATAGCAGGCCCATACACTAGGCTGCAACATCTAAAGCAATCTACTTTAATCATAAAAGTTGCTCGAGTTTAATTTAATTATATTGATTAAGCATAATCATGTAATGCTGGAGCCAAAGGAAACAAAGAGAGTAAATAAAGCTTTTGAATCTTCCAATCAAAACCCCGTCAAACTGCTTTCTGATTTAACCTTGCTTATTAAATCTCTACGTTCCAAAATCACAATACTATCACAGCAAATAGACCCCCTGGTAACTACACTTGATTTTATTGCTTCCAGAGCATATCTAGGCTATGAGTTCGAAAGCGAGATAGCTCGAGCCAATATTCCATACAAAGAGAATGGAACTCGAGAATGGTGTATTAAATTTGTTCAATATTCAATAAATAAAGACAAAGGATCCCGGAAAATGTGCGACTTCCGGGACATATGAAGAGTTTCGTCCCTAAAGAAGCATTGCTGAAAGTAAAATAATCAATTGTGCAGCTGGCGTCGTTATTCCTAACTCCCGTTCGGTGACTAATATTGAAAACCAATGTAAAGTTCTTGATGCCAAACATTTAAGTGTGAAGTCCTGAATTACAGGGATCCGGCGGGAAACAATCTGTTCATTAATTTGGCATCCTTTGCTATATCCATTCTCACTCTAATGGAGACATAGAACGGGTGCTCAATGTAATGAATGTAGTGAAAAATAAATCAAAAATAGAATGTAACTTCCTTTGCTATTTACAATACTCTCAATACGGTGTGGGATAAAAAGAAGTAACAGCAATTGTTACACATATAAACGACCAGAAAACTCACATATCGCATTGGGACGAGTGTTGTGTTTCAAAGTGGCGATAAAGCCTGTGAAAGTCGACTCTCATGACATTGAAACAGTTGACTGTATGACAATATAAACGTTTAGCAATTATACGCTTAGAGAAGCATCGACTGAAGGTAATATATTATTATTATTATTATTATTATTATTATTATTATTATTATTATTATATGTGGGGATGTTGCGGTAGCAAGTCCATGATAAAAAAATATGTAGCCCCCTTAAAGTGAAATATAGCTCATTTTGGTACCAGTGTAGCCTGTGCTTTAGTTCAGCAGTTGGCAAGACTGTTTGTAAGCACTAGACATTCTCCGGCAGCAATGGAAACAGCCGCATTGTGTAACAAATGCAAATAGTCAGTAAATTAGTTGTATAAGATGACGTTATAGTAAAAGCGATTTCCTCGTTTGTATTGTGCTGTAAGTATAAAGACGCCGTAAGCTTTGCAAGCATTTCCTTCATCAACGCAGTTCTATATAGCAACTACACTATACAAATAGTCAAGCATGTGTTTGCAACAATGCGTGAATTCTACTAAAGTCGGTCCTTTACAGAATGGCAAGTATATGTTTTTGGTTCACTATGCTTGGATTAAAGAAAACCTTTCAGCATTGACATTGCGCCTGACGTTGCAAATAGAAAATGAGCTATCTTCAATGTCTTTGTATACCAATCTTCGCGTTTGCAAAATGTGATACAGTCCCACATTTTTCTTGTCTTCACTCTTTTTTCCCATCGTAGGAAGTGACAAATTTCTTCAAATTGGAAGGCTGATCAAACATTTACCGCCGTCATAAACCTCGCTGCCGAATATTACACATTTCGAAACTGAAAATATCGAAACATCGATTCGATTGTTAATTTCACCGGTCTGTATTCTTAGCTCACGCGATGTCACCCACACTGAACACACAGCGCTGAATATCCACCTTCATGCACATTAAAATAATGTATAAATATTGCGTTAATATATAAATTAGGGACTTGCCAAAAAAAATCATGCAGATGAATGTTTTCACTATAGAAAAGGCTGACGTATGGTAACCACTCAGATCATATGCCTTAAATTTACATGCTTTAACCTTTCAACTGTTACCTAAAAAGGATATAGGTTAGGTTTAAAAACATCTGTCATTTATTGCTTTCTTAATTGAGCAGCTTATTGAAAACGACTCAAATATCCAGTGACAGCCTTCATTAGCTTGATACACATGCCCCTTTATTATTGAAGTTTACATCCATGGAGAGAAATGCTAAAATTGCCTTCGTTCTTTTTTATGTCGATATCGCATAAGGGAATATGATGCAGAGTGACGTGAAAGTCTGAACGTTTTGCATTTCCATGACTAGAGTCCAAGGTCAGGAAGAGATTCAAACCGGTCCAGACGGAGCTAAGGAGGTCAGTGGTGCTCGTCTGATTGCCGGTAGAGTATTTTCTTTCAACCGTCCCTTTAAATGCCAAAGGAGATCACGGAATGGAAACAAATTCTTTAGAAATTCTCGTTCCTTCAAAGCGTTTGTTCGATTTATGGTAACTGAAAACATTTTTTTCTTGAGACCCTTAATCAACCAAATATGTCATTACTGGTGTTCTTCATAGGGACAGGTGTAATATAACTTGTAGAAAACTGTAGGAATTCTGACCCGATTTGAGAGCCAGCAAAATCAATTTTAAAATGTCTTGAAATGAGCCTATTAACATAGTAGGGCGCAAAAACATTCAAACTTTTCCAAAGAGCAATAATTTTTGTTAAGTTTAAAAATGGTGAGTACACGATTCTTGTTTCATAGACTAAGAAATCAAATATCTTCCTTTTTATGTCCAAAAGCGATTCATTAATTATAAAGAAATATTTGGTGACAAAAAATTCTTATATTTAAAATTTTATTAACTTCACAAAATAAAACAATGTAAATGAGCCCATCTATAATTATTAATACATCATAATTTTACAAGGTACTGCAGAAACATTACTGGTGTAAAATATTGCAGAAAATAAACTTTATAAAAATATAAAAGCGCATAATGTGAGTTTATTACTTAACGAGAGAGGGCAGTAAAATGAGCGTGGTCGAGTAAAATAATTGCAATCGAACAGCACATAAACAAAATAAGATATAAATATTAAAAATTAATAGAACGTAATGAAAGGCAAATTTTAATTAGTGAACTTCATAAAGGGGTGGCTGTTGGGCGTCCGGAGAAAAAGAATGGAAAAACACAATAATAAGCTCAATAGATCTTTATATATGTAAAAATATAACTAAAAATGTAAAATTATTGCACTTTGTTGCCATTGCCTAGTGCATTCAAAGCTTCAATTATTTATATGACAGCAAGAACAAGAAAAATTGGAAATCGTCGTATATTACAGTTTATAATATAAATAACATTTTGCTAATTGGGATCGTAATGCATAGTTTTCTAAGCATCCATGCTAAATTTTCTAATAGCATTTCAAATAAAACAGATGCATTGGATAAATATGCACTTCTTTATGTATGTTTATATCTCATTCTTATTTTTTAATATTTTCAATTTTTATCCTAATTTCTTTGCTATTTTTATAGACAGTCGAATAAGCTACTTAGCCTAAAATTTAATGGTTAAGAAATAAATGACATGTTAAGCATTCCTACATTCGCTATACATTAATGAATATTGCTTAAATTCTTTAACACACAAAATGAACTTAAAATATAAATTTAAAAAAATATATGCTTTTTATCGTTAATCTCATGCCGTGAATATTTGAAAATTCAGCATAGTACAACATTGAAAAATAATCGTATGTATTAGCATCAAAGATAAATTCATGGAACTAGCATTCTTCATATCTGGATCAGCAGTGTCAATTGTTGCGTCCAATTCGTCGTAGATTTAAGTAGTCCTGCTATTCCCAAACGCTCTATCTTACGTGAACAGTCGAAGAGCGTTAAAACTTAAACAGCTGCACAGGTGAATTTTGTTTAATGTGTTTAACGGCCGTCTTTGCTACTGGGACACAGATGGTGGACAATTTGAGATGAAATGATAAATTTGGTCCAGACCTTTACTAGTACTTAATATAAGCTTAAAAAAAACGCCAGTCAGGAAGGTCGGTCCTGGCGGAATCCAAACCGCAGACCTCCAGTTCGCCAGTCCCTGACATGTGAGTTACAGATTTTAATTTTACTGAGAACCAAGCCATTAGAGTTCAAAGACCATAGAAGAAATTTCATAAAGACTTACTGTAATTCTTAAGAACACGTTAAAAATGTCAAATTACTTGATACAATAATAGAGAATTGAAAGTTCTATAAGCGAACAAAGCTCTAGACACTTTGTAAATTAATGCTATGGTGCAGTATTTCCCTTCACAAACTATATATTTATAATTTTCAAAACTGTTTTTGAGAAATTTACAAAAAGAAACGTCCCCTGCTACTCAACTATACAAAAATATAATTTAATTCTTTGCCATGACGGAGCTATAAGTAATTTGTCTAAAAGTGCATCAAGAAAGCGAATAAGTTTTTCTTTTAACACTTTATTAAAATGTATTATTATTTATCATAATATAAATACCAGTGATAAAATATTAATTAAAAGCACATTTTATTTATTACTATATTTTCTTTCTAAGTGGTATAGTGTACAAAAATGGTAAATCGGCCAGATAGGAACAAATTAAAAAGAAGAAAAAAATATGAGACAATAAAAATGATTCATTATTCATTTTAATCAATTATGAGCAAAACAAGTTGTTTTCTTGTTCTATCTTCACCTGAGCAGCAGATTACTTCTTGCACTACTTTCTTTCCACTATACGTTTGAGTACTGCTCAGAGTACTCCAAAGTGCAGTTCGCTTTACGAGAGTCAACCCTGGTGTCCGATCTTTAATAATGACAAATAACTACGGATATTGGAAGCCGGTGCACTGAAAGCTTATTCAGGAAATTTTTGCTTGGAATTTCCTCCCCAGCTTGCAGTTATATTTTTTATAGAATGCAACTATTGCTTTTATTATACTAGCGTTTAATTTCTGATTTTAAATCCTCCCTCACTTTATTTAATTCTACAAATTTTATCAAGTAAACTAAGCCTAAGTATCTTTGCACTCATCAAATAGAATACCATCTTCTCTTTTTTTTTTAATTCTGTTTTTACTACTGAGGTACCTCATGCGGTGGATACTGATGATACTGAAAAGATATATTGGGAAAGGACTTTTCTAAGTAAGGAAATGTTCCAAGTTAAGGTACCTCCCCGGCATTTGCCAATTATGAGGACTGAGGAAAACTTGAAAAAAACTTCAGTCAGGGATGACGGACCTGGAGGGATGCGAATCCCAAACCTACCCCTCATGAGTCCGCTCCTTAACGACCTCGGCTACCCATGGCGGTTTCAACGAGAATACGATGCGGAGAGGTGCAAAATACGCGTATAATATTCTCGCAGCAGTTTGTATTTTTTAGGTACTGTTGCCCACAAACATTCCGTGCATCTGGAAAGTTTCTGACTGCAGTCAGTATCGAATTATTTGGATATAATTTCTGCAATCGTTCCCCTTTTGCTTCACCACTGCAGTCTTCAGAAAAAGTAATCTTCGGAATGAAATCTGGCCACTTTTAACTAATCTAAATGACTGGAAATCTTATCTTTGAGCACATCATTGAAAAGTCGGGAGAAGCATGTTTTTGATGAAAGTATTCCAATATTTCTGCAACTGCCAACAACAATACAACGTTCACAGCAAAACTATATCCAACTATTATTTTATAGTTCTAGAACATTACGTTGAGGTTATTAAGAACAGCTACTGGTGAAATTTGAAATAAGCAACTGTAGAATAGAATGAGCTATTACATTTCCCCATCTTGCCATAAATAAAAGAAAATTACCTAATCTGAATTAACCATCATGGAGTCAGCAATCGAACCAAAGACAATTTAGTATCGCTAGTTCCTTCCACTGACCACAC